>CALNHX010002043.1:0-195027 GCA_940337035.1 Agriotes lineatus
TCGTTCTTTTTTTAATTAGATTCCGCGACCTACCCCAGGATGACAGTAAATTAGAATTACAAATGTAAGCATTAGTACAGTATAGCCAGGAAAAGTATAAAAACTATGTTAGTTATGGCTGTTTAATTTATTCAAATAATTGAAAATCATATTTAAAGATTTATTATACCCATAACATTTATTTATTATAACTTAAGGAAAAAATATAAAAATATAAAACTAATGCAGTGTTTTTCTAATAAAGCAGCTATAACCACAAGAAAATTCAAGAGGAAACTACCAGTTCACAAGAAATGTTATTGATCATTTTTGTGCTAACGCTACCTACTTCAAAAATAACACACTTTTTATTGCAAGCTAAATTTTATGGTTTTTTATTTTCGTAATAAAAGTTGTTAAGTTTTATTTTCCATATAAGCCTAATCTAATAGGTTACAAAATTTTCACTAGAAAAAAACATTAACATATCAAATGAAGGACTTGCAAATTCTTCTAGAAAAACAAGGTTTTATAAAAGTAAGTCAATGTTTCTGTAATTTTGCATGGGCCCATAATTCTAGATTCTGAATAACTTTTCTTATTAATGTTTTGTCATGTTCGAAACAGAAACGGTAATTTACCTCAGCAAAAGATATTTTTATGATATTGATATGACGGCGGCACCCTAGAGGGTTGTTCCTAGGGTACTAAGGAATATTTACTCCAATACTTAGGACTACATTATTATTTTTGAGGTAGATATCTATTATGCCTGAGCTAACTCAAAACACGCAGCGGAAAACAACGGAGCGATGTACAAAAATAAATCGTATTTTTTACAACAATAAAGCAATAGAGATTATTCTTTCACTTAAAATTTCTCCATTCTTTTCTATACATTTCATACGCTGGAAGTATGCCTTTATGTGCAATTCTTTTAAAAATATCTCGATGCCGAAATGCATATCGCGCATTCCCATTACGCTTTCTTTAAACAATTTCTGTAGCATTTGCTAAAAATAATTTCGTGATTAATTTGACATCATCTGAATACAGAAAGAATAATCTTTCCAATGGTTTAAAAATCATTGAGAAATATTCAAAACTAAACTTGCAAATGCGATGTACGCATAAAATTCATAAATTTTTAGTAATAAAAAAAATCGGAAAATATTTTTTCTGCTTCTTTGCAATCGCAAAAAAATGTAGCCCTCCACATTTAGATCCGCAAGGTCATTCCAGGTAGTGTACTTTTTTTAAACTATATCTTCGGGTGCACACCCTATCATTTTAGAAGCGTTTTTTGGGGAGCCTGATTCCTAACTACGGCTCGTGATAACGTTCCAAAGAGTACGAACTTGTCCATTTTCAACTGAGTACAGAAGTGGCAGGCTCGCGTTATAACGTTCCAAAGAGTACGAAGTTGTCCATTTTCAACTGCGTACAGAAGTGGCAGGCTCGGGTTATCTTGTCCGAGCCTCTATGCTATTATTAACGTGCTCGCGATTCGGCTCGTTGTGGGAATGGTCCAGGCTCGCCCAAGCTTGGCTCGGCGTGGCTTGGCGAGCCACTCGCCGCTCGCCGATCCACACGCCGTGGGAAGGCGGCTTTAGGAAGCAATGATAGTAAAGCTCCCAATCGTCCACAGCTAGCTCACGAGAGGGTGTGGTTTACGTTACTCGTGGAGTCCCGCTTTGTATTAGGACATTAATTAAATGCCGCCCAGTCGCCACCATTAAATTCAACCATTAGCTGGATGGATCTACTGCGCTCAGGACCGAAGTGGTGGGCCTGCTACGCGAACCCTTAACTGCGTGTCAACTGAAAACTTAAATACTTTAGCAATTCAAGCCCAACGTTCCTTTGCAATCTCTTAACAAGTTTCCACTTCATAATTAAATAGAACTTTTGAATTTAATGCGCGTTTCTTTACTGCTTAATCAACTGGCACTGTTACTCAAAGAAGCCCACATATGTGGCTTATAAATGAGTTATATTAAGATTTTAAAAAATTGGGATAGCAAAACGGGCAATATACAATGTATACAGGGTGTTGAAAAAGAAAGGTCGGGTATTTTACCCACTTATAGATCTCATCAATACAAACAAAAAAGTTCTAATAAACATGGGTCCGGAAATGCTTTGTTTCTGAGATACAGAGTGTTAAAGTTAAAAAAAATCCAGCCGCTCCTGGAATAAGTAATTTAAATATCAGTGTGCCAAGACATGATCATTAATAGCACCAGTAAACCTTCAAAGTTTCACTAAAATCGGCTAAGTTTTTAGATGTTGAAGTATTGCAGTTTTTGTCGTAACAGGTTCAGAGACGTGCAAAAATATGGGCTAACGAAGCGAGATTTGAAAAAATCTCAAAAAACAAAAAAGTAGTATTTTTAGTTCATTTATTAAAAAAATATATAAAAAAATGGTAAATCTCTCGTGGGCCTTATTTTTTTTTCTGAAAAAACCCAATCGATATACCCCCTGGGCACGCCCTTGAAATTACTATATCAATTGTAATAGGTCCAAAAGATACTTCATAAAGTTATAAACAAAGTGTAAAAATTTCATTAAAATCTCTCAAAGCGTTTTTAGATAACGTAAAAAAACGAATTTAAAAAAAGCTTTTAACACCCTGTATCCCGGAAACGAAGAGTTTCTGGCCTTTGTTTATTAGGAAATTTTTGTTTGTATTGATGAGATCTATAAGTGGGTAAAATATCCGACTTCTTTCGTTTCAACACCCTGTATACTCGAGACATTTTTATAAAGTAAATATTAATTTTTCTATGAAAACAAGACACTGCAATACAGGAATTGTCGTGCCGTGTATCATAGTTCAACCAGCTAGTATCTGAACAGGAATGAGTGGGATTAGCTCTAAACACAGTTTTCCGAAAGCAAACTGTCTGGACACTTTATTAAAATGACAATTGTTATTAAAACTTAAACTACGTTTGTGTTTAAGTTTTACTAATTCAAAATGTTTGGCGAAGTCAAATCCTCGATGGTTATCTGCAGCCCTAATTAAGGACGGTCTCCTTTATTTTTAGGATCGGCGGCGACAGACATAGATAGAGGTTTAATAGCTTTCCGCCAAGGAAGTGCGAGCAAAAAGTTGCAGGATTAAAGCCAATATTTCTGCTAGGTCGCCTCGTTATCCGATGAAATGTGTTCCGCTCCTAAAAAAGTTTCGTAAGTTTTGAATTAATTATCGTTGCATTAAATTCTCTAAACTTAAACGGAGCGGTTTCGTTTAATTACCGTGGTTTATGGTTGCGAAATTTAAGCATCCGCGAATTTTTAGCTGACCACAAATATAAGACAAATTGTAACTATTTTTCAATTACACATAGCAAACTTCTTTCAGCCGGTTTAGTCTGTCGCTTACTGTGCTAAAGTTAGGCTTTTTTTAAACTGGCCTAGCCCTCTTCTACAATTTCAAGATTTATCTAACGCGCACACCGCTGGCCGTTTTTACCCTTCAGATCATTGGTGATGCAAGATTTGGTTGTTATATCAGTGTTCGTGTTTGTGGGCGACATATGTGGCGCCTATTAGGATCCATAATCAATGCTTTGGAGTATTCTCTTGTTTCCTCTAAAGTTAGTTATGGAATTTATCACTGTTCACTACTGCCCTCCATTGTTTTGTATTATCTATTTTTTCCTTCCGATATTTAATTTTCATTAACCTCAAGTTCCCTATTTCTTCGATCCATCTGTGAGAACATTTTTTATTTTTACGATCACAGTTCTAATTTGTTGTATTTTCTCGATTCTGTATTCAAAATCTTTCTTATATAGGAGCATTTTTAAATATCTGCAGTCCTACAAGCATTTCTCGGCGGCAGCTTAAGGCACGTGTCTTTTATCAATTAGTTTTTAAAAGTGAATTTTGTTGCGACACTCGCTGTAAACCAAGTATTATTTCCCTATAAAAAGAGTCAGTTGTGTGAGTAGAAATGAGAGGAAGCGAACGCTTTTACCCCGCCTTCGTCTGGCATCTTTGTAACATGTTTGCAAATTTTGGCGCGAATATCAGCGTCTCTGCCTGTTTTAGTCGCATGGCTTTGTGTTGCTTAGAGAAGAATAATTTTATCACACTTCAAATGGTGTAGGGTAGGTGGGGGATAAAACCTGCACTTTTCAATTTTGTTCTTCCCCTGAAGCTAATTAAAGTAATTTTGATCCGTTTTTATCCTAAACGTTAGTCAGGGATCTGTACATAACTTCCGCACTTCACCTGCCGTTTCTAATCAATAGACGTAAAGAAATTTGAATTTTACCCAAACAATTTTTTGCGGGGGTATGCCCCAAGCAATGGGGCAAAGACCCGCAGTGCGGGGATTTGCCCCAATAATGTGAAACTAGAATATTTTAAAGAAAAACATACCAGGAACGCTCAAAACCTTTTTATTCTTGAAAAAATTAAGATGCTTCTTTATTTAATGCTGGCTTTGACAAAAATATGAAGAAATGTACGCATAATAGTTAAATCACAACGAAATAATTTATCTAAAGTAGGTAAGATTCATAAGAAAAATATTACTTAAACTTACTGAAATGAAAGGAAAGCAACCCAAAAAAACATATGAAAAAGCGTCAGCAATATAAAAATTACTTAACTTCAATAGAGACTATAATTAGACAAATCATTTTGGAAACTTATCATTCCTTGAAATCGCGCAGTATTGCCCTGAATCGGTTTTGATAACTTTAGAACCACATCTTTTTTATCGATGAAAGCTTCTTCAGGGGTTTCTGAAAACTTGTTCGTTGGGTGAACTCTTTTAAAAAACACTCCATTATACCCGTCTTTTTGAACAAAAATAATTTTGACGACGTATAGCCTGAAAGCATCTTTTATTTTACTATAAACCTTAACAATTGCGAAATCATTCGACTCAATTGCAAGTGAAACCTCGTATTCATCAGAAATTGTATCATTTTCCTCATCAGAAAACAAGCCATCAATGTCGGAGCTGCTGTTATGGACTGACATTTCTTCATCCGACTCAGAAGAGCTGGAAGGAACAGCCGCTGACTTTCTTTGTGGCTGGCCTGGTCTTAGTGTGGAATAAGATTCTCTTTTTCAATCGTTCGTGCGAACGTTTCTCTTTTTAGCTTCTTTTTTTTGTTTTTCAGCTACTTCTCCTCTCAATTTTTTGTGAGGTGTGGAGGTGAGCAACACTGACTTCAAACCTTTTCCTGAACGTTTCCTACTAATTGTGATCTTTGGAAGAGGGATGATATCTGCTGGCGTTGTCACTGTAGTCAGATGGATGGACGGATGGTTTTCCCTGGGTGAGGTTGAGGTCGAAGTCGAGGGTTGAGCTGCGTAACTGGAGCAGGCTGGAGTTAAGGTCGAAGTTGAAGGTTGAACAGCAGAACTGGAGCAGGAAGCAGGAAGTTGGTTATTGATGATAATATCAGCAGAGTTTGAGATAGGTCTGGAAATGTCTTCGGGGTTTGTCTCATTACGATCATTCACTGTTTCATCAAATTGGATTAACCTGCCATTTGGGTCAATTTCTTCCTCATCTTCCTCTTGAAGGAGGTCTTGGGCAGTCACCTCAGAGGGTAGAAAATCAGCATCACTGAACACGTGTCGGTCAAATGGGTAAATCCCACTAACTTTGCCTTTAGTGGCAGTTTCGACTGTAGCCGCCTTTTCAAAGGCAATTTTTGCAGCCTCAGCAACATAAAAAATGCTGAATGTTTGACCTGGATGGAAATAGTTCCAAGAGACCAGCGCGGCGTCGTAATAAGCCTTGAATGGTTTGAAAAAAAAACCTTGTCCAGTGGCTGAGTTTTATGACTACTATGGGGAGGTAGGGTGAGCAAATTAATATGCTGCGATTTTGCGTAGGTAATAGCCTCAAGACTCGTATGCGAAATATGATTGTCGAGAGTCAGTAAGATCGGGTTGTCTTCGGTTGGGTTGGTGTACTTTTTAAAATGTTTCAGCCAATCAATGAATGTTGGAGTATTCATATAACCCTTGTCGGTGATGGCCATTTCGCATCCAACTGGACCACCTTTTATGAGAATACGATTGAATCTCTTTCGCGTGAAAACGAAGAAAGGAGGTATGTAGTTTCCCATTGCACTCATAGCACATACCAGCGTCACAGTTTGGCCCTGTTCTGCAGCCACAGTTTTTGAGACTTCTTTTTGTCCTGTGGGAGCCACCGATTTGGGTAGCTTATTGGGGACCGTCTGGATACCGCTTTCATCCATGTTGTAGATTCTATCCGGGGTAAACCCATATTTCTTCAGAGCCGACTCTAAGTTGTCAAAAAACTGACCCAGTTGAATCTTGTTGAACCCCATGGTTCTTGCAATACTGGTCTTGCAAGGGATTCTCAACGAAAGTTTGTTTCTGAGCATAAACTCTCGGGTGAAATCTTTTCCGGCAAGTTTGGCTTTAACACTGAATTGATTAGGTATATTATTTTCTTCGGCATATTTGTACAAAATAAATCTCAATAATTTTAGTGTGAGACCAAAATAACGTCTATCAAGTTGAATTCAATGTTTCACAACTTCCTTTTCTTGATCCTTGGTGAAAGTTGGTCGATGTCTTCCACGTTTCTTGGTTCCCCCTCCTCTCTTCAGCCGTTCTCTTAGGGTAGACTTATGAAACCCGATTTCTTTAGTAGCCTGTCGAATTGAAGCCCCTCGTCCAATGAGGTCCCTGGCCTGTTCAAAAACAGTGTCAGTTAAAGGCTTGAATTCGGTTTTTCTTTTGTAGTCCCTGAAAATAATAAGAAACTTACCGATACCTACATTACAACAATACTACCTTAGATTGTCACCAAAAAGGGGCAAACCCCCGCACTTAGACTAGTGCGGGGTTTTGCCCCAAAAATTTCGCGGGTTTTATGCCCCAAAACAGCTTGAATAATGGCATCATGCATTCTTGTCAACAGAGGAAATCGCAGACTTCGGCAAATGTTTACAAAACCAAAGAAACCCTTTATCGATGACAACATTAATTTCTAGGATAGCGGAAATGATAGTCAAAATATGCTGTATTCGATTGCTTCAAATATTACATCAGGACCACAAAAAAACGACCTACCTCATTATTTTCTCTCCAGTTACTCTGAACGCCATGAAGTTCACATACACGACTGACAACACCTATAGCCCCTCTATTACAAATAGTAGCGACATCGTGGGGCAAACCTGATGCAAACATGAAAATACAAAAAGTTACTAAACGGTAAATTTCAATGTAAACAGTGGAAAAATAACAGATCTGAATACCTGAAATCCTTTTCTGCCACTATTTTTACACTTATCGACACAACACCCTAGCATTTCCACGTCCTCGACTTCAAATTATCCCCCGAAGAGGAAAATGAATAAAAACACGACAACTGTCAATGTCACATTTTAATTAAATTATGCAACTTCCTAGGCGATTTTTAAATATGCTAGGGACTTAAGGGATACCAACGTGATTTTTCCCCAGCGGCAACATCAATCGTTGTCGCTACTATATGTAAATATAGGGGCTATAACAACACCTACAGTGCCTTTATATAGACAGTGGCGACAATGGGGTGTCCTATTTTTGATTGGCTCCCTAGATCACGTGGTTTTAGCCGCCATGTTTATGCTAAATCACGTGTAATTCGTGTTATACTTTTGGCAGTACTGAAGTGTATTGTCAGTCTATGTCAAATTCGAGGTTAGCAGGTTCGGTTGCGTCAGTTTTGACACAAACTGACGCAAATCTTAACCTGCAAATCTCAAATGTTTTCAGTACTGCCAAACGTAAAACACGTATCACAGTCGACTCTGATCACGGATTTAAATAAACACCCGTTAGAAATTTGCATAAATATGGCGGCGGGGGTGTGGCTTATTTGTATTGTCGCCACTGTCTATATAAAGGCACTGTAACAACACCGATACACAACTGCCCCCTGGCGGCCGACTTCATAACTGCTACCGCGAATTTTAAAAGTCCAGTGCGTGTGTTTGCCCCATGCGGGTTGTTGCCCCCACCTACCCTACTAGCTGTCCACTATTAACAAGACAAAGCCAAAGTACTCTCAATATTTGTATATGACGTACAAAATTATGATGGTATGACGAAAAAAAATGGGACTTAGTTGAAAATGTACAGTATATCTTTAAAATAAATTCTAATACACCCAATACTTACCGTAAATTAGTTCGGGAATTTAAAGGTGAACAGGTTATGATACGTACCATCTGAAAGAAGAATGAGCATACAAGATAGTCATAAAATATCTTCATTACTTAACAATTATAGATAATATAAAACAAGAACCATTCAAATTAGGACACAAAGTTCGAAACATAATAAACGCACAGCACAGTATTACTAGGAATTTCTTATATCTGCTTTTTGTAGATTAAGGACCAACAAATGATAAGGATATGTACAAAATAACAGGACTGCAAGATAAAATTAGACAAATAGATCAGCCAAGTCCTCCTGCACTTAAGCACCTAAACATACAGCCCCGTAACCGTTCCCTCGAGTATTTGTTGCATGCTGTACGTAAGCATCTAAATACGACTTCCGCTGAGGGTCCCTCTACTTTCTCCCTGCATCCCTAATGGACAATGGCTACTACTGTAGAAAACGACGTGTCTGTGCACCAGGTCAAATCTACAGCTAATAATAAGCAAGGGCTTCTCTCACCTATAGTGACGGCATCTTCTCAGTCATCAGCAATACGCTGTGGTGATCTCAGACAAAATCAGAACCCTTGATACGACCTCCAGCTCAGTGTAAGAACGTTAAACGCACAATAAGCTCCGACCGCGTGAAACCAGCTTTCTGCCTATTTTAACGTTGCTTTCAACATTTTTTTAAAATTGTATTTAGTATTTTCTTTTTTTCTACCTCCTTTGCTTCTCTATTTTCAGCGTTCCTGCCTGCAAACAAGCAAATCATGCATATGCATTATGCGCTAGGTTGACAAAGACACCCGTATCAAGTTCGCCAGCCAAGCTGCTAGCATCTGCCCCTCGAACTGTTGATGATGTTAAAAAAATAGTTTTAGTGCCTATGTGGCGCTCAATGACTTACTTGATGCCCCTCGACAGCGATTGTTGACTCGCTAAATACAGTATGTGTGTGTACCATAAGTAAGCGCCAGTTACAAATTACCTGGATGTCTTTTCGAGGGTCTCCTCGGTAATGCTTCACCACAACGCTTTTATTCGTTATCAGTTCCTCGGGAAATTCAGAAACTCTCGCCTCTACTTGGTGCAGATTGCACCTCTAATAACTAGATTGCCCCGCAGAACTCTTTTGCCCGCGAACAGAAGCACACACTCCCTCTCTCTGCAAAACACGACGATTCAGGCATTACAACGCTGGATAGGCATACGCACATTGGCGCGAAACCTACATATACTTGGCACGCGTTTAAAACTCCTAATGACGCATTTAAGTTTAATTATAAAAGAGTAAACAACAAAGAATACACATGTACAAATTGGCTGTATATTGAAATGCTGTTCTGAACATACTCAGTCGAGCCTGATCAAGCTCGTTGCGGGAATTGTGGCAAAGAGAAGTCGTAGAACCTGCACTGTTTACAGCAAAACAATAGGCAAGAGTAAAACTGATGCACATGGGGCATAAAAATCTACAAAAAGAGATAACTGAACATACTTTTGCTGATAGAATTGTTACCATGACAGCTTGTGAAAAAGTTTTACAAGTAAATCTCAGTATGTAAAATGAAAGCGAAAGAACACAAACATAAAACTAATCAAACCAATACTAATATCGAAACTATGGCGACGACAGAAGAAAAAGAGTTAAATCTGAATATAATAACAGATGGTGTAGTAAAGTTCGGGGCACTTTATTCCATATAGCATAACAGCTTTATCAACAAAAAATTAATGTCCAAACAAACAGCTAAAATCAAATTATACAAATCGATATATAGACCAATACTTACACATGGGCGTCATTAGCGGTTTTAACGAGAAGACAGAAGAGTAAAATTCAAGCTCTTGAACTCAATAACAAGTCGCGACAGAATTAGAAATGAACGAGTTAGAGAAAACCTAAAATTAGGAGCGGAACTTAGATATATAGTAAAAGAGACATTTGAGTTGGTGGGGACACTTAAACAGAAGGAACAGAAATAGGTAAGTGCCAGAGGCGACAGTGCAGGAGCAATACAAAGAGTAAGGCGTAAAAAACGTGAAATAATCAGTATTAAAAAACACGGTGCTGACAATATTTCCACGATCGGTGCATTCAAACTTTTACACCCTTTCCCTCTTAATGCATAAAATGTTTAATTACTTTTGGTTCCGGCATTACTGTTTTTTATTGGGGTCGCTCCATTATACGCTTTTATGGATTTTTTCAAATACGATCTTTTTAATTTGCTCGTTAAGAATATAGCGTTGTCATTTTATAAGTTTATAGGCTTGTGATTAATAAACAACGTTTTCATTTAGGAGGCAGCGAAAGACGTTCTCTTCACTAAGTCGCGAAGCTGTGCAATTCCATTGTGGTATGAATGGTTTATCAGTTAACTTATTATTACTAGTTTTTTGCTACTTGAGTGATTTGAAGTTCTTGTAGCAATAAAATAAAAATGTTAACGTTTCTGCAAATATTTAAGAAGCTGTTACGATTCGAAAGTGTCATATAAAGTTTCCTCTTGTTGTCGTAGATCCGCAAAAGTCGTCGGCTACTTCAGGTTTTCTAGATAGATTTTAGAAACTTTTGATTTCGGTTTGGCAGACTTATTCTTCGAAAGATGTTCATATTTAGTTTTAGAGTGAGTCTATTTTACGACCTCCCGCTTCTTTTAGCAGTCTTTTCAGAACGACACATAATTTTGTACCAAACGAGGAATCCGATTATACACGGTCACATACGATATTCAGCGATTATGCGATAATTGTGTATTGAGCGATAAATATCATTACTTTTTATAAATTCTTTGCGTTCGTGGATATGGTAACAACGATGGTATTCGCAAGTCACCTTAATCTGCAAAATTTTAATACCATTTGATGATTTGTCGTTTAGGGTCTTATTACTGCTTCGCTTGATTGATTCCGTGTGCACTTAACAAATCAGGTGCTTTTGCTTTCACGACCCCGTGTACTATTTGTGCATCAAACCTCTCCTATTAAACTGATAATTTAATTTCTGAGTTATTTTGCGTTGGTAATATCTTTATAGTAGTTTATTTATCTAGAACGAAAAGTGGCATTTTAAAGACGAGAAAGAATTACTTGCGAGGACCTTTAAAAACACTTTTCGTTCGCGGTGAATACAACGGTTTATTTCATACTGCAAGTTTAATGAATTTTAAATAAAAAGTTGTAATCATTTCGAATGTCATGTCAACAACTGACGTACAATTTTAAAGTACTTGAACTTTAAAATTTTACTTTAAAGTACTAGGACTTTAATGTTCCATTTTTTGTACAATAAGTAAGTTTTAAAGTACTTGAATTTTAAAATTTTACTTTAAAGTAGGTACTAGGATTTTAATGTTCCATTTTTGTACCAAAAATAATCCGAAAAATGTCATTTTTGACATCAGTATGAAATAAAATGTATTAATGTCGTCTTTTCGAATAAATGTATAATTGATATTTTTCGTAGGTATTCATTATCTGCTTACAGATGGTCTTACGTGGCAGCTCAATTATTCCGCTTGGTTTAATGAAACATATCACAGTAAGTTATTGTACATGTTACTGTTTAGGTGGTGTTTATAAAATTCAAATTCAAATAATTTAATGTACTTGCATTCTAGGGATAGAAAACCTCATACAAACATTTCAGGAAAGATTAAGGTTAATAACGTTAACTTCATCTTCTCATTAAAGGATATCTACATTATTAATTTTTTCAAAGTTTACTTAACCAAGAAGCTGAAGGTAGGACGCTTCAATTCAAATTCAATAGCAGTTTCCACTTAGTTCCATCAATTTTATTATTTCCTATTATAAACAAGCGCAACGGTAGCGGTAACGTTCTTTAAACTTTTCTCGCACAGCCCCGAGGTAATTACTGCCCGATGCGTTTACTTGTTTCTTTTATACCTTCTGCACTGAAAGCTATTACTTCGTTAAGAAAGAAGGTCATAAAACTTTACAGTTAATAAAATAAAGTTTCCATGCAGCCTGACACTTAATGCTGCGTTCCGCTGGAAACAACCATACTTAAACAGGGCGTAAACGCTTTTCAATAACAGTTTAGATTGACAGTGTTTTTGGAACCAGTCTTGAATAAAAATAGGTAAAACCATGATCATTCAAACTATGTCATGTTGGGTGATGTCGCCTTGAATAAAACCTTGTTCGTTATGCATATACTCATAATATAAATATTTTACTTTAATCTATACAACGCAATTACATTCTCTTGGGTAGCTGGAACAAAGCTCATTGTAATTTGTTTGATTACACCGTTTCGTAGCAAAATCTCCTACCTAGTGGTGGAAGTGACGATAATCAATTGGCTTCCATAGAGCCAACTCAAACTGTTAGTAGCTACTTAACATACGGTATGTTGCTATTTATATAGCAGCACAGCGCAACAAAGAACCAGCTACCAGCATCGACTATGGCGTTAAATCCATCGATACTTGTTCATACGCCTTCTGCGAATAAGTAAACTCAAGACATAAAGACAGGGGAAAAAATAATACATTCCTAAATTAAAGGAGAAGTAGAGGATTTGGTCATAAAAATTGCACAACTAGCAATTGGGTGCTTTAAAGGAGATAAAAAGTGAACAACGCAATACCAGGCTAACGCAATTTTGTTAATACACACCCTAAACGGTAGAGCCGAAAGTAAGAATTAATACACTATAATAACAGTAATTAACCATAAGGAAATACAAATTACAACAGCCGATGACACCACATGTCGTAGGCTTACTGCGGTTTACGTGATGAAAGAGAGTAATGTACAATACTACACGTTAAAATAAATAACACAAATTTGTTGAAGCTGTAAAAAAATACAATATAAAAACCTGAACGAAGAAATTGTCAAATTAAGACAGTGTTAGAAATATTTACAATGTGAAAAGTAGCAATAAAAGGGGCACCACTTCTCATATTCGTTCTTGATCTAGAGCCCTAAGAAACTAACAAGAGCATATGCTGAGTTGAAGTACCTTCTGTACTACAAAATATTGGTAGTGCTAATAAGGCAAACTCGCCAAATTCCACAGTGCGTCCGCTGAATAAGACTGGGCCACAACAAAATATACTGTAGCCGTCAAGAAACGTGAGTTAAAGCCAAAGATTAGTTTAGCAATATATGTAATATGCAACATTTCTAAATGAAAAGATATAAAATGTGCCTTTGCGGAATTAAGACAAACAAATTCACAAGCATAAGAAATAAAGACTAAACAAACCATCGAAGGTATCTTATATGCCAGGATAACGTCAGGAGAAAGAGATTCCAATATCATGGAAGCTCCAGAAAGCAAGGCAAATGTACAAGCTGAAAATAAACTACATAGGCTATAAGAGTTACTAGCAAAAATGTTCGAAAGGCGAATACTATGACGAACATCATAGCAAAGGTTCTCAATAAACTGGAATAATGAATACAAATATTAAAATAGCTATAGGGAACGCTAATGACCTAATACATCGCGGGAAAGAAGTATCTATTGTGTAATCTCAGAAGCTCACCCCAAGTAACACTAATGCTCTTATTGCGATCTTCAAGGTTGCTTTAAAACTATACAATAAAATTTTGAATAAAACCTTCAAATTTTCGAAACAGCCTCAAGACCACCATAACGCAGCTTCTAGCCAAAAAGAGCCCATCCTAAAAGGGCCTTCAAGACTAAATTTTAAAACTATATTAAAACCATTTAGTTTAAATTTTATATTCGTCAAGGCAACTTTAAATGTATGTATTAAAACTTATTAACTGACGTTTTGCATTTAAAATATATTTGAGGCAGACTAAATTACCTTGTGAATCATAACTAATCCTAAAAGAGTTTTATCAAGTCGGGCAACTTTTGTAAGTCTCTATAATGGCAGAGTGGTAATATTTCAAACGTAACGCATACGTATATAACGCAGATCATAAAATAATATTCAAATGCAAACTATTCTGGTAGAGAATTTACCAACGAATGGCACTTTTCTGACAAAATATAATAAAATACTTCGACGTAACTCCGGCGCCATCAATTTAATGTGTTTTCTATTATTTAAAAAAATATTTAAAACAATTATTGCAATGGTCTTTAGCCCTCAAATCAGCTCTGATTGCAGTACAAGCAAACAACAAATTAAATCACTAAAGCACAGAGTTGTAATAATGCAGGCATCTGAAAAAATTCACATAAATTGCCAAATCATAATAACATTGGTATAAATGGCCAATGACATTGATTGTATTCGAATAGGCACAGAAATATGGAAACTCAAGTTCCGTGTGTTGGGTTTAGCATTTTAATTTTAAGCATAATGTAATAGATTTGCACAAAGTAGAAGCCGAATCTAAATTAATTAGGAACTGGTACAGAAAGTTCAAGTTAGACACAGCTTAAAATAGGAAGCGTAGAAAGTAAAGTCATTAGGAAATGAATAGGAAATGAACATTTTAGAATAAAGGTGAGAATAAGAATGACCAGAAAGATAAGGCAAAAGAACATAGAAAAGCTAGGCAAGTCATTTTTACATGCAAATACAAGACTTGGGAATTTGAAGAGATTGCAGTGGCAAAAAATTAGATGAAATTCAAATAGCAGAAAATGAGACAATGTTGGTGTATTAAAAAACGATTCAGTGTAGTGATAAACAATGAGCATTTAAGTGTTATAAAATCAAGTGAATGGCGCATTAAAACGATGAGAAATGAACAATTCAAAAGACAATAATTTTAATATGTAAGAGATTGTAATTAAATTGATCAAATATGTTAATTTAGTTTTTAAGATATGTAATTGTACATGGTTTGAATTTCCTGAAGATAAAATTTGTAGACAGTGTTTTGTCAGAAACGACAAGGGAAGGGCAATTGTTTTGAATAAATTGGTGAAAGTTACCTGAGTTTTGCTCTCACTTTAAATAAAGAAATATAGTAGAAGGCATAAAAATACTTAAATAAAAATAGCACCATTGTGATCAGCGAATTGCAGTGTATCAGCACAATTGGAGGCAAGAATTTCCACGCACTTGAGATATTTTCGGTCCGAGGCGACTTCGGCAGGTTCGGCCAGGTGACCATTACCCGCATAACCAGGTTGCAGCATCGTGGGAAGGCCTAGGGTATCGAGATTCTTCCAGCAGCACAGCACATCAGGCCCCAACACAGCACAGCAGTCCGAGCAGCCCGGGGGGGGGGGTGCAGAGATCAGCCAAGATCACCATAAAGGGGTTCCGAGAAGGCTACGAATGTGAGGTTAGTGTATTGTGAAATTTTGATCCGCGCGATTGGCATGAAAATCACATCATACCTTAATTACGACCTGGAGAATAAGAATATCATAACAGTTCCTGTGGATGGCGAGGTGTTTTCCCAGGATTTGCGAAATAAATCGTCAATTGGAGGCCCCAGTAAACAAATGCAATTTTAAGCGTCCTTTTAAAATGGGCCAATGATAGATTTGCCTGAAAAACAATAGAACGATAAGACGCCACTTGAAGGCGCAATTATTCAAGATCTTACCGTAAAAATATGTTCATTTAATTGCTAGATAATTCAGTTACACGCGAGCTAACAGGTAACTCGAACTTTTGTGCGAGATTTTGACATTTTAGTATAGCGACGGCGCAGTACGCCTAATTTTTAGTTCACCCGTCTACTTTTTCAGTGGCGTATCATTAAGATTTTAACATACAAATTTAGGAATTTCAGACCCGAGAGATTGAGTTTTTATTTTTATGTCTCTGTTTTCAAATGAGCTAGCGAAGTTATTATATCAGATGAATGGATTAAATAAAGGGCAAACTACCTTAAGAATAATTCTCAATTTGGCGTACCCAACAAAATAAGTTAATCAGTCAGTTTGATCTTAGCAAATGGTAAAACTAAATATTGTGTGGTGACCTATTTTATTTGCACCTATTTAATTACATCATTACTCATAATAGTACACAATAGCTAGATAAGGGTCATTGCAATATAGTCAAATTTTATTTTACATCTAAACATCTAAATGTTTTTTAAGAGGATCTAAGGCTCATATATTTCAATAATAATATCTTTTTCTTTGGCTATTGAAAATGTCCATTATGGCGGAGTCTGCGTTTCATATAAAACATGGCGTGATCGAGATTAAAACTGATTGCAAGACTTAAAACAGCGTTTTATTTACCACTTTAAGTACAATTACTCTTGTTCTCTTGCGCACAAATGAAATCCTAACCACACACTTACTATTTTTAAATTACCACTTCGTTTTAATTTAAAATACTTGTCGCTAATATTTTTTATTTTAAATATGTGTTCTAATTTTCTTTCACGTATAAAGTAGGTACACTCGCGGACTGCACTGGTTTACTAAATTAACTTATTGAGAAGTAGGCGTTTTCTCCCAATGTGGAGGGAGTAGATTTAGTTTTAATAAAGTCATCAAAAATCCAAAAGGCATTTATATTAACCAAATTGACTAAATTAAAGCCTTTAAGTTTTAAAATATTCTTAATGTACTCTTTAAAATGTAAAAATTGTGTTTTTGGATTTAATGTGGTATTTTATTGAATATATAGGCTTAACATAAAATAGTTCTCACAGTGAGTTTTAATGCATACGTCAAGGGTACTCCATAAAACTACATTAAAGCTATCTGTTCCAAAATGTATTGTTTTAAAACCAACTTACTATTTAATCCTTTTTTCTACAGCCGTGATTTTAAACTGTTTCCAAGGGTCATATGCGGCGTGCTTTATGTTGTCTATAAAACACGCCATTCCATTTAAAGCACGGAGTACTTTAAGAGGTTATAAAACCTTATTTGTGAAGATTAAAAGTACAGTTGTTATATCGGACCGATTTGTATGCGGAGCCCCGAGTGCCCGATTGGAGAAGGGCGGAGCCCGATGACCCCTTTGGAGAGGGGCGAAGCCCCGAGGGCCCCCTTGGAGAGGGGTGGAGCTCCAAGAGTCCCCTTGGAGAGGAGCCGAGCCCTGAGGGCCCCCTTGGAGAGGGGCCGAGCCCTGAGCTCCCCCTTGGAGAGGGGCCGAGCCCCTATGGCCGCCTTGGAGAGGGGCGGAGCCCGATGGCCCCCTTGGAGAGGGGCGAAGCCCTGAGGGCACTTTTGGAAAGGGGTGGAGCTGCAAGAACCCCCTTGGAGCGGAGCCAAGCCCTGAGAGCCCCCTTGGAGACAGGCCGAGCCCCAAGGGCCCCCTTGGAAAGGAGCGGAGTTCCGAGGGCCCCCTTGGAGAGGGGTGGAGCTCCGAGGGCCGCTTTGGAGAGGGGCGAAGCCCCTAGGGCATTTAAGCTAACAAACTCCTCGGCTGTAGAAAAAATATTGAAGCCAACTCGTGTTTTACAGTTTAAAAATCTCGGTCGATCATAAAATTCTCGCTTCGCTCGAATTTTAACATGATCGACCTCGATTTTTAAATCCTCTGTAAAACACTAGTTGCCTTAATAGCTATAAAATAGCAAATTAGTTTTAAAATAGCCAATGTCAAGAGTATTATAAAACCAGTATAAGATCAATAGGACATTAAGAGCAAATAGTTCTTTTTATTTTAATTTAAAAAGTGCATTAAATTCTTTGTATAAGAATAATTGGTATTTAAGAACGTTTAGTTTATCTTAAGGTTACTTTAAAACCAATATCGTTTATTGAACATATTAAAGCACTTTTAGAACCTAAATAAGTGTAAAGTGCCTTAAAATTGTTACTTGTGACGTTGGTGCCAGCCCAAATTAGTATTTGCACATGATAATGTGTTAAATTTTTACGTCACTAATACGCCACAACACGAATCTCCCATGCGCATGGATTGAGGGTAAACCAAGAAGCCCAGAAATGCGCAACCACGCGTATAGCAGAGTTTCGTACATTTGTTCTCAAATGTTCCTAGAAAATAGTCCAGATAATTAGGCCCAAAAAGGTATAAAACGAAGGGACCCAGGCTGCTAAAGACGCTTTCATTCAGCGTCCCACCTAGTCAACTCTAACTGAAAGAGTTGCAAGGCTCTGAGGGCCTGCCCAAAGCTGATAATCTGATATCTAGACTTGCCTGAAGTTGCCTCCAAAACTTTAAAACATTTGAGTCCTGACACCCACCTAGAAAACCTTTTAAGAACGCTTGAACTCAAACTCCAGATACTCTAGCATATATGTGTGCTTGTTCTGGCCCATTACATGCAAACATTTCCCTGAAACCGCTTTTCCTGTCTTTTTTCTGGCTTGTTGTGGTCATACACTTGAGGTTTAGCTCTCTTTTCCTGCATTGCTATGGGTCAGGGATTCAGCATGGAACCCCATAAATGACGACTAAAGTAGGGACAAGAAATCAGACGACGTGCGCCACCAAGCAAATTTTAGTTTAGCTTAAATTGTTAATTTTCCATTGATAATTGATTAAGCTTAAACCAAACGCATGATTTCAAATGAGCTGTAAAGAAGAAAATAAATATCGGTTTTGTAAATCTAATGGTGGTATTTATGACGTCACTAAAATTTGTTTGGTGGCGCACGTCGTCTGATTTCTTGTCCCTACTTTAAATATTCCCGAAGCGTCCATAAAACACTCGAAAAAGCGTGACAAACAAGCGGCGCACCAAGTCAAATTTAAAACTAGGAATAGTTAAGGGTCTAATCGTCTGTTACAACGGCATTTTCCCAGCAGTCAGAAACGCCTTGCAGCATTGCCAGATTAAATCAGAACTTCCGAGATAGGTTCCAGTTCGCAAATTCACTCAAAGTACCACGCTCCCGGGATTTTCAAAATACATTTAGAGCAAGGCTAAACCTTGCCCAATACAGTTTACACATGCGGAGCCCTAAGGCTGCCAAAATTTAGCAATATTAATTTGACACTAAACATAAATAATTAAAATAGGCGATGTCATATTTTGTTCTAGAAGCGGCCATTCCAAAGTAATACAGACCTTTAGTCAAACGAATCTCCTGCGGCATACGCACCACGGGCTATCAGGAATATTTCAACTATCGTGGATTGTAGTTCCGTTCAGGACGAGTTCTGCAGCTTCCCCCGAATGCATTTTATTTTCTTGTTTCATGGTGTAATCTTAGTAACGAAATTTGACTTGTAATTTACAGAGCAATAAATAGTTTTGACTTAAATGTAGTTCGTTTATATACTTGGGTATGCGACGGCCCTTGGCGTTCTGAACTATTATTTGGGCTAAATTAAATAAACGAGCAAACGTAATTTGGCGAAATTATCTAGCCGAGAGTGTTCATTATTTTGTTACAGCCTAAACTCTATTTTATAACAAAAAACATGACACCTCGTTGTGATGTCAGCTTGTTACAGCATAAAATGCCCTTTAAAACAAAAGCGCCAGTTTGTTACTACATAAAAACTACATTACTACGAGGCGTCAAATTGTTACATACAAAATCGGGAAAATTACACAGATTCGTTGCTCCAATCCCGTTAGGATGGGCTGTAACAAGAAGTTACGGCTAAAAACGCTGAGTGAGAAGGTGGAGTTAGTTACGACCTGAAATTAGGGCTACGATTTGGTAAACGAAATGCAGATGTTACTTGCTAAGGCGCCACCACATTCCTACTAGGAGTAATTCATAAGTGAACCCACGAGAAAAGTGAAAGCAAATGGGTGCACCTTCTAACTTTAACCTTGGTAGTGTTTGGTCGATGAGCCACGAACAACGGCGCTGAACTTACCTTGCGGAAAAACTTTTGCGCAGCTTCCTAAGCTCTTTTCACAAATGAAGATACATACAAAATCGCAGGTAACTATCAGAAACATCAAAAGAATTCAATTGCCACAACGTTAGGTTAATCAAAAACATAAAATCTGACGGTAATTAATTGATTAGACATATTGACAACTGCAATGATTCAAACAACAAATGCTAGGATGACAGCAACATTACGCCCAATTGTCGGACACTTTAATGGAATACTACGTGCACTGTAAACTAGGCACTATAAATCTATAAAACGGTATCTTAAGGAGCTTGACGTTGACGTCCAACGGAGCTGCAGGTGGTCGCTTCCCAAACAAACTGCACGAAGACGCTGCACAATACCCACTAGGTGTTGCGGACGGAAGAGACCTGGGGTTATCCTGAAATGGTAAACGGAACTTTGTTATACAAAATAACCCTGGTATTGAGATTCCCACGAAATAATCCGTCAAACGACGTGAATTGAAGCTGCCCACTTCACGATAGGGGAAAAGCCAAGGAGTATAGCGGCATCCACATACACTTAGCAACCGCCCCAAGATCGGCCGTAAACTACTAAACCGTGCAGTTCAAACACAGAATGTGGGAAAAGTCACTTTTACTCGAAACGTCAATACTTGCGATCTCCGATCTACAAGACCTCAGACTTCTGGACATTGAAGCATGCGGCACGCACACACACGAAACTAACTTAAGTCGCTGCTGAAAGAACACAGTTAAATTCAACTTTTTCACAAGGCGCCCCAGCGGAGCGCGGCTGCTGGGGGCGCGAATTCAAAACCGTTGTCGACTCTCTTAAGAAGGAAGCGAGAATCAGAAATCTCCAAAACCAAATGAAATTAAGATTCGCACTCCCCATTCTTATGGGGTTATATGAAATGTGTCGTGATGATAAAATCTCAAATCAGTAGATCCGCTTACTAAGGGGAAATACATGTAACCCAAGCAATCGTCTCTCTGGCGTCGAAAACTTATTAAAATATAATAAGGGCTTATTGCGTTATCCAGACGGGAACAAAATTAAACATCGACAAACGTAAATAAGCTGAGAGACGCTAATACTCCAAACAAACAAAATTTATGTTTAGCAACACAACTAAACTTTTACTTTAGGTTTAAATGAACCGGGAAAAATACTAAAATCTGAGATACAAATGCAGAAAAGTGCGTAAGGGCTGAATTCAAAAATTGTCCTCACAACTTTTTGAATTCATTATAGCCCGAAGCGTGCCATATCTATATATAAATAATGGCACGAAGCACGCGGGCGGCAGGGCACAGATAATAAAATTACGGGTGACATGGATGACCAGCGGGTCGTGCCTAAATAAATAAGAACTAAATAGAACAGTAAGAGCTGAAAAAAAATATCTAGTCAAATGCAAGCTTTCACTGCCGTTATTCATAATAGTAGGTGCTTCCGGGATATGCCGTGGTCGTCGATTTGAACTTGTTTCGCTGCTCATGCTATCAGATTCTTCGGAAATTTTCTAAAAACTCCTCTGTATATAACCAGGGGCGAAGGGCACCAACAATAGTCTTTAGCAAACTTCTGAAGAAGCTGTGCAGCATGAGCAGCGAAACGTCAAGTTCAAATCGACGACCACGGCATAACCCAGAAGCACCTACCATTAAAATTATATCTAACCGGAAACAGTCAGGCCATACAGGAATACATAAAAAGCGTAACACCAATGGAAGCAACTAAATGTTATCTGAGCAAAGCAACAGCAAAACTCAAGAAGAATCAGGATAACATTCCACCTATTAGACGAAACGATCGTTCATGGACAAGCACCGACAGAGAAAAGTCCGAAAGCTTCGTACAATTTCTATAAAAAGTATGTCAACCCTTTCTCTAAGAAGTTAGCCAGGAGGGAAACAACTAGGATCTGATGACATGGGTAACTATAAAAATCTTCCTAAAATGCACTGGTTACAATTTGAAACGAAAATCTGGTCTTCCTTGCCTAGATTGTTCATTCAATATAGGGCACAAGTTCCATAACGGGGTCAACTACTTCGAGTAATGTATGGAAGCCCGTCCCTGGTGTAAAAAAATGGATTTGTTTACCTACCCGCAATTATTAAAGGTTGATGCTTTTAATTATATTGCATCACATTGCGCCTCCCATCTATGCAGGATTTTAGGGGCGTTCTAAAGCCATTGTTTTGACTTGTGACGTCAAGCGGCATTCCGCACAGTGCGTATCAGACAACTAATTTTGATGTAGTTTAATATTGTAACGGTACCAGCCCTCTGCTAATTAGGGCTAATGAATTTAATGAATTTCCTTCAGGTAGCTTGTCAGTCGGAGAATAATTTTAGTCTAGCCAGATATACACTCGAATATTAGCAAGCAAACACTAGGATAATGTTAAACAGTTTAATTATAAGTTTCAGTATTTACAAACATAGGTTTTGTTCTTAAGAAATCAAATAAAAGTATTCTACAATGCGTTTAATTAATTAGGATGGGCATCCAGTCGCCTGTTCTTTACGTCTCGGCAACCCGTTCTACATCTATGTATCGAAGGTCCGACGGGCCGCCCTCTGCAGAAATCGACGGGACGCCACTGACCGCGAAGTCGATTTGCCCAAAGTATTTTGCAGTGGTACCAACTTCTAGACTCGGATGTCACTTTCGGTGTTGGAACCTCGTGTAACTGCAAAGATAGGTTAATTTCGAATATTTTATGTTTTCGCCTTACGACTCCGTGTCAGCGGTGTAATCCTCGTGGATACGGTGGAGTGTTTGTATGTGTTGCGGCAGGAAGAGGCAGTTGACGGCGCCAATCCAGCTGGAGCTCCTCTTCGTGGTGGCGATCCACGGCCACGATGTTGTCGCCGATCCTCCAGGTTACGATAGGGGCTGTTTAGTACGGTGAGTACAATTCTGCAGTCAAACAGAAATTAAGTTCACTCTTACAGTGCCTTCTGGGCCAAGCAAATCGTGTGTTGGACGCTGGATTTATTTTTGCATTGCCAAATTGACATATGAAACGGCCTGGTTTGTTAAACCCTCTTTCGAATACGTCGTCCAGGAAATTTTGGTATAATTAATTATTAGCGTCCTCCAGGAAATATTTCAATAATTATTAGTTCGGGATATTTACAAGTGTTAAATTTAAACAGCGAAACGGTTTCAATAATTATTAGTTCGGGATATTTACAAGTGTTAAATTTAAACAGCGAAACGGTTTCAATAATTATTAGTTCGGGATATTTACAAGTGTTAAATTTAAACAGCGAAACGGTTTCCCATTTGTGGGCATCGTTTCTTAAAGCTGTTTATTTAGGGAACGGGTTCAATTAAAGCTTAGCTCGGAACACGGTCCCCAAGAATGGAGGCTTCGGGTTCAATCGTAGCTACGGGAAAATACTAATGACAGGACAGGTAAAATTCTCTCTTGAAATTCGCTCCGTGCTTACTTTTATACGTATTGGCGTCGTGTTATCGTGGTAACCACCACGTCCATCCTCTGGTGGGGACGAGCGGCGCGCGGATTGTTTATTCGCAATTTTCGGCGCAGGCCGAACTGGAGTCGGCTTATCTCTCCCTCGGACGTTGGCACGAAGCGATAATGCTTGAAGGGGCGAAATGTAAATTTAATTACATTATTTAATGTCTTGATGAAAAATTTATACGAGGCAAGCGTTACACATGCCCGTCTCTTCGGAGGAGACCGCTGTTAGGTGGACCTCTTCTTCTAGGATAATGCTTCTATCCCGGAGAAATCACCTGGAGGGTCTACAGGTTAGACGTAGGAGCTGCGGTATCAACTCCCCGGATACCCCAGGTGTCTGGATAGAGATAGAATTTGCATTTTATGAATTAAATTGTTATGGGGCCTCCTTCAGGATTTAGATCAGGCCTAATTGCAGGGCATCTTTCCGCTTTAGGCGTAGCCGTTGTCCAGAGGGCATAAGGATGCGAACGGTCCGTTGTCGCCGGCGTCGTCGTCGCGGCGGTGGAGCTGGTGGAGTCGGGGCTATGAGCTCGTTAGAGGAGGGAATGAGCAGCTCGGGCAGCATCTCCTGCGGAAGTTCAGGCTCTGGCAGCTTTAAGTCCTGTAGCTCTGCCAGGATTTCCGCGATAGCGTCGCCTTCTTCGAGAGGCAACACGACATCCCCCAAGGGCGTCTCTGAGATCCTTCCAGGTCGGAGCTCTGGGGGAGTTTTGGCTTCCAATTTCGCTGGAGCGACGGCTGGGCTTTCTGGGAACTCACCGAACAGCCGCTTGAATTTCTGGGCCAATTCCAGGATGGCGGCCTCCTGCTCAGGGTGAAGTTTTGCGAGGGGAATCCTCACCAGCAAACTCTCCTTGGAATGTTCAGTTCCCGGCAGGCTGTCTGTATTCCTCTCCGGCGTAGCTGGCAGAGGGGACAGCATGGCTGGGACCGGACTCCATCTCGGAAGCGGAGACCAGCGGGGACTCGAAGGCGTCTCCGGAGGGCCGTATGCTCGAGGAACCCAGGGATAAATTTTCGTCTGGCCCTTCCGGGGCTTCCTCAACTTAAAAGGCCATGGTCGAGCGTTCGATTTCCTCTTGACTGGAGGCATGTTGACTTGAATATGGATGCTAGTGTCCGGGGTGAATTCTTATATTGTTGGTTCCGGACTTATCACCCTTTCCGGTTCTGTGTATTGTATGTGGAGGGAGAGGCACGTGGAAGCCTTGAACTGTAGGTGCTGAAAAAAAAGATTTTGGAGAAATATCTTCAGGCCAGGTATAAGAGTGATTTTTCAAGATATTTTTCAAACAGGTGGACTAGAAGGTTACTGGAAGGCCTTTTTGATGTCTTTCACGTGGGCTCGGCCGACTTCTCTTCCGGTTTGAGGGTCGCTTAACTCCACAATTACGGGCGAAATTATCCTTTTGATAACAAAGGGCCCAGCATATTTGGGCGCTAATTTCGCTGAAATCCCCTGGGCGGCGTCGGAGAGGACTCGGTCTCGTTTAAATACTCGGTGTCCTATCTGGGGATGATACTCACGCCTTCTGAGGTTGTAATGGTGACTTTGTCGTGCGAAGGCCTTGGCGAGATTATTACGCACGATTTCCAAGATATCCTCCAACTTTTTAAATTGTTCACGATACAGCCCTGGACTTGGAGCTTCGGCGTCGGGATCGAAGCCTGGATCGGTTGCTTCGCGTAACGACTTGGGTGGTAGCATCTCTCGCCCGAGGTTCAGGAGCGCTGGGGTGAATCCTGTCGACTCATGTTTAGCAGTATTGAGGGCGAACATCACCTCCGGAAGCCAAGCGTCCCACTGGTTCTGCTTCCCTCGAGCCAGTTGCGCAATTATGGTGTTCACTACTTTATTGGCCCTCTCCACAGGGTTAGCCTGGGGAGTGTATGGCGGCGTCAACCGGTGCTGGATGCCATACTCTGCGGCCAAGGCTTTAAAAATTTTGCTTATAAATTGGGGCCCATTATCTGAAATAATTGTTCTTGGAGTACCAAACCGATAAATGATCCTTTCTTTCAGGGCCTTGCTGACGGATTTGGCGGTAGCGGAACGTAAGGGATGTACCTCGATCCACTTGGTGAATCGGTCCTGGACAACGAGGAGCCATATGTTGCCTTTCGCGGACCTGGTGAGGGGGCCGATCAAGTCCGTGCTGACGACTTCCCATGGACCTTGGACTCGGGACCAGAACATCTTCCCGGCAGGTTGCTGTTGTTGATGTTTATACTGTTGGCATATTAAACAAGAGCGTACGTATTTATTAACATCCTTCTGCATCCTTGGCCAGTAATATAGTTTTTGAATTTTAGCCGTCGTCTTGGTTACTCCCAGGTGTCCTGCGGTGGGTTCGTCATGGCATTCTTGTAAGACTTGGCGTCTCTGGAGCTTGGGGACGCATAGCTTCCATACGGGTTGGAAGCCTTCGGCCAAGTCTTCAGCTACATTTGGAAAGCTTCGATAAAGGTTTCCATTTTCCATCTTCCATGTGTCGAACGTCGCTGGATCACTTTGCACTAGGCGGGACATTTTCCGGATCCAGGAACACGGGGCGGCTGGCTCCTGTACGGCCATGGGGGAGAGGTTGTCCTCGGGACTTCTTGGAGCTCTGGACAGAGCATCAGCCACGTGGTTGAGGGCTCCTGTACGATACTGGACTTCAAAGTCGTATTGTTGAAGCTCCAGCGCCCACCTGGCTAGCCGGGCTGAAGGATTCTGGAGGTTTCGAAGCCATTTTAAGCTACGGTGGTCGGTCACTACCTTGAAGTGGTAGCCTTCGATATAGCCTTTGAACTTCTTTACTGCAAAGAGCACGGCAAGGCATTCCAGCTCGGTGGCGGAATATTTTGTTTCGGCTGGAGTTAAGGATCGACTAGCGTAAGCGATGACCCTTTCTTGATTCTCCAAGACTTGCGTGAGGACGGCTCCCAGTCCGGTGGTGCTAGCGTCCGTCTGTAAGATAAATGGAACGGAGAAATCCGGGCATGCAAGAATCGGGGCTGAAGTTAGGGCTCTCTTCAGCCCGTCCAGGGCTTCTTGCTGTCTCTCCGTCCAATTAAATATGACACCTTTCCGGAGGAGTTCATTCAGGGGGGATGCTATTCGGGCGAACCCGGGAATAAATTTCCTATACCAGGAAGCCATACCTAGGAAGCGCCGTACAGCCTTGGGTGTCTGAGGGTTGTCCATCTTCAGGATGGCCTCCACCTTTTCCGGATCCGTTTGTATTCCCTCCTCGATGACGACGTGCCCCAGGTACTTCAATTCTGGCTGGCAGAAATTACACTTCTCTGGGTGAAGTTGAAGGCCAGCAGTCCGTAGTCTCTGGAATACCTCCTGCAGGTGCTTTAGGTGGTCCTGGAACGTCCAGCTGACGACGATGATGTCGTCGAGATAGCAGAACGCGTGTGGCTCGAGCTCTGGACTAATGATCTTACCTAAAAATCGCTGGAACGTGGCCGGCGCGGTCTGAAGGCCGAAGGGGAGGACCTTGAAGTGGTACAATCCCCTCCCGGGGACGGTGAAGGCGGATATGGGGCGGCTCTCCATGGCAAGCGGGATTTGCCAATATCCATGCTTCAAATCAAGGGTACTTATATACCTGGCCCCACGAAGCTTGTTGAGGATGCCATCGATGAAGGGTAGAGGATAGGCATCGGAGCAGGTGGCCTCATTCACCTTCCTAAAATCGATGCAGAACCGATATTGACCTGAAGGTTTCTTCACCAGAACCACCGGGGAGCTAAACGAGCTGTTGGACGGCTCGATGATTCCTTCAGCCAGCATTTTGTCGACCTCTTCGTCAATGATGGCTTGCATCGCTGGGTTGCGAGGGTAGTATCGCTGTTTGATGGGCCCCAGGCCCTCCTTCAGGGAAATCCGGTGTTCCACTAGTGTCGTAGGGCCACCAGTATCGGGGAATTTTCTGCGTAGCGGTCAAGGGTTTAATGCTTGCCACCCCCTCGGGATCCTGCAGCGAGTTCAGAACGACGTCCGTTTGACCTAGTGTTATCACCTGGGAGGCGGGATGAATAACCGCTTGGTATCGGGTAAGGAAGTCGAGTCCCAAGATCACATCGCTGGAGAGGGTATCCACGACGCGAGCCTGCAGGAGATATGGGTCGTTCTGGATAAAAATGGTGAGTTCGTACTGCCCTTTGGTGGTAATTATTTGGCCGTCTGCCAACTGGATACGGGCCGGACAGTGTTGTTTATTGATAACTCCTTGTTGTTTAAGGAACCTCTGGAGGGCTTTTCCCATATATGATTTGGCGGCGCCCGTGTCGACTAGGGCGTTGAATAGCCTTCCCCTAATGACTATTGGCAGGAACAACCGGGCATCGATGGTAGATACTTGGGACGAGGGGTTCGGGACCCGGCTGTGGAAGTTTCGGACCCGTTGAAGCCATCTGGACCACTCAGGGTGCTGTATTTGACGAGGAGAGGCCCTGGCCTTCTGGTGTCGAGGATGCCTCACATGTCTCGACGGCCGGACGCGTTTCCCGACCTTCTACAGGGGCAGTCCCTCGTTAGCGTACCTGTTTTGCCACACCAGGAACAAAAGAGTTTCGGAGGTCGTTGGCATTGAAATATTCGGTGGCCCCGTTGTCCACACTTCCAGCAGTTCTCGGTGCGGCTGTATGCGGTGCTGGTCGAGGGAGTAGGGGACTTGGGAGCTGCAGGTGCCCGTTGGTTGACTTCTGGGGTTTGTATAGACGAAACTATGGGTGCCTTAAAATTATGACTGAAGACTACCTTGGATTTTCCAGGTTGGTACGCCGTCTCCGCCATGTATGCTTGACTGGCCGTCGGGGGAGGTTGGAAGGAGGATTGTTCCACCTGGAGGGCTTCGAACTCTTCTGCCATTTGCACCAGCTCATCTAGTTTGCGAAAATCCTTCCGGCGTACATAAAGTTTGTATTCCGGGCGAAGATTTTCGTAGATACGTTCTAGCTGATCCTGTTCTCTAGTAACTCCAAACCTGCGTAGCAGCGTCTGGAGGGCGGTGACAAAGTCGGATACGGATTCCTTCTGGCCCTGTGTCCGGTTCCTGATCTCTTCGGCCATCCGGAATTGAAAGCGCGGGGGTAAGTATTGATTGTGGAAAGCAGTCACAAAATTGTCCCAGTTTCTCCATTTTTGCTTGTTATTCCTAATCCACAGCAATGCCTTTCCCTTAAAGAGCTCGGGCAACGCGGTTAAGACTTCCTGCTCTCGAAACTGGTAACACGTCGATAGTTCCTCGATCCTTTCTAGACAGGAAATGGGGTCCGAAGTACCGTCAAACTTTAGGCCCCATTTTCTAATGCTATTACAAATCTGGGCATTATTAAGTCTCGGAGGATCTGGACCTTGCTCTATTTCCTGACTCTCCCGGTGATCGTCCTCTTCTATTTCTCCTTGACGCTCACTTTGTGCATCCTCTTCCTCTTGATCTCCTCTCAAATGTCTTGAGATTCTCTGTCTCAATTGTTGCACAGTACCTTCTGCTTCTAGCCCTACTGTGGTCGCGAGCCCTCGGAGGTCCTCTGCTTTGAGATTGTAGATCCACCCCACTTTTACTCTCGGGGGGCCCACTGGTGTGACGTCGTCCCTTTCTAGGTCCACCATTTTAAATCTGCAAACAGAGTTTGTATAGAAAATCTGTAGTATTCAAATAATCAAATTTTAAACAAATATTTTTCAGGTCCCGGATGCCAAATTCTAGTTCTGGAGCTTCCGGCGGGTGCTTGCTAATTTCTATGTATATCTGAGCTCAGGGTCCCTGCTCGGGCGCCATTTGTAACGGTACCAGCCCTCTGCTAATTAGGGCTAATGAATTTAATGAATTTCCTTCAGGTAGCTTGTCAGTCGGAGAATAATTTTAGTCTAGCCAGATATACACTCGAATATTAGCAAGCAAACACTAGGATAATGTTAAACAGTTTAATTATAAGTTTCAGTATTTACAAACATAGGTTTTGTTCTTAAGAAATCAAATAAAAGTATTCTACAATGCGTTTAATTAATTAGGATGGGCATCCAGTCGCCTGTTCTTTACGTCTCGGCAACCCGTTCTACATCTATGTATCGAAGGTCCGACGGGCCGCCCTCTGCAGAAATCGACGGGACGCCACTGACCGCGAAGTCGATTTGCCCAAAGTATTTTGCAGTGGTACCAACTTCTAGACTCGGATGTCACTTTCGGTGTTGGAACCTCGTGTAACTGCAAAGATAGGTTAATTTCGAATATTTTATGTTTTCGCCTTACGACTCCGTGTCAGCGGTGTAATCCTCGTGGATACGGTGGAGTGTTTGTATGTGTTGCGGCAGGAAGAGGCAGTTGACGGCGCCAATCCAGCTGGAGCTCCTCTTCGTGGTGGCGATCCACGGCCACGATGTTGTCGCCGATCCTCCAGGTTACGATAGGGGCTGTTTAGTACGGTGAGTACAATTCTGCAGTCAAACAGAAATTAAGTTCACTCTTACAGTGGCCTTCTGGGCCAAGCAAATCGTGTGTTGGACGCTGGATTTATTTTTGCATTGCCAAATTGACATATGAAACGGCCTGGTTTGTTAAACCCTCTTTCGAATACGTCGTCCAGGAAATTTTGGTATAATTAATTATTAGCGTCCTCCAGGAAATATTTCAATAATTATTAGTTCGGGATATTTACAAGTGTTAAATTTAAACAGCGAAACGGTTTCAATAATTATTAGTTCGGGATATTTACAAATGTTAAATTTAAACAGCGAAACGGTTTCAATAATTATTAGTTCGGGATATTTACAAGTGTTAAATTTAAACAGCGAAACGGTTTCCCATTTGTGGGCATCGTATCTTAAAGCTGTTTATTTAGGGAACGGGTTCAATTAAAGCTTAGCTCGGAACACGGTCCCCAAGAATGGAGGCTTCGGGTTCAATCGTAGCTACGGGAAAATACTAATGACAGGACAGGTAAAATTCTCTCTTGAAATTCGCTCCGTGCTTACTTTTATACGTATTGGCGTCGTGTTATCGTGGTAACCACCACGTCCATCCTCTGGTGGGGACGAGCGGCGCGCGGATTGTTTATTCGCAATTTTCGGCGCAGGCCGAACTGGAGTCGGCTTATCTCTCCCTCGGACGTTGGCACGAAGCGATAATGCTTGAAGGGGCGAAATGTAAATTTAATTACATTATTTAATGTCTTGATGAAAAATTTATACGAGGCAAGCGTTACACATGCCCGTCTCTTCGGAGGAGACCGCTGTTAGGTGGACCTCTTCTTCTAGGATAATGCTTCTATCCCGGAGAAATCACCTGGAGGGTCTACAGGTTGGACGTAGAAGCTGCGGTATCAACTCCCCGGATACCCCAGGTGTCTGGAAAGAGATAGAATTTGCATTTTATGAATTAAATTGTTATGGGGCCTCCTTCAGGATTTAGATCAGGCCTAATTGCAGGGCATCTTTCCGCTTTAGGCGTAGCCGTTGTCCAGAGGGCATAAGGATGCGAACGGTCCGTTGTCGCCGGCGTCGTCGTCGCGGCGGTGGAGCTGGTGGAGTCGGGGCTATAAGCTCGTTAGAGGAGGGAATGAGCAGCTCGGGCAGCATCTCCTGCGGAAGTTCAGGCTCTGGCAGCTTTAAGTCCTGTAGCTCTGCCAGGATTTCCGCGATAGCGTCGCCTTCTTCGAGAGGCAACACGACATCCTCCAAGGGCGTCTCGGAGATCCTTCCAGGTCGGAGCTCTGGGGGAGTTTTGGCTTCCAATTTCGCTGGAGCGACGGCTGGGCTTTCTGGGAACTCACCGAACAGCCGCTTGAATTTCTGGGCCAATTCCAGGATGGCGGCCTCCTGCTCAGGGTGAAGTTTTGCGAGGGGAATCCTCACCAGCAAACTCTCCTTGGAATGTTCAGTTCCCGGCAGGCTGTCTGTATTCCTCTCCGGCGTAGCTGGCAGAGGGGACAGCATGGCTGGGACCGGACTCCATCTCGGAAGCGGAGACCAGCGGGGACTCGAAAACGTCTCCGGAGGGCCGTATGCTCGAAGAACCCAGGGATAAATTTTCGTCTGGCCCTTCCGGGGCTTCCTCAACTTAAAAGGCCATGGTCGAGCGTTCGATTTCCTCTTGACTGGAGGCATGTTGACTTGAATATGGATGCTAGTGTCCGGGGTGAATTCTTATATTGTTGGTTCCGGACTTATCACCCTTTCCGGTTCTGTGTATTGTATGTGGAGGGAGAGGCACGTGGAAGCCTTGAACTGTAGGTGCTGAAAAAAAAGATTTTGGAAAAATATCTTCAGGCCAGGTATAAGAGTGATTTTTCAAGATATTTTTCAAACAGGTGGACTAGAAGGTTACTGGAAGGCCTTTTTGATGTCTTTCACGTGGGCTCGGCCGACTTCTCTTCCGGTTTGAGGGTCGCTTAACTCCACAATTATGGGCGAAATTATCCTTTTGATAACAAAGGGCCCAGCATATTTGGGCGCTAATTTCGCTGAAATCCCCTGGGCGGCGTCGGAGAGGACTCGGTCTCGTTTAAATACTCGGTGTCCTATCTGGGGATGATACTCACGCCTTCTGAGGTTGTAATGGTGACTTTGTCGTGCGAAGGTCTTGGCGAGATTATTACGCACGATTTCCAAGATATCCTCCAACTTTTTAAGTTGTTCACGATACAGCCCTGGACTTGGAGCTTCGGCGTCGGGATCGAAGCCTGGATCGGTTGCTTCGCGTAACGACTTGGGTGGTAGCATCTCTCGCCCGAGGTTCAGGAGCGCTGGGGTGAATCCTGTCGACTCATGTTTAGCAGTATTGAGGGCGAACATCACCTCCGGAAGCCAAGCGTCCCACTGGTTCTGCTTCCCTCGAGCCAGTTGCGCAATTATGGTGCCCACTACTTTATTGGCCCTCTCCACAGGGTTAGCCTGGGGAGTGTATGGCGGCGTCAACCGGTGCTGGATGCCATACTCTGCGGCCAAGGCTTTAAAAATTTTGCTTATAAATTGGGGCCCATTATCTGAAATAATTGTTCTTGGAGTACCAAACCGATAAATGGTCCTTTCTTTCAGGGCCTTGCTGACGGATTTGGCGGTAGCGGAACGTAAGGGATGTACCTCGATCCACTTGGTGAATCGGTCCTGGACAACGAGGAGCCATATGTTGCCTTTCGCGGACCTGGTGAGGGGGCCGATCAAGTCCGTGCTGACGACTTCCCATGGACCTTGGACTCGGGACCAGAACATCTTCCCGGCAGGTTGCTGTTGTTGATGTTTATACTGTTGGCATATTAAACAAGAGCGTACGTATTTATTAACATCCTTCTGCATCCTTGGCCAGTAATATAGTTTTTGAATTTTAGCCGTCGTCTTGGTTACTCCCAGGTGTCCTGCGGTGGGTTCGTCATGGCATTCTTGTAAGACTTGGCGTCTCTGGAGCTTGGGGACGCATAGCTTCCATACGGGTTGGAAGCCTTCGGCCAAGTCTTCAGCTACATTTGGAAAGCTTCGATAAAGGTTTCCATTTTCCATCTTCCATGTGTCGAACGTTGCTGGATCACTTTGCACTAGGCGGGACATTTTCCGGATCCAGGAACACGGGGCGGCTGGCTCCTGTACGGCCATGGGGGAGAGGTTGTCCTCGGGACTTCTTGGAGCTCTGGACAGAGCATCAGCCACGTGGTTGAGGGCTCCTGTACGATACTGGACTTCAAAGTCGTATTGTTGAAGCTCCAGCGCCCACCTGGCTAGCCGGGCTGAAGGATTCTGGAGGTTTCGAAGCCATTTTAAGCTACGGTGGTCGGTCACTACCTTGAAGTGGTAGCCTTCGATATAGCCTTTGAACTTCTTTACTGCAAAGAGCACGGCAAGGCATTCCAGCTCGGTGGCGGAATATTTTGTTTCGGCTGGAGTTAAGGATCGACTAGCGTAAGCGATGACCCTTTCTTGATTCTCCAAGACTTGCGTGAGGACGGCTCCCAGTCCGGTGGTGCTACCGTCCGTCTGTAAGATAAATGGAACGGAGAAATCCGGGCATGCAAGAATCGGGGCTAAAGTTAGGGCTCTCTTCAGCCCGTCCAGGGCTTCTCGCTGTCTCTCCGTCCAATTAAATATGACACCTTTCCGGAGGAGTTCATTCAGGGGGGATGCTATTCGGGCGAACCCGGGAATAAATTTCCTATACCAGGAAGCCATACCTAAGAAGCGCCGTACAGCCTTGGGTGTCTGAGGGTTGTCAATCTTCAGGATGGCCTCCACCTTTTCCGGATCCGTTTGTATTCCCTCCTCGTTGACGACGTGCCCCAGGTACTTCAATTCTGGCTGGCAGAAATTACACTTCTCTGGGTGAAGTTGAAGGCCAGCAGTCCGTAGTCTCTGGAATACCTCCTGCAGGTGCTTTAGGTGGTCCTGGAACGTCCGGCTGACGACGATGATGTCGTCGAGATAGCAGAACGCGTGTGGCTCGAGCTCTGGACTAATGATCTTACCTAAAAAACGCTGGAACGTGGCCGGCGCGGTCTGAAGGCCGAAGGGGAGGACCTTGAACTGGTACAATCCCCTCCCGTGGACGGTGAAGGCGGATATGGGGCGGCTCTCCATGGCAAGCGGGATTTGCCAATATCCATGCTTCAAATCAAGGGTACTTATATACCTGGCCCCACGAAGCTTGTTGAGGATGCCATCGATGAAGGGTAGAGGATAGGCATCGGAGCAGGTGGCCTCATTCACCTTCCTAAAATCGATGCAGAACCGATATTGACCTGAAGGTTTCTTCACCAGAACCACCGGGGAGCTAAACGAGCTGTTGGACGGCTCGATGATTCCTTCAGCCAGCATTTTGTCGACCTCTTCGTCAATGATGGCTTGCATCGCTGGGTTGCGAGGGTAGTATCGCTGTTTGATGGGCCCCACGCCCTCCTTCAGGGAAATCCGGTGTTCCACTAGTGTCGTAGGGCCACCAGTATCGGGGAATTTTCCCAATTCTTCTTTTAAGAACTCTTCCAATTGTTCAGTCTGCGTAGCGGTCAAGGGTTTAATGCTTGCCACCCCCTCGGGATCCTGCAGCGAGTTCAGAACGACGTCCGTTTGACCTAGTGTTATCACCTGGGAGGCGGGATGAATAACCGCTTGGTATCGGGTAAGGAAGTCGAGTCCCAAGATCACATCGCTGGAGAGGGTATCCACGACGCGAGCCTGCAGGAGATATGGGTCGTTCTGGATAAAAATGGTGAGTTCGTACTGCCCTTTGGTGGTAATTATTTGGCCGTCTGCCAACTGGATACGGGCCGGACAGTGTTGTTTATTGATAACTCCTTGTTGTTTAAGGAACCTCTGGAGGGCTTTTCCCATATATGATTTGGCGGCGCCCGTGTCGACTAGGGCGTTGAATAGCCTTCCCCTAATGACTATTGGCAGGAACAACCGGGCATCGATGGTAGATACTTGGGACGAGGGGTTCGGGACCCGGCTGTGGAAGTTTCGGACCCGTTGAAGCCATCTGGACCACTCAGGGTGCTGTATTTGACGAGGAGAGGCCCTGGCCTTCTGGTGTCGAGGATGCCTCACATGTCTCGACGGCCGGACGCGTTTCCCGACCTTCTACAGGGGCAGTCCCTCGTTAGCGTACCTGTTTTGCCACACCAGGAACAAAAGAGTTTCGGAGGTCGTTGGCATTGAAATCTTCGGTGGCCCCGTTGTCCACACTTCCAGCAGTTCTCGGTGCGGCTGTATGCGGTGCTGGTCGAGGGAGTAGGGGACTTGGGAGCTGCAGGTGCCCGTTGGTTGACTTCTGGGGTTTGTATAGACGAAACTATGGGTGCCTTAAAATTATGACTGAAGACTACCTTGGATTTTCCAGGTTGGTACGCCGTCTCCGCCATGTATGCTTGACTGGCCGTCGGGGGAGGTTGTAAGGAGGATTGTTCCACCTGGAGGGCTTCGAACTCTTCTGCCATTTGCACCAGCTCATCTAGTTTGCGAAAATCCTTCCGGCGTACATAAAGTTTGTATTCCGGGCGAAGATTTTCGTAGATACGTTCTAGCTGATCCTGTTCTCTAGTAACTCCAAACCTGCGTAGCAGCGTCTGGAGGGCGGTGACAAAGTCGGATACGGATTCCTTCTGGCCCTGTGTCCGGTTCCTGATCTCTTCGGCCATCCGGAATTGAAAGCGCGGGGGTAAGTATTGATTGTGGAAAGCAGTCACAAAATTGTCCCAGTTTCTCCATTTTTGCTTGTTATTCCTAATCCACAGCCATGCCTTTCCCTTAAAGAGCTCGGGCAACGCGGTTAAGACTTCCTGCTCTCGAAACTGGTAACACGTCGATAGTTCCTCGATCCTTTCTAGACAGGAAATGGGGTCCGAAGTACCGTCAAACTTTAGACCCCATTTTCTAATGCTATTACAAATCTGGGCATTATTAAGTCTCGGAGGATCTGGACCTTGCTCTATTTCCTGACTCTCCCGGTGATCGTCCTCTTCTATTTCTCCTTGACGCTCACTTTGTGCATCCTCTTCCTCTTGATCTCCTCTCAAATGTCTTGAGATTCTCTGTCTCAATTGTTGCACAGTACCTTCTGCTTCTAGCCCTACTGCGGTCGCGAGCTCTCGGAGGTCCTCTGCTTTGAGATTGTAGATCCACCCCACTTTTACTCTCGGGGGGCCCACTGGTGTGACGTCGTCCCTTTCTTGGTCCACCATTTTAAATCTGCGAATAGAGTTTGTATAGAAAATCTGTAGTATTCAAATAATCAAATTTTAAACAAATATTTTTCAGGTCCCGGATGCCAAATTCTAGTTCTGGAGCTTCCGGCGGGTGCTTGCTAATTTCTATGTATATCTGAGCTCAGGGTCCCTGCTCGGGCGCCATTTGTAACGGTACCAGCCCTCTGCTAATTAGGGCTAATGAATTTAATGAATTTCCTTCAGGTAGCTTGTCAGTCGGAGAATAATTTTAGTCTAGCCAGATATACACTCGAATATTAGCAAGCAAACACTAGGATAATGTTAAACAGTTTAATTATAAGTTTCAGTATTTACAAACATAGGTTTTGTTCTTAAGAAATCAAATAAAAGTATTCTACAATGCGTTTAATTAATTAGGATGGGCATCCAGTCGCCTGTTCTTTACGTCTCGGCAACCCGTTCTACATCTATGTATCGAAGGTCCGACGGGCCGCCCTCTGCAGAAATCGACGGGACGCCACTGACCGCGAAGTCGATTTGCCCAAAGTATTTTGCAGTGGTACCAACTTCTAGACTCGGATGTCACTTTCGGTGTTGGAACCTCGTGTAACTGCAAAGATAGGTTAATTTCGAATATTTTATGTTTTCGCCTTACGACTCCGTGTCAGCGGTGTAATCCTCGTGGATACGGTGGAGTGTTTGTATGTGTTGCGGCAGGAAGAGGCAGTTGACGGCGCCAATCCAGCTGGAGCTCCTCTTCGTGGTGGCGATCCACGGCCACGATGTTGTCGCCGATCCTCCAGGTTACGATAGGGGCTGTTTAGTACGGTGAGTACAATTCTGCAGTCAAAAAGAAATTAAGTTCACTCTTACAGTGGCCTTCTGGGCCAAGCAAATCGTGTGTTGGACGCTGGATTTGTTTTTGCATTGCCAAATTGACATATGAAACGGCCTGGTTTGGTAAACCCTCGTTTCGAATACGTCGTCCAGGAAATTTTGGTATAATTAATTATTAGCGTCCTCCAGGAAATATTTCAATAATTATTAGTTCGGGATATTTACAAGTGTTAAATTTAAACAGCGAAACGGTTTCAATAATTATTAGTTCGGGATATTTACAAGTGTTAAATTTAAATAGCGAAACGGTTTCAATAATTATTAGTTCGGGATATTTACAAGTGTTAAATTTAAACAGCGAAACGGTTTCCCATTTGTGGGCATCGTTTCTTAAAGCTGTTTATTTAGGGAACGGGTTCAATTAAAGCTTAGCTCGGAACACGGTCCCCAAGAATGGAGGCTTCGGGTTCAATCGTAGCTACGGGAAAATACTAATGACAGGACAGGTAAAATTCTCTCTTGAAATTCGCTCCGTGCTTACTTTTATACGTATTGGCGTCGTGTTATCGTGGTAACCACCACGTCCATCCTCTGGTGGGGACGAGCGGCGCGCGGATTGTTTATTCGCAATTTTCGGCGCAGGCCGAACTGGAGTCGGCTTATCTCTCCCTCGGACGTTGACACGAAGCGATAATGCTTGAAGGGGCGAAATGTAAATTTAATTACATTATTTAATGTCTTGATGAAAAATTTATACGAGGCAAGCGTTACAATATTGCTGTATTAAAGGCACTTAATTTTGTATCTTAATGTTGTTTAAATATAAATATATTTCAGGTACAGTTATTCTGGTAGGATATGACTTGTAAACTCGTGTAGTAACAAGCTACTGCGCATTAATGATGCTTTCGTGTTTCAAACCGATATGTTTTGGAATGGTCATATATTCTAGGGTTGAATCCTAATATTTTTTTATTGCTTTATGTGTGATATATCTATGTTTACTTGTATGAAGAAACTGTCTTTACTTGTGCATATTGGAAGTTGAGTGCAGGTGAGCTTTCTGTTTTTGGCAGATAGTGATGCTTCATAGCCACGAGTTGAGACAATTTTAAAGTGTTCCATGTGTGATTAGCTAGCTAGGTAAGCAAACAGAACGTAAAGTAAAGTACTGTTACAACATTTAAACGAAATGTCGGGGCTGCATTCCTACACATACGTTTATTTAAGTCAATCTTGAGAACTGGCCAATATCAGTTCAAACAAAAACTATTATTTGATAACATTTTTAGATGTAACTCAAGCATTCGACGAGGTTAGACATCAGAGTTTATTAAACAAAATCAAACTTCTACTATGGACAACATATTTTCAAGTGTTTCAATCATATCTTACTAAAAGATACTTCCAGATCGGGTACCAAGAAGAAACTACGAATTTGTCTCCTATACAATCTGGTTTCTCTCAAGATACTGTCCTAGAGCCGATATCTTAAATGTACACTGTGGACATACTAATACTTACACCGCCACATTCACTGAAGACACGGCAATTCTGATGATAAACGAAGTACCACCCTTAACATCTGAGAAGATGTAAACTACATTAAGCTGTCAGTAGTTCTCAACAATAATATCTATTCAGGAAAAGATAAAGTTCAAATAGTCATCAAGGATGCAATAATTGTAATTTATTGTAAACTAAAATATGGTATTCTTTTTTCGTAGCATCGCCCATTGTTTAATAAAAATATTATATCTAGATCTCTCACATATGTTGCTGTTAGTTGATCCTTTATGTATTTTAACATGGCACTGACCCTATCGCCCGTACTATGTGGGACACCCAGTATATAATTAAGGCCCCATCGGTATATCTATTTTAGGCTTGTTTTCATTTATGATTCAGAATTCATCGTATTCGCTTGGTTTGTTCTATTTCTTCTATCCGCGTTTTTCTAGTCCTACCTCTTGTTCTTCTGTTTGCTGGTATGTATTTCATTGTTTTTTTACCTTCTCTCGTTATTCGGTCTCATAAAATGACTAAACCTTATAAGCTGTACTTTCTCTATGTTCCCTGTCTGCTGTTTGCCATACATTTTTATCCCTGTCATAGTCCAGCTATGATATTCGGCAGTAGCATCTAAAATAGTCCATTTCAACAGCTTTCAATTGAACTTTATTTCTTCCAGAGATGTGAAAGTATTTACTTCGTGTTGTGCCGTGTGTATGTAATTATGGATTCTACTACAGCACTGGAAATTCTTTGTCAAATATATAGCTCACATTTTTCACCTTGAGCTTTTGTGCTACTCGGAGATTTATATTCTGTACAGTAGTTTATAGTGTCAACATCTAGATATATGTTGTTTGATCATTTTTATATGCGCAAGTATTCTGCTTTGGTTAGAATCATGATTAACTTACTGTACGCTTCAGTGAGCTTTCTAACCACATCTGTAATATCTTCTTCATTGGTAGCCATTAAAACCAGATTATCAGCGAACAGCAACGTGTATAGGTGAGAGTTGTTTACTTGAATAACCATTCACAAACACTTCAGGGTTCACATAGAAAGCACCTGTTAAACATATATTTTGAACAAGTTTGGACAAACACTGCCCCCCTGTCTCAATCCTACATTTATCGATACTTTTACCACACACTCGGTCTTTTAGATTAAAACTTTTATTCAGAAAGGCAGTATCGTAGGCTTTGTCATGCTCAGCAAATATTATTCTGGATAAGTTTTTTAAAGCGTTACAAGGCGACATCACAAAGACGGTTAAAAATATTTTCATGATTTTTTGGTGAGCTAATAGGGAGTTGGGAAGACATGTGCAAACATATTTTTGACATTTACCTAAACTCTCTATTTTGAGGGGTGGGGGTAGCTTCCGAATTTTATAGTAATTTACGATACAGGTGCGTAAAGCTAGTGGTTAGTCACGAGTGGGGCAGAGTTAAAACGCGAGTGAGCGAGCGTTTTAAGCCCCGTGAGTGAGTAAAGATGCTTTAGGCATGTGTATCATACAATATTTTATCTGCGATAACATCTAGAAAACACGTTAAATATAGAAAAAAATAAAATATAAATTAGGATTCCTCGCAAACGGTCGTAATTTTGCGTGGTTAAACATTTTAATTGCTGCTGACGGCGTGCTTAATGAAATCCTTGAAAAACGTTGCTATTGACGACAATGAAAACATGTTATTAAACAGTCGTTTTACAAACTTCAAACTGCCAACTAAAAGTCAGTTTTACACATTGCCGTAGATAAAATGGCATAATGTACTTTTTACTTCCTTTTACTATAAAGGAAGTATTGGATTCACCCCAAAAATTCTAAATTAAGTTTTCAACAGATCTTCACGTTTTAGAGTCCCCTGAACCAAAAAAACATGTTTTTGTTCATTGGTCTGTCTGTCTGTCTGTCTGTGTGTCTGTGTGTCTGTCTGTCTGTGAACAGAATATCTCAAAAAAGAAAAGAGGTATGGCGTTGAAACTTCACATATAAGTTTTGTGTACTATGCAAACGCGACAGCAAGCTTTTGAAGAAAATCTAATAATCGCAAGTAAGTGTTTAGTCTTGTGATTTTTCAGTTTTTTTCGATTTTTTCAAAAACGGCTCTAACAATTTTTTTCAAACTTTACATTTTTATTACATTTTTAATGTGTATTGATGTGAGATAGGTGATTTACTAGTTGAATACTTCTAAAATGGGTTTCTTCTGTTTTTTTTTCAATTTTTTTAATTAACTCCTATTTTAAATAGAACGCCCGATATATTATTACATTTTTGAATTCAGCTTAAAATTTTAGAGAAAATTTGTCTCTTCAGCTAATGCTCTATTTTGTACCGGTTTTGTAGAATTTGTAATTTTTGAAAATTTTTGACAAATCATTAAAATTTAAAAATCAAATTTTGGCTAATTATCAGATCACTGTAAAAGGAAGTTGTGTGAGTGTATCACACCAGATTTTTTTGTTTAGAAAATTTAAATCTACATAAAACACTACGTATATGTACAAAAATAATTTGTTCTTTCGGGTTTCGAATTATGACTTATTAAGTTACAAAATAAAAAATATATTTTCCAATAGTTTTATCTTATTTATCGTCTGTCATGCCGGAGAACTTAAAACGTCAGAATTCTCAACTGGCAATTAAAAATAACGCATTTCCATGGAAATGGATAATAATTCGATTTTATTGGCAAAATTAACTTATCTTTTAAATTCAATCAAAGTATTGTTAATCATAATTACGTAATCTAAAGAACAAATCCAAAGAGGTTTTTTACACTTACGTAGTTTTTTACGTAGATTCGAATTTAAAAAAATAGTACATCAGATAATTTCAAAGTTATCCCCCACCCTTCAAAATAGAGAGAGAAAGTATCTGCAAAATAATGTCCCCCAATCTTCCTCACTTGTCGAAATGTGGGATTAATAATGGACTCCAGTTTAATTTAATGGCCATGTCAGTGAATGTATATAAAAAGCTTTTAGTGTTCATTGAAATGTTAAACAGTGTTTAACATGATCGCGTCCTCGAATGTTAAGATATATTTAACATGCATCCACTCATTTAACATGCATTCACTATAGCAACATCACACATATTCATGGTAGTCCGATTTCGATTTAACAGTTTTTAGTAATTATTATTGATTCAAAATTATTGCCTCAATGAACAATAAACTAATGAGCGCATTTCGAGGGGAAACCGTCTTAACATTTCTCACATAAATTACCACTCTCGCTTCGCTGCGCTCGCTCGAGTGGTAAAAATATGCTCGAATGTTAAGACTGGGTTACCCCTCTTAATACGTTAATTACTATTAACAACTTAAAAATTCTTTACATGCACAGACACCTTCTCACTATAAATACTAAAAATGTTCTACGCGATTCTTTTGTCTCACTTTAATTTTGCAGATATCGGTACTTGTTTGGATTGTACAAATACCAAAAGATTACAACGTATTCAAAATTCATGCCTAAGATTAATTTATGGCTTGCGAAAATTTGATCATATTTTTCACAAATTCCGAGACGTTGAACATAAGAACTCGTCGTTTTATGCACTTTGCATCTTTATTTATAAATTACTTTTGTCTAAAATGCCAACTTATCTTTTTGATAGGCATAGATTTAGAACAGATGTTCACAACATCAACATTAGGAACAAAGGACTCTTAAGTATACCAATTCAAAAATCTGCAGTTTTTGAACGCTCTTTTACATATACTGCGCCAAAAATTTATAACTCCTTGCCATCACGCATAAGAGACCTTCCGACTCTTGTCAGAGTATCTCTTTGAACACCAACGCAGTTCCAAATTTAATGTTGTCAACCATAAATCACTTACAGATCTAACAGTTGTAATGTCTACTGACAGTCTAATTCAACTAAATATGGTTGAAGTAACGGTTATTTATCTAAGTTGAGTGGAAGAACAGGTGTTTCCATAACATCTGAACTCCGCCTATCTCACAATTTTTAAAAATTATTTTTGTGTTATACTGTAGTTATTTTAAGTTGCTTGTGTGACAATAAAGTCCTTTATTATTATTATTATTATTATTATTTGATACACTTACCTGGTAACAACATTGTAGGCTACACATTTTTTTAAGCACATAATTTGGTCCAAAATATTCTGCAATGAAATGTTTTTCACAAACCCGATAATTTGCATACAACGTTGATGTTGGTAAATTGACAACACGTTTATTACTTGCAATTGCTAGTAGTAGTAGTAGTAGTAGTTGTGGGGAGACCGAAGTCTAGCAAGTAGGCCACCATAGGCCCTTTTTGCCAACCCCATGCCATCCCCTCAACCGCCTTCATTATCGTCCTCTTCGATGGGCTCTTCTCCCTGCTTAAACCTTCCTGATTTTCTAATGAAGATCAGAATTTCGGCCCAGGATAGGGAGTTCAACTCTTCCATTCGAAGCGTAGGTGCTCCAAAGGTTCTATACCTCAGTCGCTGGTACGCTTCACATTCTCCCAAGTAGTGAAAGGACGTTTCCTCGTCCCTCCCACATTTTGGGCAAATGGGATCTTCCTCTACTCCTATCAGAGTTAGGTGTCTCTTTAGTTTACAGTGGCCTGTCAAGATCCCTATCAAAAGATTTGTGGTTCTTCGGCTCCTTCCCATTAGCCAGACCGATTTCTTTGAATCAAATCCCGCTATGTGGTACTTTGCCTGACGACAGCCCCTGCATCCTTTCCACTTTTCCTCGCTGGTCTTGTAGGCCCACCCGGTTAGGGCTGCTGAGACCTGCTGCCTTGTTATACCCAAAAAAGGTTCCGGTCCAAAACAAGTTTCCCCGGCTCCGAGTTTGGCTAGTTCGTCCGCCTTCTCGTTGCCTTGGACCCCCGTGTGTCCCGGGACCCAGATGAGCTCGACGTCCTTTTCCCTTGCCAATTCGGCTAAAGCATCTCCACATTCCTGGACAAGAGCTGATCTTGTCCTGGCCGAGAAGATTGCTTTTAGTGCGGTTTGGCTATCGGAGCAAATATAAATTTTTTGCTCTGGGGATATCCTGACCTCGTTCCTTGTTGCCACCGATATGATGGCATAAACTTCTGCTTGGAATACCGTGGTGAATCTTCCTAAAGCATAGCTTTCTTGCACCCCCCGGCCTTCCATATAAATGCCTGCTCCAGAGGATTGCCTTTCCGCCACTCGAGAACCATCCGTGTAGCATATCAAGGCATTCGACTGGAGCTTAACCCTTTTTTGCTCCCACTGTTCCCTTGTTGGGATAGTGAGAGAGAAACCTTTTTCTAACCTTAGCCGGTCCTCTGCTTCGGTTACCCTGTAGGCTGATAGAGGTATTTCTCTAGCAGCCATGTCGGCGATCCTAGCATGGCCCGTGCGAACTCCCTGGTCATTCCATAGCCCCGTATCCCGCATTCTGAGGTGGGTAGCCATGGCCTCTCTCTTTATCCAAGTGTCGAGGCCCGGGAGTCCCAGTATTACCTCCAGTGCGGCTGTTGGGGTTGTCCTCATTGCCCCTGTAATTCCGAGACAGGCTAGTCGTTGGACCTTTGCCAATCTTACGGAAATACTGGGGCGCTCTACACTAGGCCACCAGACCACTGAGCCGTACTGAACTCTTGGCCTTACTACCAATGTGTAGAGCCAGTGCAGAATCTTGGGGTTTATCCCCCAGTTCCTGCCTATAACTCTGCGCAACTGCCATAAGGTCGTTGTCGACTTCTTCACCGTCCTGTCGACATGCGACCTCCAACTTAATTTGCTGTCGAGGATTACCCCCAGGTACTTGACCTCTTGCACTAATGCAAGTGGTCTTCCGTACATATGCAATTGCTAACCAAGCTGCAATTAAGCTAATTTTTTTTAATATTGGGAAATCTGTGTCTGCTGTCACATTTGTTTGGTTCACAACCTGGCGGGCCTGTGCGAGGTGATGGGGCGGTGGGCGGTCCGCATGCCCTCCCGGATCCGAGCTGCCATTGTAATTGCAAAAATTTAATGTATAATGTCCTGGCAAAGCGCAAAGCCACCGAATATCACTTACCTCTTTACATGGCATTCGTAGATTACGAAAAGGCGTTCGACTCCTTAGAGATATGGGCCGTAGACCAAGCCTTATGGAATAGCAGAGTAGACCACCGATACGCCGGGTTAATAAACAACGCAAACAAGAACACAACAATAAAAATAAACGTGCCTGAAGAAACCAACGAGATCCCAATCAAAAGAGGAGTGCGACAGGGAGATCCAATGTCTCCTAGACTATTCATTACAGCGCTCGAAAATGTATTTAAAAAACTAAAATGGGAACACAAGGGTATCAACATCAACGGAACCAGTCTAAATCACCTAAGGTACGCTGATGACATCATAGTAATAGCCGAAAACGAAGAAGATCTCCAGAATATGCTACAAGAACTCAACGTAAAATCAAAAGATGTAGGACTACACATGAACAAAGAGAAAACCAAAGTTATGACCAACACAGAAGATAACCTACAAATCAAAATAGACAACACAACACTGGAACAAGTATCAGAGTATATTTACTCATAAACTCATAAAACCAAATAAAGAAAACCAAACTACAGAGATTTTCAGAAGAATGAAGCTAGGATGGGTCGCATTCGGCAAACTAAGCTATGTACTGAAAAACAAAAACATACCTCAATATCTAAGAACAAAGGTATTTAACGAATGTATTCTACCAGTCCTTACCTATGGCGCCCAAACCTGGACCCTTACCAAGAATAATGTAGACAGGATGGCAAAACCCCCGGCGAGAAATGGAGAGACAAATGCTATACATCTCACTAAAAGACCGAGAAACCAACGTATGGGTCAGATCAAAAACAGATGTAGAAAACATCAGAAAACGCGTGACATCACTAAAATGGAGATTTGCCGGACACACCGCAAGACAAACGGACAACAGATGAAACGCCAGAATAGAACAATGGCGCCCATGGTTAGGTAAAAGAGGCAGACCACAACAAAGATGGGTAGATGACATCAAAAGTACAGCGGGTTTAACTTGGAAAAGAAGACTAGAGGAGGCCTATACCCACAAATGGGTAGAATAAAGCTGAGGAGAAGAAGAAGAAGAAGAAGAAGAAGAAGAAAGCGCAGCAGTTGTACACAAACACGCGTGCGACGTTGAAACGGCGAGCATAGGAAGTTACAGACGCTCGCAGAAAAGACAGCACAGTTGACAATTGACAGTCAGTTGATACCACAGGCAACAATTTTAAAGAATATAGTAGTAGCTCCATCTGATGAACTGGAAACGCGGTTTTTCGGTAGCCGTGACAGGCCCGCTTGGTAGAAGGGAGATTTCACCCAGTGGTTGGAACTTTCGAGCAAAAAAGTTCTTAAAGCAAGTAAAAATTTAGCCGTAGTGTCTAATAATAACGCCGAACCAGGTATGAAATTGGTAGTATTATGTTGATCCCTTACTTTTTGATATACTTTATTTGTTATTATATTTGTAATTAAATAAATAAATAGTGACAACAACACAGTTTTGCTTGATATTTGATTTGCCTCTCTCAGGAGAAGCTAAAATTATGATTGTTTAATTATTTACTGCAATTATAAAGGTATGTTGCCTTCTTATATTTTACTTATTGGCAACTGATTAAACTTTTGCGCCGGTTAGCTATTGAGATTCCAATAAGCTCAGGGTTAGGTTGTTACACATTATAAATTTTACCATTGTATAGCAAATGCTCGATTTTAACAAATAACAGATAACTTCAAATATTGACTCTAAACAAAGCTCTTCGAAAACCCAGAAATCCAACTGATTTTGAACACAAATAAACCAACAAGTAATCAGTTCACCAGATAAATTCTAACAGGCATTTCAAATAATCAAGTTATTTGGCTAACCTGAAATTTGATTTTTTATAAGTGAAAAGAGACCCCAACCCGCATTTGTTTCTTGCTTGCTCGCCAAATCCACTTCCGGTTTCCGCAAAAAGGTCAAGCCAAGCTCTTAACTTCTTCCTGGAACGGTTTTAGCGGCTGCTGATTGTCTCTGAACAACGAACAAAGCCTTCTTCAGTTGCTGTACCTTGCTTTCCGCTTCTCATAGCTAGCTCCCCAGCCTTCGTGGATCGGGCTCGATAGTTGACCTCGCAGCGGATCACGGTTGAAAGTGACGTCAAGCTTATAACTGTCTCCTGGTGATATTTTAGCTGCTGCAGCTTTCTTGTATACCAGAAACAAATGCTCCTCTAGACGCTGCACTCTGCTTATTGCTTCCCGCAACTCCAGAACTTGCCAACAATTTTCTTCGAAAACAATCACAAATTACCGAAGCTCCCGGCTCAATTTTCTCTGGGACTACACTATAGAACACTTCCACATTAACCACAACTGGTCTCGGTACAATGGTGAATAAATAAAACTCAACAACTGGCAGAAAGAATATACTTTTATTAACAAAATTAATTAAAAAAGGGGAGCCAAAACTACACACAAGCATTCAGCATGGCTTCCCCAATAAACAGCAACAATTGACACTCTAGGTCACCATAGCAACATGTTATACAATTGGTGATTTTTGAGGCTTTCACGGCCATTGTCATTAAGTAACAAACGACTTCCGGGATTGGACCGTGTCATGATTGAAATCGAAGAACTCAACGTTTCGGCCACTTTCGTAAGGGGCTTTATCAGGAGGAAAAAAGAAAAAGAGCACGGTAACTCAACGTGTTAACCACGCCAGAGGCGAAACTCTTTGCAAGGGAAGGGACAGAAGAACACGGTAACTCAACGTGTGAACCACGTCAGAGGTGAAACTCGACTGACTATCGGAAGAAGAAAGGCGAGAATTTATAGGCCAGCGCCGTCGCGATTCAGCAAATGCCGTCGCGGTTCAGTGGCGGAGGGAGGGGCTTAGGAATTAGCACTTTCCACATAGAAGGACGGGGTAAGCCTTCGTCCCGATTGAGATTATTAGGGTGTTTGCAAATTTCAATGGCTTCGCGAATCTTTCTGCTAAAGAAGAATGGGGATTTGCAGATGATAGAAGTTTCATCAAAGAGGATCTTATGACCAGTATCGCGTTGGTGTTCGGCGATGGCCGATGATGAAACGAGACTTGACTTGAGACAGCGCTGGTGCTCAGAGATGCGAGTTTTCACAGAACGACCTGTTTCACCAATGTATACAGCATTACAAGAGCAAGGGACTCTGTTTAATTTATCTTTAGATGAAGGAAGAACCTGTGAGATCTTGCTCGGGGGTTTAAATACTGTTTTAATGTTTTGTTTTGTATACGGTCGGTGACTTGGTGGATATAGGGAAGAAACGTAACCCTGACGATATTGTTTTATTCAATTACTACCCTCTGTTAATTAAATTATAGTTATTTCTGATCATGTCTTATGTAATTATCAATGTTTACCAGTGACTTATATTGTTGCAATAAATGCAATACCAATTCTGGACCTATGCAAACCTTTTTTTAGCCTTAGTACGTTAGCAATGGAACCAGAATTGCTGTAAGCGTTATGCCATTACAGTATGTGCAAGTTTTTATCTTTTTCAATATCCGGTGATTTTTTTCATAGATTTTAATGAAGTACTACTCGCAAATGCAACCGAAACTGCAATTAAAATTATGGAAATTATTTTATTATTAAAAATGAAAGAATTAAACTTGGACGCCTTATCGACTGCTTAATTTGTGGGGTCAATAGATATCACTACTATAAAGACATGGCATTTGTCCTCAATCGATGGAAGGTAACTCTCCTAAGCTTCGAAGTTTTAGTCATTTTGATTGTAGTAAATTTTTTATAATTATCTACTTTGTGTCTAGTTAATAAAGGCAGTCGAAGAAAACAAGGTTTTATTTTAATTTCATGCTTATAATCTCTCACACGACCTGCTGAAAAGAGACACAAACGTCACGTCGATGGAATTGAGTGACAAACCTCAAAGCGACGCATATGCCAGCAGAGTAAAGATGGTGAACGTGACGGTAGTTTTCTGTATACACTGGTTCTGAGAGTTACCAGAGTCAGTAGATATAGGAGAGTACCGCCATTCTTTGCTCCGTGAAAATTCCGCCATCGCCGCCATTTTTGTTCCCACCAGCGGTAACTGATTGAGTTATGTCTAAAATTTTACTTGAAATTGGCAAGACTGTAAGAGTATGTCAAATTCCAGGTTAGCAGGTTATGTTTCGCGTCAGACTGTGTTAAATAACAAACAAAACCTAACCTGCTAATCTCTAATTTGACATAGACTTACAGTCTTGCCAATTTTAAGTAAAATTTTGAATTGCCTATAAATGTCACATTGACGGAATTGTGTTACAAACGCATATGACAGAGGAACAAACATGGCGGACGTGGCGGTACTCTCCTGTATCTACTGACTCTAGGAGTTACTAAGGTTACTAAATCATAAAGGTACCGCCAACTGTGCAAACATATTTTTGTCTCTCTTTTGTTTCTTTTAATTTGGGGTAAAGCTATCAATTGTCTCACTTTCACTCTCACTTTCTTACAATGTTCTGTTCTTTTTAATTTGGGGGAACAAAATTTTGCAATGAAATGGCGGTACCTTTATGTATTTCATATATCTAATACTTACTATATTGCTAGCGGCTATGAGTGGGAAACTCGCGAAGTAAGTGAGACAGACAACCAACTCTTCAATGTATAATGGTGAGATGTGGGCAAGCGCGGCGGCGTCGTCCGCCCAATGGGGAAGTGGTCAAGTTTAAAATTCGCTTCTAAAGGCGGAGTTCGAATTCTCACGCATGCGCACGAGACGCGTTATACTCTAAGTGAAACTATGTCGGCGCCGTAATGTTTTCGGGCGTTCCGAGGCCCTACTAGCAATATATGTGTATTATATGTATGATGTATTTAGTGACCTTAGGAGTCACAGTCAGGCCACGCCACCTGCTGACAGACAGCAAAATTACATACTATACAAATGCAATTTATTTTGACAATTATTCTTTATTTTGAGTTGCAAACCTAGGATTAATAAGTGTTTTAATTTTGAGTGGTTTCTTTGGGTGTAGACCACGGACCTTGGCTTTAGCTGCCCTACTAAGATACTTTTTTGAAAACATTTAAAAACGATGGTTTTTGTAGTAACTTAAATTATAATAACTAAATATTCAAAATGATTATGAAATAAAATCAAATAAAAACAATAGAAAATTGAAAAATATAGAATAAAAAACTTTCAGTAATGAATAAAATACACACGATTTCAGAAAATGATTATTTATTGTGCAAGCGAATAAGGAGAATTGTTATCCATGAGAAGAAAAATGCCTATATGTAATTACTATATAAATACAAAGTTTAATAAATAACTTTAAATAGGAGCAATGTTATTATCTGATGGTTTATTCATAACCAAGATGCGCGTATGTTTTAGACATTTTCTCCACGTTGTCTTGCTGCATCGAAAGTACTATAACGAAATATTTGCTTTTCCATGATTCTTTCTTGGCGTACATTACAACCAATAAATTAATGAAATGCTGTAAAATACAAATGCAAATCCGAAGCTATTCAATTGTATATTCGATTTTTACTAAGCTGGCACAACTGTTTAATAAGGAAGTTCGAGCTACTCAGACGCCTTATGTTTATCGAATTTTGCTCCTGAGTACTGTTCTAATAAACGTATTCTATTCTGGATCACTTCCGATCCGACGTTTGCATACCGATGCTGAAAAAACGTTTTTCCGCCTGTTTTATATCGTTGTAAACAAGCAATTTAAACGTAAATTGGCACTACAAAACAACAGTTTCCAGCTAAAGTCGTCTTCGCTATGGCCTCATGCGCTGTTTGCTTTTTCTGTGAACATTATTTGCCTCCAGACATTTCCAGAATTTTTTTTCGGTGACTGCAAATCTGCACGCCAATAAAGCACTATAAATTAAAATAGGCAAACGAAATATCGAGAACAGAATTGATGTTAATTATATTTAAAAGCCTCATTTCAAAAACAACCAGTTCGTTTCAGACGTTTCAGTGTTAAAATCTAGTTTACTTTACATTCATTTTGCGTATTAGAGGCAACTGTAAAAATTATCTAGAATGTTATGACCGAAAAAGGAAATTTTTTTATTCTTTGTGCATTGGCATTTCGTCTATTTAACGTTATAGCATTAAGAGATGCAATTATAACACCATTTCAACAACTGTCATGATTACTAATGTTTGCACTCATTATAACTTTCACAACATCGATTATCTATTGTTTGTTAATTGTCACTTTGGAGATGCTCCTTTGAAGACTGAACACATATGATGCGCAGGTTATTTCATAGGATAAAGCTAAAAGTGGTCGTGTACTAATAAATTGAGGTTTACCTAATTATTATAAGCACAGCATATTTAGGACGCTGCTACACGGCAAAAACACTGTGGTCCAGGAATTGTATTGCGATTTTTTAGCAAGGTCGCGAGCAGGGTTTGGTGGGTTAGATATCCTATACCGTGTGAATAATGTAATATTATACATTGGCAACTTTATTTTAGCATTAATCAATTTACCCATGCTAGTAATAATTGTCGTTTTTTTCTGTAGTCACTGTGTTGTTATTTTGTTTATCTTCATCAGTGTTGTTATAGACTCTTAACCAAATTAATTTTAGTATCTTTAAGAGCTAAATTACCGCACTGAGTGCGGTAATGCATATTACCGCACTCAGTGCGGTAATGGATAGATATTACCGCACTCAGTGCGGTAATTAATATTACCGCACCCTTTCGCACCCTTTTTGTATATAGAAATTCATTGAACCAGAATTTATTGACGAAGATAAAATATTGAACAATACACGTTTGCTTATGGCACTTAACGAGACTCGTTTGATTGCCGCAAAACTCGGCTCACCGCCTCGTTTTTGGCAATCAAACTCGTGTCGTTAAGATGCTCATAATCAAACTTATATCGTTAATATCTATTATCTTCATCCGTGTTGTTATAGCGTCTTAACCAAATTAATTTTAGTATCGTTAAGAGCTTCATTACCGGTAATGAATATTACCGCACTCTTTTTATACAGTGAACCAGAGTTTATTGATGAAGATAAAATATTGAACAATACACGTTTGCTTATGGCACACAACGAAACTCGTTTGATTGCCGCAAAACTCGGCTCACCGCCTCGTTTTGGCAATCAAACTCGTTTCGTTAAGATGCTCATAATCAAACTTGTATCGTTAATATCTATTACAAACACCACGGTAACATTAAGTAAATTCCCTATGTCTAATTTTGCATAATGCAGCCATAAACAGTCTTACATTAGTCTCACTGTATGTACGTGTAATAAGAGATGCGCCATTGGATTCAAAAGTTAAGGACATTGTGATTTAGCGAAAATATAGTTTGTTTTATTTGAAAGAAGTAGGCATAAAGTTTAAAATCGGCAAATATCAAGTACTGCATAAATTGTGGATTCAAAACAAATCACCTGCATGTCCCAACTCTTGCATATATAGGGTGTCTAGGGTGGGTTGTCCGAAAGCGCCACTGGTTCAAGACGGTCCAAACCATAAAACCTACAGCTATTGGTGTAAATTTCCTAACCACATTTCATTTTTTATAAAGAGTCATATAAAAATCCGAAATTAGTGCAACTCAATGTCTATTTTCACTATATATAATCAGCTTTAGAACAAGACATAATATATGCGTCAACCGAAATTTTCAATCGGGGCACTGGGTTGTGGCTGGTGCTTATACCTATGTAAATACCAATCAAATTATAGATGGTATAAATCTATAATTTTATATATTTTAATGTATTTGCAGTGATGTAACTGTTGATTCTAGTCTAAGTTTTATATTGATCTTGAGTTTATGCACACAGGTCTATTGGAAAAACGGAATGAAAATAAACTGAGAAGTGACTGGTTGGTGTACGATTTTCTTCGCAACTGCTTACACAAGTGCACGTTTCCCAACCATAATTGAAAACCGTGCGAAGAATGAGCACGGGTGCCAGTAGAGTATAGGGGAGCGTTCTGAAACTACCCCTACCACTTGGCCTTGAGTTAAAGGTCAAGTCCACATTTAAGGCCACGCTCAAGGCTAGATCCACGCTCCACCACATGGCCTCGATTTCAATATCAATGTCAACCATACGTACCCTTGGAAATAAGAAAATAAAATCGCAAAGAAGAGTCTGCAAGGGTAGTAGCGTCCGATAGTCGTGCAGAAATGAAAGCTATTGAGATAGTCCAGAGTAAGAAAGAAACCGTCGCCGCTAGTGAAACTGGTAGAAAGGCGCAACCACTGTTCTGTCCGGCACTTCTGAATAGTAGGACGTACAAATTAAACAATTCGAAGTACGTGAGTGTAGGGTTTGAGTGGGGTTCACAATTTATCCCTATTATTATAATGCGGAGTAACAAAAATGACTGGGTGCAATTAGAGAGGGAGTCAACAGCCCTAATTGCAAGTCAAGGAGCGATTCCAAATACATTCATTGGTCTGTGGTGGACGTAAGACAGAAGAGGATTGCATTCCAATCGACTCAGACAACGAAGATAATACAATTGGATGAACTGCGGCGTTAGCAGAAGCTCGTATAACGGCGGTTCGTGCTATTGAATTGCTTAAATTTTGAGAGTTTCTATAAAGAAATAGTTAAGGGAGTAGTAAAGGTAAAAACAAAGAGTGCAATAGACGTTAGCATAAGCATCTGCTGCGATGGATTCTCCATTCGCCATTACATAACCTTCTGATATAAATACCAAAAAATAAAGAACTGCCAGAACTGCTACCCGGTTGTTGTAAATTGTGCATATTAACACTCCTAATTGCCTCATATACCAAGTAACAATTTGCTTGGTATAACTATCAATTTCGAGACACTACAATAACATATAGACGACGCATTGACATCAAAGATACAGAACTGTGATGATATTGTTCCTTAAAAGTGGTTTTAGCACATAAAGTTACCACAGAGTGCAATAGACGTTAGCCTGAGCATCTACTGCGATGGATTCTCCATTCGCCATTACATATGCTTCTAATATAAATACCAGATATCGGAGAATTACAACTGCTTCCCGGTAGTTGTATATTGTGCAATGTGCATATTAACACCTTTAATTGCCCAATATTTCGAGTAACAATTTCCTAGGTATAAATTCAAGTTTTTAGACGCTACAATAACCTCCAGAAGATGTTCTAACATCAGAGATACGCAAATGTGATCCTAATTATTATTAAAAGTGTTTTTAGCAAATAAAATTACCACAGAGTGCTATAGACATTAGCTTGAGGGCAACCGGTGGACTAGGGACACAGAGGTGATTAGGAACAGCTATGCATTTTTTCAAATTTTATCCTCCAGCATGGGTAAAACATATTATTTTAATTGAATTGGTGCACGTATCTGTAGTCACCAGAGTCACTGTTAAATGTTGCATTAAAAATTCCGTATTTATTAATGTCCTTACAAGTTCCTCATGGATAACCTATTTACAATATATTTAGAACATGACGTTTTTTGCATCTCCGTTAAATGTTGATTTTTGAGGCTTTCACGGCCATTATCATTAAGTAACAAACGACTTCCGGAATTGGACCGTGTCTTGATTGAGATCGAAAAACTCAACGTTTCGCTACGCCAGAGGCGAAACTCTTTGCAGGGAAGGGACAGAAGAGCACGGTAACTCAGCGTGTGAACCACGTCAGAGGCGAAACTCGACTGATTATCAGAAGAAGAAAGGCGAGAATTTATAGGCAAGCGCCGTCGCGATTCAGCAAACGCCGTCGCGGTTCAGTGGCGGGGGGCGGGGCTTAGGAATTAGCACTTTCCACATAGAAGGAAGGGGAAAGCCTTCGTCTCGATTGAGATTATTAGGGTGTTTGCAAATCTCAATGGCTTCGCGAATCTTTCTGCTAAAGAAGAATGGGGATTTGCAGATGATGGAAGTTTCATCAAAAAGGATCTTATGACCAGCATCGCGTTGGTGTTCGGCGATGGCCGATGATGAAACGAGACTTGACTTGAGACAGCGCTGGTGCTCAGAGATGCGAGTTTTCACTGAACGACCTGTTTCACATATGTATACAGCATTAGAAGAGCAAGGGACTCTATAAACACCTTTAGATGACATAGTGTTTAATTTATATTTAGATGAAAGAAGAACCTGTGAGATTTTGCTCGGCGGTTTGACTACTGTTTTAATGTTTTGTTTTCGAAGAAACTTTCCTATGCGGTCGGTGAGTTGGTGGATATAGGGAAGAAAGACTATTGCTGCAGGATAATCGGGTTTTGGAGGTTTGGGTGGCCGTGGATCAAGATGGCGATTGATGGCAGACTGTATATCCCTAGCATGGTAACCGTTTTTCGAATGTGATTTAATTCAGCGTGGATATTATGGGGTTGGGATATGGAAACAACCCGGTCTACAAGCGAATTGGTAACGGAAAGTTTTTGTGTAGGATGATGGTGGGAATCGGCATGTAGATAGCGATCAGTGTGAGTGGGTTTGTGATATACAGAATGACCAATCGACAAATCATCAACATAAAGCTATTTACAGAGTATAATAGCAAGATTCAGATGTGGAAATGCAGATTTAAGTAAAATAAAATGGCTACAGAGAGAAGAAAAGAAATGTAGAATATGTCATAGAAGCGAGGAAACTATTATACACTTAATTTACAACTGTGAGGGCATGGGAAACAACCCGTTGGGCGTATATAGGATACTAGGAGAAAACGGTGCTGGACTGGAATGGATGAAGACAGTTTTAGAAAAAAGAAAAAACTAATAGAAAGGGCTGGAAAATAAATGTGGAAAGTGTTTACATTATATATTGAGATATTTAGTTAAGAAGTAAATTGTTAAAATAAGCAAGTCAGCAACTTAAACTACATTTGTATGCATAAACAAATTAAATAAACATATATACTAACTTTGATGTTGTTTGCAACATAAATTATTTTTGAGTTCGTTGCAACTACATTCAATGTAAAAACAATCAAGAAAACAAAAAAAAATCACAAACGTAAACAGTCGCGCTAAGTCTCACAGTCTTTTTTTCAAATAACTCACGAACACTAACAACTGTGCTTATGCCGATTATGGTGAAGCAACTTGTAACGCTAGCTCCCGTTTGAATTTGATTAGTTCAATATTAAATAATATTTGCAAATTTAAACGTCGCCGACCTTTCGCGTTATCAAGAATCCGGTGTGTTTCAGCAAGATAAGATAGCGCAGACCGAAGTTCCGCCCGTGAAAACAGAGCGAACAAAGGCGAGACGCGCGCCGTTTCTCCCCACCTAATAGCTTTACAAAGCATATAAAAGGGCTTGCAGAACGCATTTCAAGAGAGATTTCCAAGAGATTCCTGATTCTCCTCCAGCATTCATTTCCGCAAACACCTAGTTCCCGATTCTTCGTCCTGTCCTGTCCAGAGAGATTATTACAGAGATTTTCCTTCCGATAGGTTGACCTTCCAGAGAGTCCCTCCGTCAAACCGTCCCGAGGCTAAGTTTAATTTAGTGGTTCTTCAGGAACGCCTGAAACGCTAGCCTATTTATCCTGTAAAATCCATGACAGCTAGTTTAATTCAGTGGTCCTGTAAAAGGCGTCTGAAACGTAGCTATTTATGCCTGAAAATCCCTCACAGCTAGTTTAATTCAGTGGTCCTGTAAAAGGCGTCTGAAACGTAGTTATTTATGCCTGAAAATTCCTGACAGCTAGTTTAATTCAGTGGTCCTGTGAAGGCGCCTGGAACGCCAGCTAATTACCTTGTAAATATCCTACACCGAAAACCGTTTGTAAATCAGTAATAACTAACGTAATATTTAAATCTCAGCTCCCTTGCATTTTAAATTTGGCGCCTTGCTATTCAAGCAGAATTAGAAGCTTCAAGCTACCTAATTAGAATTTACCTGTGTTAATCCTTGAGAATTGCAGCGGCCGTCTTGCCTGGGAATTCTGCGGACCGAACCGTCAACCTCGCCGAAGAATACACGTGGAGGTGCCGGGGTTGCTAACCTCGAACATCCTGTCGATTTGATAAATCGAGTTACAATCGAAGTCCCGTCGTGCGGCGAACCTCACGGAGTATTTTAACAACAAACTGTAGCTGCACAAATAGGGTGAGAACTCGCGTTAACAGTTTTAATTTGTTGTTTGTTTACAGAAGCCAGAATCCGCCGCTCGGCGAATTTGACAGACTGCCCGGCGTAGCCATCAGCGCGCAGCTCGACACCGAACGAGAGCGCCGACAATCTTCGACGCTTCCGAAGCGGAGCGCCTTCAATGTCAGCAGATACTCCCAGCACGGATGTGACGCGGGTTGCAGCAGCCGCAGGAACCAGCAACGTTATTTAAATTACACGAATATTTAATTATGTACTATAGTTATACAGAATAAATTGTTATACAGGATACTCCGTTGGTGTTTGCTTATTTATGGTATATCTGAGCGAACGATTGAACCTAGCTCCGATTTATGATCTAACCCGTGGTAAATAAATTTTACAACCCCTTATAAGCAGTCGAGGATATTACAAACTAAGTCTAAAAATTTGAGGGTACCTAGACGCACAACCCTCTTACACCACCTTTAACAAATTCCCACTCAATAACGTATTCATCGGGTCTGTGAGACTTGCCGCGACTACTGCAGAATTAAATTAATTGATTCAGGAGCTTATTAGGTGCCGTATAAAATTAATGCAAAACTGAAAAAGCAGCCAGATCGATCGGTTACGTTTAGCAGTAATATTTGTGTAAGTAAAATCGGCAAATCATCAATGTAAAGCTATTCCGTACTTGTTGTGTAGTTGGTGTCTCGAAAACTCCGACGGAGTTAGATATATTGTATTTTTTATTTACTATAAATCCTGCAAGTTCCCTAGCTCTCATTTCTAAATTAATTTTGTTATAATAATGGTTTTAGGAGCTTATTAGGTGCCGTATAAAATTAATGCAAGGCTCAAAAAGCAGCCATATCGAACGGTGACGTTTAGCAGCATTATTTGTGTAGGTTGGAATTGCCAAATCATCAATATAAAGCTATTCCGTATTTTACGCTGTCATATTCGCTTTGTCAGAACGTAGCAAATCAATGTTGGTGGCTCTAAAACGCTGATGGAGTTAGATAAATTGTAGTTTTTATTTATTTTAAATCCTGCAGGTTCGCTAGCTATTATTTCTATATTATTTTAGTTAAAATAATGGTTTCACGAGCTTATTAGGTGCCGTATATAAAGCTATTCCGTACATTACGGTGTCACATTCGCTTTGGTGGCTCTAAAACGACGATGGAATTAGATAAATTGTATTGTTTATTCAACGTAAATCCTGCTATCATTTCTATATTATTTAAGTTAAAATAATGGATTCAGGAACTTATTAGGCACCGTATTAAATTAATATGTATCTCCAAAATCAGCCAGAGCAAACGGTTACGTTTAGTAGCATTATTTGTGTTAGTAGAATTGGTAAATAATGAATATAAAGCTATTTCGTATTTTATGGTGTCAGATTCGCTTTGTCAGAACCTAGCAAATCAAAGTTGGTGGCTTTGAAACGACAATGGAGTTAGATAATTTGTATTTTTTATTCCCTGTAAATCCTGCAAGTTCCCTAGCTCTCATTTCTATATTAATTTAGTTAAAATATTGGCTTCAGGAGCTTATTAGGTGCCGTATAAAAACAATGCGAACCTCTAACGGCATCCAGAGCGAACGTTGACGTTTAGTAGCATTTACTATGTACGTAGAATCGGCAAATCATCAATATAAAGCTATTACGTATTTTACGGTGTCATATTCGCTTTGTCAGAACATAGCAATTCAAAGTAGGTTACTCTAAAACGCAGATAGAGTTAGATAAATTGAATTTTTTATTCAATATAAATCCTGCAGGTTTTTTTTATTAATAAGCTTACAGTGTCATTAACTACTAAGGTTTGCTAGCTATTATTTCTATATTATTGTAGTTAAAATATTGGTTTCGGGAGCTTATTAGGTGCCATATTAGATTAGTATGAAGCTCCAAAAGCAGCCAGAGCAAACCGTGACATTTATTAGCACTATTTGTGTTAGTAGAATTGGTAAGTCATCAATAGTATAAAGCTATTCCGTATTTTACGGTGTCACATTCGGTTTGTCAATACCTAGCAATTCAAAGTTGGTGGCTTATATGCTGGAAAGATAGGAACAACTAAAATCGTCAGCAAGTCTTTGGTCTGAATATTCTATGTTAAAGACAACACTGAACTATAAAAATAATGTGGACATTTCCAAGTTTTTAAAACTACTGGGTTTTTTGAAGCGGAAACATCAAGGCTATCAACCCAAAAAAGTCGCAAGTGTTAACACGAGAGCAAATTATGAAATTCATAGAGGAGGCTGCAGATGAAAATTATCTTTTAATCAAGGTAAAGCGTTTGTTTCTTTCTTTTAATGACATAAAATTTATATCCCAATTTGTTCTAGAATGTTATGATAGTAGAGATCGCAGGAGCGTGCAGAACCGACGAGTTCTGCAGAATGGAAATGGCTGATGTTGTTGATCATGCAAAGTACGTGATCATCACAATTCCGCAGACTAAGAATGACGTCGTACGAAAGTTCACAATTATGGAAAATCCAGAAGGCAAGATAGACTATCTAAGAATTTTCAAAAAATATTACGAAATTCGAAAGAAGGTAGCTAACAGTTTGCGCTTTTTCTTGCGTTATCAAAGTGGAAAATGCTGCAACCTACCTGTGGAAAAACATACGTTTTCTAAAATGCCGTCAATTATTGTGGGATTTCTAAATTTACCAGACGCCAATTTATTCACGGGACACTGCTTTAGGCGTTCCTCTGCTACTTTGCTAGTGGACTCCAGGGCAGACATTTTTAGTCTGAAGAGACATGGAAGATGGAAATCCTCCACAGTGGCTGAAAACTATGTGGCGGAGTCTATTCAGAATAAGTTATATGTTGATGATCAAATATTGTATAAGAAAAGTTGTGTATCTTCAACGTCGTCAACTTCTCAAATTGAAGCCGACCATGTGACTTTAACTACAGTGGAAATGTATACTTCACTTCAAACAGGATTTGCTCAAAGGCCTTCAGAAACAATAGAAACCATTGCAGCCCAATTTGAGAAGAAATCAAAAGAATTATTAGAATATGAAGGTGTTACTAAAAATTCATCTTTTTCAAATTATTCTTTTGTATTCAATTTTAACAGATAACTAATAATTGTTAATCTGTTTTGTTCAATCCTGTGATAATAAATCAACTTGATTTACTCTTTTTATTTTTTAGGAATGTAAATGACAGTATTTACATTCCGTCGTCTAGGAAAAATAATACACGAATGATATTTGCCATTTTCATGTTTCGTATCCAAGCATGTATGAATTAGTTTCATTACCGGCAGCGGGAAAATAACTATTGTACACCTCTGTCCATAACAAACAAACAACGATCGTGCTCCTATTGATTTAACCTTAATAATAAACATACTGTGTAAGCTTAAGTACGTCATCAGCAGGGAATGCTCATGTTGCTGCTATCAATCGTGTTGATAATAAATTCAGGCTCACTTTACTTTTTCATCTTTATCTATCTGAAATTTTACACATCATTTTCTTTCAGTGCGTAACTTAGAAATACAGTTACTTGTTACAAATAATTTGTTATTTAAAAATATAGTATATAGTTACTGAAAATAGGTAGAAGTACTAATAAAGAACTAAATCGTTAAAAGTAAATTTAGAGAGAAGTAGCAATATCATAGGAACTGAAAAAATTATCTAACATTGTAAAATAAGAATTAACTTATAAAAATATGCATTACCATACCAAAAATATACAGCGAGGATTTTAAGACATATAGGCTGTTGCAATTCATAACGTCCGTGGTTTGTTCAATAGTTTATCGGTTGCACTATGGTAATGGTTGCCATGTACGGCAAAAGAATATTACCGTACAGGTACAGTTGTTTCACTATGGTAATGGTTGCCATGTAAGGTAAAGGAATATTAACCTACAGATACAGTTCAGTTAGTTACCAGCCTACTTCCGTATATGTAAATAAAGTCTTAATATCCTGAAACTGGTAATAGCTATTAAAATATCTAGGAATGTTATGATTCATAACATCCAGGATTTGTTCAATAGTTTGTTACGGTCTTGACCTGACTTTACGACACCGCACCGGCTCATACATAAACGAAACGGCCGGCGCGTGCCGTAATGGACGAAAGTTCTCCTAGGCCGCTACCCAGCCGCAACAAGATAGGCCGGCTAGACTTTCAGTGGAGTTGGGCGGGTTCTTAACGAGATTATCTAAGGGTAACCGGCCAGAGGGTCGGTAAATAATGGTAAAATAAAGAGGGCGCCACCAAGCCTGTCTTAACCCGAATAACCGGGCCTGGGCGGTTAGACGGGGGCGAAGTATTCAAGACACTCCGTCGATAGGGGTACTGGTGAATTATAAACTCACACAACGATTTCGTGATGGCAAAAATACTTAGATCATGAAGTGGGGCTCTTTCAGCCACGGCAATGTCACCACCAAGCTTACCTGCACGCTCTGATCTCACTGGCCCCACCGTACATTTATCTTCTCAATGATGGTCGCACGCTGAAACAGAACATGCACAAATCGACCAAGAATAAAGCGTCTCTTAATTAGATAAGCGTCTATTATTCAATTATTACATTGGGGCAGCAAAGCGTGCCGCAAACATTGGGTTAATTCTTATAAATAAGCATCAGCTGATGGGCGCACTACTGTTACTAAACAACACCCATAACTGTACAAAATCAAGAGCAGTTTGACATATGAGTCCCACAAAGGGAACGTTTGTCCATAAAAATCGAGTTATGCAACACCAACGGCGACGCGAACAACGTAGCTGTCGGCAGAATCCGGCGCCGCAAAGAGATGCGGCGAATTAGTTAGAAACCCAATTCGCAAGGCAAAAAGGGGGCCGCGTTACTGAGATATATTTGGCCGAAAAGGGGGCTTACATAGCCTAACGCCCGCAGGCGAATTTAGAATATGACACAGCTGGTGCTACGCCGCCCAAGCGATCGATAACTTCGTGTCACACTCAACGAGCCGAACACGACGCCGTTGCTAACATACGAAAGGTCTCGCACAAAACTTGGCGAATATGGCACCGCCCTGATAAGAAGTGATCTGGCTCACATGATAATTTGGGCAAACACAGAAAAGCCCAAGTGAGGGAAGTGATTAGATTAAAAACGAGCGACGCCACTTCGCGACAACAATTTAAGATGCGAAGGGTACATTTTTAACGGTGCACATGATTTCACATCAATTTCGCGCACATGCAATTTTACTGCGACCAAACTGGCGATGCCGCCTTACAGCACGTATGCCAAGAGTTCAGCAATTATTCACATGGTTAGGCGCAAAGCTCGCGCACAAGAAGTTAGTCACATGGAGTACCGCGGCACACAAATACGCCCCCGCGAAACGAGCGTACAATGGTTACAAATACCTTAGTTTTATTGGTGACGGCCCAAGAGATCGGCATGCGGTCCAGCTGGAGGGAAACAGGTTGCCTGTGGCAATTAATTCGCCGCTAAAACGGCCAACGGTGTGAATGGTCTGGATGCGCCCAAAATGGCGACAAAGGCTGGCGCTTCAACAAACGCCGCTACGACGGCAAAGCTAGCCCAATCATGTCGTACCTCAACGGGATCCTCGCACAACGAGCTAAAATAAACACTCCCTTACGTGACGACGTAGAACCGGGCATGGAATTCTATCACACCTACGCCTTGGCGTAATAAGATCGCCGCTAAACGACACACACCTTCCTTGTTCAGTGGCCTGAGTTGAACTGCCGAGCAAGAAGCGTTACGACACCCGAAGTGGCGTGAGCCAAAACGGCGTTACCACGTGACTCTCGACAGCCAATGGCGATGCGCCCAATAAAACAAATACGTTCCGGTGACAAAGAGAGCGCGAGGCCTCGCAGTCGCACCAACAGCGTAATTTCTAGAAGGTTCGGAAATCTTGCGAGCGTTAACACCCGGCTGTCAAAGTACCAACAAAGGGGTGCCCCAGATGACGAGAAATACTGCGCTTGAGGCCAAATATGTGCAAAATCATTATTATGGAATTAGGCGATAAAGCCAAATAAGTAACTAAAAGGGTTTAACATACGGGCATACTGCCCTAAAGCCTAGGTGGCTAATTAAAATACAAAATGACCTGACAAGTTTATCGGTTGCCATGTAGGGTAATGGTTGCCATGCACGGTAATGGACTATTGCCGTACAGATCAGTTATGATTTAGTTACCAGCCTACTTTTGTATATGTAAACAAGGGATTAATATCCTGCAACCGATAAATTATATTACATAATTATTTACAGGAAGTTTGGTTTTACATACCGGCAATACGGCCGAGTGGTGTTGCATATCTCACGGCACTTGTAAAAATTAAGCTCCTGTCTTCTTGGTCAGTACTTGGATGGGTGAACATCTGAAGAGCGGGAATAGAACATTTTAAAATAGGATACACTATAAAAATTTACAAATTTGACGATTGTATGTTTTTTTAGATTATTTCCCCTGTGTCTTCATAGCAGGGATGTCGGTGGGTACCCGGGCCAACCCGGGTAATAGCCAACCCGGGTATATTTTCAGAACCCGGGTACCCAAATAGTAAATTATGTAATTTCCAGAAAGTCAGCCTTTTTCGGAGATGATAAAAACTTAAAAACAATAGGAATAAGCTGTAGAAAAACACAACCATGCACTAATAACAAGAATCATCCCATCCCATACCACATAATGTTGATTCTTGTTTCACATATAAGATATAATAATATAATTTTATTAATACAACAAAAATGCCAGAACTACGTAGTGGTTCTTCCAGTAGCGATAACCAAGCAATGCGTAAAATGATAGAAAAAATCCTAAAGTCGGATATGTTTATGAAAATGCTTAGTGATGCATCAACGTGTATTAAAACGCAACTTGAGGAAAAATCCAGGCCATAGAAAATAAGGTCGTTCTTCTTGAAAACCGACTCACCGATAAACGGATGAAGTAGAGCAATATACAAGAAAGAACAGTCTGCGAGTATTTGGAATCAGCGAAATACCTGGGGAAAATACCAAGAGAGACAATAGTGCAATTGTGTAGTAAAGACAAACTAAAAACTAACATTACGGAAAACGACATAGATAGCAGCCACCAATTAAACGGTAAACCAAACTCCCCGCGTCGAATAATTATAAAATTTGTAAGGAGAGATGTTAGAGATGAAATATTCCGCTGCAAAAACCAGAATAATAATAAAGGAAAATCTTACCAAACTGCGTTCTCAACTGCTAAAATAAATTACATGAAAATTTGGAAAAGGAAATGTGTGGACTAGGAATGGTGCCATTCTCACAAAAGTTGATAAGATAATTAAGTTTACAAGCACCAGATCCTACAATGATTATCTTAATAAAAGTAATTAAATAAATGAGCCAACCTCCATGCTATAATTCTACCTTGAATCCTTCAATGTGAATTTGAATATAAAATTCATTTTTTCTGCAATTGCTCAAAAAATGGGTGTTTACGCATTAATTTCAGTGCGCAAAACACGCGTTTCTTTAACGGTGAAAAAAAATTAATGGTGAAAAAAAATTTTTTTACGGTGAAAAAAAGAATAACTGACATTTCTAAAATTCAGAATAAACTAAGAAGAAAATTTTATTGAAACAATTATAACAGGCAATTACAAGTCAACATAGAAATGTTGTCAGTTTTATTTCCCGATTTATTCAAGAGTTTTAAGTTAGGCATTTCATTGCAAGTCGATGTAGATGGTTCAGAAATTGTTTTTGCTGAAGGTTGAATTTTATTCGAAATTGCAATCTTGTTATTTATGCAGTCTTCAATATAACCTTCTGCTACGTTGCTACTTTTCCAACCACCGGATCGCTTTATCAGAGTTATGTCACCTCCTGCATTTGCTAGAAGTGTAGCAGAGTTTCTCCTAAAGCAATGCCCTGTATACTCTTTAGGGCTTTCCTTCTTAAGCCGTTTGGCAATTAAGCTTAGTATTTCACCAATTTTGTTAATCCCCACATTTTGATTGGATCATTTTCTTTTGACGTACTTTAAGAAAAACCGTTCACTTGACGCGTTTAATGGACGCAAACTTTGGTATTTTCTAATCAATTTTATATTATCTGCATTGGAAACGGTAAAAATTCTCTCAGAATGGGTTTTTGAATCCGGCACCTTAACAATCAGTATTGAATCCTTATCTTCAACATGTGATATCTTCATTTTCAATAATTCATCTCACCTAAGAGCACCGGCGATCCCAAAAATCAATACCGTCTACAAAACAAGACAAACAGTAGCTCAAGTTATAAGTAAAAAGTTACTAACTATATCTTCATTAGTAAAAAGTTATCGTCATCTGCCTCTTTCAAAAATTCGTTGATATCTTTATCGGTCAAAACCTTCGATTTTTTTCTTCTGTATCCTACATTCTTGTTTTTCAAATAAGGCACTATTTTGGGAAACTTTCTAATATCAATATTTTCTTTTATGTTTAGAGTTGCCTTTAACATCGAAAAAAGAAACCACAACGTTGACGGCTTCAAAATCTTCGACTTTTCCTCTAAATATGCTAATAGAACGTTTTCTGTTGTGTTACTCATTTTTTTAGAGTCACACTAATGCCGGAAATCGGTGTAAGCTTTTTCATACTGCGGTCTTGACTTCTTTGGCAAAATACTCGCAATTGCTTCATTAGCTACTGCTTCTAGATCATATTCAAAATCAGTGTCCATTTTCAGAGAATTTATAGAAAACACTTGGAAAGCGACACTTATTCAAACGACAGAATTGTTTTTCAGTTTTTATTACTTCGACACGAAGTGTACGAAGTATTGAAATTACCTTATATCGAAAACCACTCCGAGTCAAATATCTCTAAAATTCGTGCCAACCGACTAATAAACCCACTATACCAAATCGCGGATCTTTTGCTGAAGACACCAGCCCACTAGATCCCTCCCTCGTATTGGGGGGTGCCTAAACGTGCTGTGCGGGGTATGTATATTCGTATGTGTACACGATTCCGGTCGCCAGAAACCTTCCTGAAGTCTTGGATCGTTTTCATACGATAGGTCCTCCAAAAATTAAGGCAACATCAATTTTTGAGGTATGGTCGTCTGCAAAAAAAATTTTTTTTGGGTTTTTTTTGATAAATAACTTGTTCATAATATTTCATTGTATTAGCGAAACGGAGTGATGCTGAGTGTCGAAGTATTCTTGGAAAGCACGAAAGGGCGCTTTTCTTGAGTGGGGAGTACCGTATATTTTACATTAGTAACTACGGAAACCCCTGCAGCGGCAAGTTTAAAAAATAATGCTGCCGTTTTTTTATGAATTCAATATTTTTTAATAATAAACTTGCTGTTTAAAGCTGTACAATTGTAGAAAAAAAGTTGTTTATATTACGCACGCAAAGCCGGTTTTTTGATCTTTCGAATGTATTTTTTGTCTCGTCCTAACGGTCTCGACAAAAAACCTAACATACTCAAGCTTAAAAAAACCTTTGCTTGGCGCACTTAATGTAAAAATTACTATTACAGTATCGGCGATGCATTCCATACAGCTGATAAAATACCAAGCAGTCGCCTGTTGATAATAACTATAAAGGGTTTGTCAGCTGTATGAAATCATATTTAAATATATTGATTTTATTTTGTTTTTTGAATGTATATGTTTATACTCTATTCACTATAGTCCCAGATTGTCAATGTCAAAATCCAATTAAAAAAAGTCCTTTATATCATGGTTAATACTTTTATGTCCTACCAGTACATTAATTAAAATTAATGACTCTATTTTAAGGTATCTTAGATACAAAATAACGCTCCAGGGCAATTATTTTCGTCATAAGAACACTAGGGTTATTATGAAAAATTAACAGTATTTGTTTCCATGGATACAACCTTTATTTCAAAAATTATGCACCACTGTCACAATGAAAATTAATGACAGCTCATCTAATGTCACATATCTAACTTAGATCAGCTAACTAGATCAATCTTAAATACCATAGCATAGTAATTATATAAATTGAATATGAATATGAATTGGGTAAGAAAATTGGTAGGACATAAAACCTTGAAGGCACCACGAGCATTATGAGCTAAGAGCCCGCGATTGTTGTACACACCTCGGGCCAAAGGCCCTCGGTTAGTACACTAACAATCTTGGGCTCTTATTTTACTCATAATGCCCCTTGGTACCTTAATAACTATTAAGTCAAGCTATGGCTAGAAACAATTAATAAAGCTACTAATGTCAAAACTATAAATTATAGGTTATATTTCAAAGTGACTTAAGCAAAAATAAATAAAAGTTACCAGGTAACAAAAACCCAAATTTTCAAAATTACGCTTTTGGGTTGTCCAACCTAGTAGTAACAAAAAAACCAATAAAAATTCAACAGTGCTACTATAAAACGTCATTTTTGACAATCCGGGACCATAGTGAACAGAGTATATTTGCTTTATTTTTGTAGTCTTTCATGTTTTTTATGTTACATTTGATCAATAAGGGGCACTGCACAGTATATTGTAGATATTTACAAAATCTGGACCCACAAGAAGGGGTGAAGGGTGAGTCACTAGATGACATTGATAAGCTTAACAATCTATTCAAAAATAATGCACATAAAATAAATTTCAATCTATTTCACATGAATATTCGTAGCATACAACGCAACTTTGATGAATTAATAGTATTATTACAAAGTTATAATTTTTATTTCGATATCATTGTTGACTTTGCAATTGAAGGTTATAACAAAGAGCATATATATACTCTTTGGTTATAATATCTCTTTTCTGCGACCACCACTAAAAGTAGGCCTTTTAGCTATAGCTTTTTTCACTAAAAGTTTTATAATTTAGCGTGTTTAAAATGAGATCAGCTGTTTATTTTTAGCACATGTGTTATAAAGTGAAGTGAGGTTATAAAACTACAATTTCGAATTGGAAGTGAGGTTGTAAAGTTATTCTAGTTACTTCTTGCGTTAGAGGTAAAGTGTTTTTTAAATAATTAAAGCGTTATGTACAGGCGCGTAGGAGCGTTTTCTAGACTGCGGGGGCTATTCTAATTTCAATAAAGACTTCTAACTTGATCCATTAATCCGAGCTATAATATACAATGTCCACCAAAAAGTCCGCATAATATAAAAAAAAAATTTTTTCATTTAAAAAAAAAAATTTTTACGTCAATAATTTGTGCTTGTGTAAAAACCTATTTAGCTTTTATCAGATATACAGAGAGATTTTTACTTATTTAGAAAATGGAGTTTTTCGAAATTGTCAAAATCCGAAAAGTGCTGTTTTTGGAAATTAAGTAAGATTTCAGTGAACTTTTTTAGAGTGTGTTATTTTGAGCTAACTGAACAATCTCAATGCCAGAAAACCCCTATTTTTTTTCAAATTTAGCTAAAAATAAATTTTCCAATTTTTTTAATATTTTTAAAAATTTCACATACCAAGACTTAATATTAAAATTAATTTTTTTATGTGAACATTTTAAAGATTTATAATTGGGAAAAGTAATATAAAATGTTACTTATTTTTTTAGATTTTTCATTATTTACCGAAAAGTAGTATGTTTGCATAATTTTTACGTTTTTTGTGCAAGGCGCTTTTTAGGAGATATATTTTTCAATTCCAATTATAGCATTTTAAAAATTTTATTTAAATCATAAGTTACAACTTATGTCAACCAAATGTGAAAAAGTCCTCAAATTCCAATGACAAATGCCCCAACTTTTGAATGGTACACAATAATATTAAATAACACAGTAAGTTCTTATTTGTTAATTAATTTCACCTTCTTAACGTCTTTATTTATTTTCTAGTTAGGATCTGATAAGAAATCACCCACCTTGTATTGTTATTCACACAACATTCAAGACAACAACGTATTGTAGATTTGCAACTAGACCCCTTCAAGCTCCTTACTGCAATGCTCCGCTCACCGACAGACCACTCGTTCCAATTTTCCAATATTAGCAAACCCCAAACTCCTGTCAGCAATCAGCAAACCTGGACATCTACCTGCCACAGTTAACTGCACCCTTTTGGAAGCTCCACTCAACAACACATATCTTGACGTGATCCCATTTTATTTTTGATATATGTCAAATGTAATATCTCAAATAAAGCTAACCCAATATGTTTCCTTAATACTTAAATTGTATATAATAATTCTTCTATCCATTAGTTTTATCTACCATTTTCCAATAATCTTCTTTAGTTAATTCTTCTCTTGTTCTTAGTCTTTTAAAATTCCATTTTTAAATCACCACGTAGATTTGTTTTAATTACCCTTTTCATCCTAACCAAAATTACATAAATAAAACAGGGTTACCTTCCATATTTTAATTAGGTATACCAAAAATTAGTTTATCGGTTGCAGGATATTAATCCCTTGTTTACATATACAAAAGTAGGCTGGTAACTAAATCATAACTGAGCTGTACGGTAATAGTTCATTACCGTACATGGCAACCATAACCATACAGCAACCGATAAACTATTGAACAAATCAGGGATGTTATGAATCATAACAGCCTCAGATGTTTTAAAATCCTCGCTGTGTGAGCTCGGATTTCAATACAACATCTGCGGCAGTTATGATACTCATAACATTCCTAGATATGTTGTAATGGCCCGCCTTTATTTAGGAATATTTTAATTGGCCTTATTGCCTCAGGTATGCTCTAAGCCGGAGAATACGTTCAAATTGCTCTGATATAGCGTAGATCAATAAATAACACAAGATAAATAATAAAAATAAAATATACTGTCTTTAACTATGTACATTGAAAGCGAACTTAATAGAACACACTGTATATTACGAACAGGGGGGTAGTTGCGTCAACGGGGGGGGTTGCTCGGGCTCGTCGGCAGCGCCGTAATCCAAATTGTCCAGGTGAAGGGTAAGCACTTTGAATACGCCTTCGATGCGCGCGTCGGTGTCCCCGAAGATGTCGCGGAGTCGGCTGTCCGCGCAGCGGCTTCTTATCGGTCAGAGAAGGTCGTTGGTCGCATGCCCCAGGTGATATTTGTTTACAATGGGTAGCTGCTGCGAACACTTCGGATTATAAATGGTGTTTCAAGAACATACCTGCCGGCGTAGGAAGCTGCAGGAGTCCGCGTTCGGTGAGCCCAATTGGACCGGGGGCCGCCAGACGATTTGCCGGCTTTCGCGGCTCGAAACGATGCAGCGGTCGGACTCTCGGGAAATTCGCTATTAAAGCGAATTTGCGGCTTCGACTGGATTACGGCAGTGCGGAGATCTCTCTCGGATGGCTTCAGGAACGCTCACAGGATGCTGGCGGTGACTCTTACAGGCAAGTACCTTATCGCATAATCTCTGTATGCGTCCAGCCTGGCGGCGGCGGACCGTTGATTACTTCCTGGTGCCTCACAATTCGGGAGAGTTAATACAGTTGAAATGCGGCTTTCGAGAACGCAAATGGAATGCGCCTCGGAACTCGGATGATCACGGACGGGATGGCGGCGGTGATCTCGTTCAGCGGATTACAGGAATGTTAGTTACAAATTTCACGGTTTCGGCTTTTAACTAACATCGGTTCGGTTACAAGGGATACGGGGAAAGCTAATTAGTAGCCACGGTTTCGGCTTTTAAATTAATTACGGTTCGGGAACGGGTTTGATAGGGATCTCTAGGTTATCGGGGTGTTCTTGCAGGAAGACAGTAACCATACCAAACCCGCAAGAACTCTTATTTAGGCGATTTATCCCTTGCTAAGACAGTAACCATACCAAAGCAAGGGAGTGATCGCTCCGGGTGGATCAGGAGGAGTTTAAGAGAGGACTCGGGAATAGAATCTCTTTCAGGTGGATTGGGAGAAGACTTAGGGAAGAACCCCAGGATGGGATCTGACTCAGGAGCTGCCATGTGCTCCTTTTTATACGTTCAGTGGCTCCCAGTCGGCGGTCGTGCTCCCCACTCTGGCGGCGGGCGAAACACTCCTGCGCGCAAACGTAGCTTCCTGCCCATCGGCTACCGGCCCGCGCTATCGCTTCTTAGCGCGGTCTTGAGATGCAAACGTTTGATAAGGCGGCGAATTAAATTCCCAATACGTTTCAAGTATCTTTAGAATTTAGATTCACAAGCGAAACGTTACAATGTTAATAGCTATTACTACATTTTTCAGTTTGTTATTTCGTCTACTACAACATTTTCCTTTTTATGCATTCTAGTCTAATATGTATTTGAGTTAAACCTACTTAATTTTATCTTATTTCGAAATTAACATTTGTCATTGATTTTTACTTTCTCGTATAGAGAAAGTATTGTAATCGTCAAAAAAATCGACTTCGAGATTTTGACGTATCTTGACGTTTTAGACCTCTTAGAGTCCGAAAAACCCATTTTTCGAATTATGTCTGTGTGTGTGTGTGTGTGTGTGTGTGCGTGTGTGTGTGTGTGTGTGTGTGTGAACACGATAACTTAAAAACAAAATAAGCTAGACCCTTGAAATTATGTACATAGTCATTATTCAAAATTTGTAGATTGCTGTCAAATTTTGAGCGAAATCGATTAACCGAAAGTGACACTTTACCTAAACAGGTAGCTGTACCTATTCAAGTAAAGTACTAGTTTGCTTCGAGATATTTGAACAAAATTTTGTACATACATTTCTTATGTAGAAAAACTACCAGATATTACATTTCAGCATGATCGGTTAACTGGAAGTGGAATTTTACCTAAACAGGTAGCGGTATCCATTCAAGTAAAGTACCAGTTTGCTTCAAGGTATTTGCACGAAATTTTGCAGATACATTTGTTATTGAGAAAAACTCCCAGATATAAAATTTCAGTATGATAGGTTAACCTAAAGCGGCACTTTACCTAAACAGGTAGTGGTTACCTGAAAATGTAATTTTATCGCTGTAGTATATACATTGCAATAAACTTTTCAAATTTGCTAGAAAACAAGGCGAATGCGAGAAAGTCTAGGGGAGCACACTCTCGATTTTTAACTGTATTTTATTAAATTTTATTTATAATTTCAATCTGCCTGAAGTTTTCGAATAGCTATATTTCTTATACAAATCTGCCTTATCTCTGAATAAATTCAAACCATTGTAATATCCCAATTTTTAACAAATTTTAATTGAAACCATATTAAGCTTGTATCATTACAGTATATACATGAACATATATATATATATATGTTAGTAGTTATAAGAAATACGTAAAATTATAAATTATGATGAAACTAGGAAAACATATTTTTGAGGGGGCCATTGGCCCCCGTGGCTCCTACGCGCCTAGTTATGTAATGAATACAGTCAGATATGTAGTATTAAAATGTTACCTCCTTCTAGTAGCATCTTGAGGACATTAAGAAGTCGCATTCAAACACCGAAATAGCGTTACTAATATTAAAAAAATCTAAAAGCGTTTCTACTATCGTAATGATATCCAAAACGTCTCAGATCGTCCGCCAGAGCGTTTAAAGGCTATAGCATTCCATTTTGTCTACTTCTAAAACAGTAGGAGCCATTCTGATGCATTTAATAGTTATTTAACCAACAAGTGTGTTAATGAAGGCGATTAATAATCGAAACTGTTTAAAGCACGAATGAGCGATAGCGAGTGAGTGCTTTTAATAGTTGAGATTATTAATCGCCCATTAACAAACGAGTTGATTACAAAATTTTTTCGTTGACAGCAAAATCTTTTTTTGTGGTGAAAAATTTGATTAATACAACTAACCTCCATGCAAAATATCATCAAGACGTCAAAATCACAAAAACAGTTAATTAATGAAAAAGAGTGCATTAATCAAAAACGGTGTATTAATAGATCTATTAATGCATCCTTTTTTAAAAACCAGTTAATTAATGAAAAAGAGTGTATTAATCAAAAATAGTGTATTAATGACGTCTATTAATCCATCCTTCTTTAGGAAAAGTAATTCATTAATATTGAAATTAACAAGCGGTCAACGAAAAATTTAGTTTTAAGTTGTTTCTGTACAATGTTTAGCATTCTGCAACTACTGTCTATCAATTATAATATGTTACGTACTGCTAGTACCATTTTGAGGATATTAAGAAGTCGCTTTCAAACACAAAAATAGCGATTCTAAAATTTAAAAAATCTAAGAGCGGCAAGTTCCGCTACAAGCGAAAGAGTATTTTCTACAGCTGGGCGAATTTTAGAAGAGTGCAGAATTCGACTTAACGCTGAAAATGTTGATTACATATTATTTTTAAATCAACATTTTAATGTGTAGATGTGTAGATGAACTTATTATTCTAATAAAAGTAATGCTTCGTTTTGTATACTCGACTTAACACTGAAAATGTTGATTACGTTTTATTTTTAAACCAATTTATTGTGTATATGTGTAGATGAACTTATTATTCTAATAAAAGTAATGTTTTTCTTTGTATACTCGCCTTAACGCTGAAAATGTTGATCCTTGTACGTAAAAGTACTTTCAAACCTACGAATTAAAAGTGTTGCTAAGCAACACATACCTTCTGTACTCATATACCAATAAGGCAAACGTCAATTCCAATGACAGCTTTTAGTATTAAAAGTAATGTCTTTGAAGACAGCTGCAAGAAATATATTTGCCAGAAATCAGTATTTATCCCTTGTCGAAGTTATTGTAGTCAATTTTCATTTTTTTCTTTTTATGTCAACTATTCCGATTGCAACATATCACGTAAATTATGTCAGGTGCAAAACATATTTTTAGCTCTCTTTAGGGTTTTTTCATTGGTTTTAAATTTGAACATTCTGTTCTATCTGAATTTAAATTTTAAAATTAGTTTACAGCTCTTTCTGTACAATCTTTAGCATTCTGCAATTACTGTCTATTAATTATAATATGTAACGCCCTTTTAGTAGCATCTTCAGGCCATTAAGAAGTCGCATTCAAACACCGAAATAACGTTTCTAAAATTTAAAAAAATCTAAAATCGTTTCTACTATCGAAATGATATCCAACACGTTTCAGATCGTCCGCCAGAGCGTTTACAGGCTCCAGCATGCCATTTTGTCTACTTCTAAAACAGTAGGTGCCATTCTGATGCCTTTAAAATTAGTTTTTGTACTCATGACTTCAAAATTCATATTTCCTGGTCATTCCCGATGCGCCGAAACTTACTTTTCCCTCACTGCGGTGTTTTTTACTTTCCAACAAAAACTAGGGAAATTTGTTTTTTGTACATTTTTATAATAAACGGGGCTGCGCGCGCTATTGCTCGGTCTATTCTATTCAATTTACCACCAGGTTTTTGGCCTATTACTTTGGTCCATCTCCAAAGGGGCCCCCGAAGATTCGCCCCTCTCCAAGGGGGCCCTCGGAGCTCCGCCCATCTCCAAGGGGGCCCACGGGGCTCCGCCCATCTCCAAGAAGGCCCTTGGGCCTCCGCCCCTCTCCAGTGGGCCCTCGGGTTCTGCCCATCTCCAAGGGGGCCCTTGGTGCTCCGCCCATCTCCAAGGGGGCCCTCGGGCCTCCGCCCCTCCCCAGGGCGCCCTCGGGCTCCGCCCATCTCCAAGGGGGCCCTCGGGGCTGTGCCCCTCTTCAAGGGGGCCTTAGGGGCTGCGCCCATCTTCAAAAGGGCCTTCGGGTTTCCGCCCCTCTCCAGGGGGCCCTCGGGATTTGCCCATCTCCAAGGGGGCCTTCGGGGCTCCGCCCCTCCCCAGTGGGGCCCTAGGGGCTTTGTCCCTCTCCAAAGGGGCCCTCGGGGCTCCGCTCATATCTAAGGGGGTTCTCGGGGTTCCGCCCCTCTTCAAGAGGGCCTTCGGGACACACACGTGTGGATCGTTCTCCTTTATTATACAGAGGATTGTCCCTCGTTGGTTTAATTGTGCCTGCAAATACCAGAGGCGCTGTAAACGTCGACAAAAGCTGACAGGTGCGTAGATAAAAGTTTAGTGATTTGTGCTGTCAGCTCAGTAAATTAGTAAAACACTAAATAATAATTTTTTTATTTTTTAAAATATTTTCAGTTATTCGTTACAAAAAACATTTTACCTAACTCCTTCGGGCAGAATTTTCCGAATTCGCACTACATGCAGCACTCCCTTCGGTCGTGCTGCAAACAAAGTGCTCATTCGGGAAAATTACCTTCCCGAACTTGTTAGGTAAATAACTATTACAGTTGTTTCTGTACAATGTTTAGCATTCTGCAATTACTGTCTATTAATTATAATATGTTACGTACTGCTAATAGCATTTTGAGGCCATTAAGAAGTCGCATTCCATACCGAAATAGCGTTACTAGCATTTTTTAAAAAATAAGAGGGTTTCTACTATCGAAATGATATACAAAACGTCTCAGATCGTCCGCAAGAGCGTTAACAGGCTCTTGCATACCATTTTGTCTACAGTAGGGGCTATACTGATGCATTTAAAATTAGTTTACGGCTGTTTCTGTACATTGTTTAGCATTCTGCCATTACTGTCTATTAATTATAATATGTTACGTACTGCTAGTAGCATTTTGAGGCCATTAAGAAGTCGCATTCTAACATCGAAAAAGCGTTAATAAAACTAAAAAAAATCTAAGAACGTTTCTACTATCGAAATGATATCCAAAACGTCTCAGATCGTCACCAGAGCGTTTACAGGCTCTAGCATGCCATTTTGTCTACTTCTAAAACACTAGGCGATATTCTAATGCATTTAAAATTAGTTTACAGTTGTTTCTGTACAATGTTTAGCATTCTGACATTACTGTGTAAGAATTATAATACGTTACGTCCTTCTAGTAGCATCTTGAGGCCATTAAGAAGTCGCATTCTAACATCGAAAAACCGTTAATAAAACTAAAAAAATTCTAAGAACGTTTCTATTACCGAAATAATATCCAAAACGTCTCAGATCGTCCGCCAGAGCGTTTACAGGCTCTAGCATGCCATTTTGTCTACTTCTAGAACAGTAGGTGCATTTAAAATTAGTTTACAGCTGCTTCAGTACAATCTTTAGCATTCTGCAATTACTGTCTATTAATTATAATATGTTACGTACCGCTAGTAGCATTTTGAGGCCATTAAGAGGTGGTATTCAAACACCTAAATAGCGTTACTAAAATTTTAAAAATCTAAGAGCGTTTCAACTATAGAAATGATATCCAAAACGTCTCAGATCGGCCACCAGAGCGTTTACAGCCTCTAGCATGCCATTTTGTTTACTTCTAAAACAGTAGGTGCATTTAAAATTAGTTTACAGCTGCTTCAGTACAATCTTTAGCATTCTGCAATTACTGTCTATTAATTATAGTATGTTACGTACTTACTGTAACAAATTGAGGCCATTAAGCAATCGCATTCAAACAGCGAAACAGCGTTACTAAAATTTTAAAAATCTACGAGCGTTTCATCTATCTAAATTTTGAGGACATTAAAAAGTCGAATTCAAACATCGAAATAGCGTTAATAAAACTAAAAAAAAACTAAGAACGTTTCTATTACCGAAATCATATCCAAAACGTCTCAGATCGTCCGCCAGAGCGTTTACAGGCTCTAGCATGTCATTTTGTCTACTTCTAAAAAAGTAGGTGCCATTCTGATGCATTTAAAATTAGCTTACAGTTGTTTCTGTAGAATTTTTAACATTCTGCAATTACAGTCTATTAACTATAATATGTTACGTACTGCTAGTAGCATTTTGAGATCATTAAGAAGTCGCAGTCAAACATCGAAATAGCGTTAATAAAACTAAAAAAAATCTAAGATCGTTTCTATTACCGAAATGATATCCAAAACGTCTCAGAATGTCCGCCAGAGCGTTTACAAGCTCTAGCATGCCATTTTATGTACTTCTAAAACAGTAAGTGCCATTCTGTTGCATTTAAAATTAGTTTGCAGTTAATGCTGTACAATCTTTAGCATTCTGCAATTACTGTCTAATAATTATAATATGTTACGTTCTTCTAGTAGCATTTTGAGGTCATTAAGAAGTCGCATTCAAACATCGAAATAGCGTTAATAAAACTAAAAAAATCTAAGAACGTTTCTATTACCGAAATGATATCCAAAACGTTTCAGAATGTCCGCCAGAGCGTTTACAAGCTAGCATGCCATTTTATGTACTTCTAAAACAGTAAGTGCCATTCTAATGCATTTAAAACTAGTTTGCAGTTGATGCTGTACAACCTTTAGCATTCTGCAATTACTGTCTAATAATTATAATATGTTACGTTCTTCTAGTAGCATTTTGAGGCCATTAAGAAGTCGCACTCAAACATCGAAATAGCGTTAATAAAACTAAAAAAATCTAAGAACGTTTCTATTACCGAAATGATATCCAAAACGTTTCAGAATGTCCGCCAGAGCGTTTACAAGCTCTGGCATGCCATTTTATGTACTTCTAAAACAGTAAGTGCCATTCTGATGCATTTAAAATTAGTTTGCAGTTAATGCTGTACAATCTTTAGCATTCTGCAATTACTGTCTAATAATTATAATATGTTACGTTCTTCTAGTAGCATTTTGAGGTCATTAAGAAGTCGCATTCAAACATCGAAATAGCGTTAATAAAACTAAAAAAATCTAAGAACGTTTCTATTACCGAAATGATATCCAAAACGTTTCAGAATGTCCGCCAGAGCGTTTACAAGCTCTGGCATGCCATTATATGTACTTGTAAAACAGTAAGTGCCATTCTGATGCATTTAAAATTAGTTTGCAGTTAATGCTGTACAATCTTTAGCATTCTGCAATTACTGTCTAATAATTATAATATGTTACGTTCTTCTAGTAGCATTTTGAGGTCATTAAGAAGTCGCATTCAAACATCGAAATAGCGTTAATAAAACTAAAAAAATCTAAGAACGTTTCTATTACCGAAATGATATCCAAAACGTTTCAGAATGTCCGCCAGAGCGTTTACAAGCTAGCATGCCATTTTATGTACTTCTAAAACAGTAAGTGCCATTCTAATGCATTTAAAATTAGTTTGCAGTTGATGCTGTACAATCTTTAGCATTCTGCAATTACTGTCTAATAATTATAATATGTTACGTTCTTCTAGTAGCATTTTGAGGTCATTAAGAAGTCGCATTCAAACATCGAAATAGCGTTAATAAAACTAAAAAATCTAAGAACGTTTCTATTACCGAAATGATATCCAAAACGTTTCAGAATGTCCGCCAGAGCGTTTACAAGCTCTAGCATGCCACTTTATGTACTTCTAAATCAGTAAGTGCCATTCTGATGCATTTAAAATTAGTTTGCAGTTAATGCTGTACAATCTTTAGCATTCTGCAATTACTGTCTAATAATTATAATATGTTACGTTCTTCTAGTAGCATTTTGAGGCCATTAAGAAGTCGCATTCAAACATCGAAATAGCGTTAATAAAACTAAAAAAATCTAAGAACGTTTCTATTACCGAAATGATATCCAAAACGTTTCAGAATGTCCGCCAGAGCGTTTACAAGCTAGCATGCTATTTTATGTACTTCTAAAACAGTAAGTGCCATTCTAATGAATTTAAAATTAGTTTGCAGTTGATGCTGTACAATCTTTAGCATTCTGCAATTACTGTCTAATAATTATAATATGTTACGTTTTTCTAGTAGCATTTTGAGGCCATTAAGAAGTCGCATTCAAACATCGAAATAGCGTTAATAAAACTAAAAAAATCTAAGAACGTTTCTATTACCGAAATGATATCCAAAACGTCTCAGAATGTCCGCCAGAGCGTTTACAAACTAGCATGCCATTTTATGTACTTCTAAAACAGTAAGTTCCATTCTGATGCATTTAAAATTAGTTTGCAGTTAATGCTGTACAATCTTTAGCATTCTGCAATTACTGTCTAATAATTATAATATGTTACGTTCTTCTAGTAGCATTTTGAGGTCATTAAGAAGTCGCATTCAAACATCGAAATAGCGTTAATAAAACTAAAAAATCTAAGAACGTTTCTATTACCGAAATGATATCCAAAACGTCTCAGAATGTCCGCCAGAGCGTTTACAAGCTCTAGCATGCCATTTTATGTACTTCTAAAACAGTAAGTGCCATTCTAATGCATTTAAAATTAGTTTGCAGTTGATGCTGTACAATCTTTAGCATTCTGCAGTTACTGTCTAATAATTATAATATGTTACGTTCTTCTAGTAGCATTTTGAGGCCATTAAGAAGTCGCATTCAAACATCGAAATAGCGTTATTAAAACTAAAAAAATCTAAGAACGTTTCTATTACCGAAATGATATCCAAAACGTTTCAGAATGTCCGCCATAGCGTTTACAAGCTCTAGCATGCCATTTTATGTACTTCTAAAACAGTAAGTACCATTCTGATGCATTTAAAATTAGTTTGCAGTTAATGCTGTACAATCTTTAGCATTCTGCAATTACTGTCTAATAATTATAATATGTTACGTTCTTCTAGTAGCATTTTGAGGCCATTAAGAAGTCGCATTCAAACATAGAAATAGCGTTATTAAAACTAAAAAAATCTAAGAACGTTTCTATTACCGAAATGATATCCAAAACGTTTCAGAATGTCCGCCATAGCGTTTACAAGCTCTAGTATGCCATTTTATGTACTTCTAAAACAGTAAGTTCCATTCTAATGCATTTAAAATTAGTTTGCAGTTGATGCTGTACAATCTTTAGCATTCTGCAATTACTGTCTAATAATTATAATATGTTACGTTCTTCTAGTAGCATTTTGAGGCCATTAAGAAGTCGCATTCAAACATCGAAATAGCGTTATTAAAACTAAACAAATCTAAGAACGTTTCTATTACCGAAATGATATCCAAAACGTTTCAGAATGTCCGCCATAGCGTTTACAAGCTAGCATGCCATTTTATGTACTTCTAAAACAGTAAGTGCCATTCTAATGCATTTAAAATTAGTTTGCAGTTGATGCTGTACAATCTTTAGCATTCTGCAATTACTGTCTAATAATTATAATATGTTACGTTTTTCTAGTAGCATTTTGAGGCCATTAAGAAGTCGCATTCAAACATCGAAATAGCGTTAATAAAACTAAAAAAATCTAAGAACGTTTCTATTACCGAAATGATATCCAAAACGTCTCAGAATGTCCGCCAGAGCGTTTACAAGCTAGCATGCCATTTTATGTACTTCTAAAACAGTAAGTTCCATTCTGATGCATTTAAAATTAGTTTGCAGTTAATGCTGTACAATCTGTAGCATTCTGCAATTACTGTCTAATAATTATAATATGTTACGTTCTTCTAGTAGCATTTTGAGGTCATTAAGAAGTCGCATTCAAACATCGAAATAGCGTTAATAAAACTAAAAAAATCTAAGAACGTTTCTATTACCGAAATGATATCCAAAACGTTTCAGAATGTCCGCCAGAGCGTTTACAAGCTAGCATGCCATTTTATGTACTTCTAAAACAGTAAGTGCCATTCTGATGCATTTAAAATTAGTTTGCAGTTGATGCTGTACAATCTTTAGCATTCTGCAATTACTGTCTAATAATTATAATATGTTACGTTCTTCTAGTAGCATTTTGAGGCCATTAAGAAGTCGCATTAAACATCGAAATAGCGTTAATAAAACTAAAAAAATCTAAGAACGTTTCTATTACCGAAATGGTATCCAAAACGTCTCAGAATGTCAGCCAGAGCGTTTACAAGCTTTAGCATGCCATTTTATGTACTTCTAAAACAGTAAGTGCCATTCTGATGCATATAAAATTAGTTTGCAGTTGATGCTGTACAATCGTTAGCATTCTGCAATTACTGTCTAATAATTATAAAATGTTACTTTCTTCTAGTAGCATTTTGAGGTCATTAAGAAGTCGCATTCAAACATCGAAATAGCGTTAATAAAACTAAAAAAATCTAAGAACGTTTCTATTACCGAAATGATATCCGAAACGTTTCAGAATGTCCGCCAGAGCGTTTACAAGCTCTAGCATGCCATTTTATGTACTTCTAAAACAGTAAGTGCCATTCTGATGCATTTAAAATTAGTTTGCAGTTGATGCTGTACAATCTTTAGCATTCTGCAATTACTGTCTAATAATTATAATATGTTACGTTCTTCTAGTAGCATTTTGAGGCCATTAAGAAGTCGCATTAAACATCGAAATAGCGTTAATAAAACTAAAAAAATCTAAGAACGTTTCTATTACCGAAATGGTATCCAAAACGTCTCAGAATGTCAGCCAGAGCGTTTACAAGCTTTAGCATGCCATTTTATGTACTTCTAAAACAGTAAGTGCCATTCTGATGCATATAAAATTAGTTTGCAGTTGATGCTGTACAATCGTTAGCATTCTGCAATTACTGTCTAATAATTATAAAATGTTACTTTCTTCTAGTAGCATTTTGAGGTCATTAAGAAGTCGCATTCAAACATCGAAATAGCGTTAATAAAACTAAAAAAATCTAAGAACGTTTCTATTACCGAAATGATATCCAAAACGTTTCAGAATGTCCGCCAGAGCGTTTACAAGCTTTAGCATGCCATTTTATGTACTTCTAAAACAGTAAGTGCCATTCTGATGCATTTAAAATTAGTTTGCAGTTGATGCTGTACAATCTTTAGCATTCTGCAATTACTGTCTAATAATTATAATATGTTACGTTCTTCTAGTAGCATTTTGAGGCCATTAAGAAGTCGCATTAAACATCGAAATAGCGTTAATAAAACTAAAAAAATCTAAGAACGTTTCTATTACCGAAATGATATCCAAAACGTTTCAGAATGTCCGCCAGAGCGTTTACAAGCTAGCATGCTATTTTATGTACTTCTAAAACAGTAAGTGCCATTCTAATGAATTTAAAATTAGTTTGCAGTTGATGCTGTACAATCTTTAGCATTCTGCAATTACTGTCTAATAATTATAATATGTTACGTTTTTCTAGTAGCATTTTGAGGCCATTAAGAAGTCGCATTCAAACATCGAAATAGCGTTAATAAAACTAAAAAAATCTAAGAACGTTTCTATTACCGAAATGATATCCAAAACGTCTCAGAATGTCCGCCAGAGCGTTTACAAACTAGCATGCCATTTTATGTACTTCTAAAACAGTAAGTTCCATTCTGATGCATTTAAAATTAGTTTGCAGTTAATGCTGTACAATCTTTAGCATTCTGCAATTACTGTCTAATAATTATAATATGTTACGTTCTTCTAGTAGCATTTTGAGGTCATTAAGAAGTCGCATTCAAACATCGAAATAGCTTTAATAAAACTAAAAAAATCTAAGAACGTTTCTATTACCGAAATGATATCCAAAACGTCTCAGAATGTCCGCCAGAGCGTTTACAAGCTCTAGCATGCCATTTTATGTACTTCTAAAACAGTAAGTGACATTCTGATGCATTTAAAATTAGTTTGCAGTTGATGCTGTACATTCGTTAGCATTCTGCAATTACTGTCTAATAATTATAATATGTTACGTTCTTCTAGTAGCATTTTGAGGCCATTAAGAAGTCGCATTCAAACATCGAAATAGCGTTAATAAAACTAAAAAAATCTAAGAACGTTTCTATTACCGAAATGATATCCAAAACGTTTCAGAATGTCCGCCAGAGCGTTTACAAGCTAGCATGCCATTTTATGTACTTCTAAAACAGTAAGTGCCATTCTAATGCATTTAAAATTAGTTTGCAGTTGATGCTGTACAATCTTTAGCATTCTGCAATTACTGTCTAATAATTATAATATGTTACGTTCTTCTAGTAGCATTTTGAGGCCATTAAGAAGTCGCATTCAAACATCGAAATAGCGTTATTAAAACTAAAAAAATCTAAGAACGTTTCTATTACCGAAATGATATCCAAAACGTTTCAGAATGTCCGCCATAGCGTTTACAAGCTCTAGCATGCCATTTTATGTACTTCTAAAACAGTAAGTACCATTCTGATGCATTTAAAATTAGTTTGCAGTTAATGCTGTACAATCTTTAGCATTCTGCAATTACTGTCTAATAATTATAATATGTTACGTTCTTCTAGTAGCATTTTGAGGCCATTAAGAAGTCGCATTCAAACATAGAAATAGCGTTATTAAAACTAAAAAAATCTAAGAACGTTTCTATTACCGAAATGATATCCAAAACGTTTCAGAATGTCCGCCATAGCGTTTACAAGCTCTAGCATGCCATTTTATGTACTTCTAAAACAGTAAGTTCCATTCTAATGCATTTAAAATTAGTTTGCAGTTGATGCTGTACAATCTTTAGCATTCTGCAATTACTGTCTAATAATTATAATATGTTACGTTCTTCTAGTAGCATTTTGAGGCCATTAAGAAGTCGCATTCAAACATCGAAATAGCGTTATTAAAACTAAACAAATCTAAGAACGTTTCTATTACCGAAATGATATCCAAAACGTTTCAGAATGTCCGCCAGAGCGTTTACAAGCTAGCATGCCATTTTATGTACTTCTAAAACAGTAAGTGCCATTCTAATGCATTTAAAATTAGTTTGCAGTTGATGCTGTACAATCTTTAGCATTCTGCAATTACTGTCTAATAATTATAATATGTTACGTTTTTCTAGTAGCATTTTGAGGCCATTAAGAAGTCGCATTCAAACATCGAAATAGCGTTAATAAAACTAAAAAAATCTAAGAACGTTTCTATTACCGAAATGATATCCAAAACGTCTCAGAATGTCCGCCAGAGCGTTTACAAGCTAGCATGCCATTTTATGTACTTCTAAAACAGTAAGTTCCATTCTGATGCATTTAAAATTAGTTTGCAGTTAATGCTGTACAATCTGTAGCATTCTGCAATTACTGTCTAATAATTATAATATGTTACGTTCTTCTAGTAGCATTTTGAGGTCATTAAGAAGTCGCATTCAAACATCGAAATAGCGTTAATAAAACTAAAAAAATCTAAGAACGTTTCTATTACCGAAATGATATCCAAAACGTTTCAGAATGTCCGCCAGAGCGTTTACAAGCTAGCATGCCATTTTATGTACTTCTAAAACAGTAAGTGCCATTCTGATGCATTTAAAATTAGTTTGCAGTTGATGCTGTACAATCTTTAGCATTCTGCAATTACTGTCTAATAATTATAATATGTTACGTTCTTCTAGTAGCATTTTGAGGCCATTAAGAAGTCGCATTAAACATCGAAATAGCGTTAATAAAACTAAAAAAATCTAAGAACGTTTCTATTACCGAAATGGTATCCAAAACGTCTCAGAATGTCAGCCAGAGCGTTTACAAGCTTTAGCATGCCATTTTATGTACTTCTAAAACAGTAAGTGCCATTCTGATGCATATAAAATTAGTTTGCAGTTGATGCTGTACAATCGTTAGCATTCTGCAATTACTGTCTAATAATTATAAAATGTTACTTTCTTCTAGTAGCATTTTGAGGTCATTAAGAAGTCGCATTCAAACATCGAAATAGCGTTAATAAAACTAAAAAAATCTAAGAACGTTTCTATTACCGAAATGATATCCAAAACGTTTCAGAATGTCCGCCAGAGCGTTTACAAGCTCTAGCATGCCATTTTATGTACTTCTAAAACAGTAAGTGCCATTCTGATGCATTTAAAATTAGTTTGCAGTTGATGCTGTACAATCGTTAGCATTCTGCAATTACTGTCTAATAATTATAAAATGTTACTTTCTTCTAGTAGCATTTTGAGGTCATTAAGAAGTCGCATTCAAACATCGAAATAGCGTTAATAAAACTAAAAAAATCTAAGAACGTTTCTATTACCGAAATGATATCCAAAACGTTTCAGAATGTCCGCCAGAGCGTTTACAAGCTTTAGCATGCCATTTTATGTACTTCTAAAACAGTAAGTGCCATTCTGATGCATTTAAAATTAGTTTGCAGTTAATGCTGTACAATCTTTAGCATTCTGCAATTACTGTCTAATAATTATAATATGTTACGTTCTTCTAGTAGCATTTTGAGGCCATTAAGAAGTCGCATTCAAACATCGAAATAGCGTTAATAAAACTAAAAAAATCTAAGAACGTTTCTAATACCGAAATGATATCCAAAACGTTTCAGAATGTCCGCCAGAGCGTTTACAAGCTCTAGCATGCCATTTTATGTACTTCTAAAACAGTAAGTGCCATTCTGATGCATTTAAAATTAGTTTGCAGTTAATGCTGTACAATCTTTAGCATTCTGCAATTACTGTCTAATAATTATAATATGTTACCTTCTGCTAGTAGCATTTTGAGGCCATTAAGAAGTCGCATTCAAACATCGAAATAGCGTTAATAAAACTAAAAAAATCTAAGAACGTTTCTATTACCGAAATGATATCCAAAACGTCTCAGAATGTCCGCCAGAGCGTTTACAAGCTAGCATGCCATTTTATGTACTTCTAAAACAGTAAGTTCCATTCTGATGCATTTAAAATTAGTTTGCAGTTAATGCTGTACAATCTGTAGCATTCTGCAATTACTGTCTAATAATTATAATATTTTACGTTCTTCTAGTAGCATTTTGAGGTCATTAAGAAGTCGCATTCAAACATCGAAATAGCGTTAATAAAACTAAAAAAATCTAAGAACGTTTCTATTACCGAAATGATATCCAAAACGTTTCAGAATGTCCGCCAGAGCGTTTACAAGCTAGCATGCCATTTTATGTACTTCTAAAACAGTAAGTGCCATTCTGATGCATATAAAATTAGTTTGCAGTTGATGCTGTACAATCGTTAGCATTCTGCAATTACTGTCTAATAATTATAAAATGTTACTTTCTTCTAGTAGCATTTTGAGGTCATTAAGAAGTCGCATTCAAACATCGAAATAGCGTTAATAAAACTAAAAAAATCTAAGAACGTTTCTATTACCGAAATGATATCCAAAACGTCTCAGATTGTCCGCCAGAACGTTTACAAGCTCTAGCATGCCATTTTATGTACTTCTAAAACAGTAAGTACCATTCTGATGCATATAAAATTAGTTTGCAGTTGATGCTGTACAATCGTTAGCATTCTGCAATTACTGTCTAATAATTATAAAATGTTACGTTCTTCTAGTAGCATTTTGAGGTCATTAAGAAGTCGCATTCAAACATCGAAATAGCGTTAATAAAACTAAAAAAATCTAAGAACGCTTCTATTACCGAAATGATATCCAAAACGTTTCAGAATGTCCGCCAGAGCGTTTACAAGCTCTAGCATGCCATTTTATGTACTTCTAAAACAGTAAGTGCCATTCTGATGCATTTAAAATTAGTTTGCAGTTGATGCTGTACAATCGTTAGCATTCTGCAATTACTGTCTAATAATTATAAAATGTTACGTTCTTCTAGTAGCATTTTGAGGTCATTAAGAAGTCGCATTCAAACATCGAAATAGCGTTAATAAAACTAAAAAAATCTAAGAACGTTTCTATTACCGAAATGATATCCAAAACGTCTCAGATTGTCCGCCAGAACGTTTACAAGCTCTAGCATGCCATTTTATGTACTTCTAAAACAGTAAGTACCATTCTGATGCATATAAAATTAGTTTGCAGTTGATGCTGTACAATCGTTAGCATTCTGCAATTACTGTCTAATAATTATAAAATGTTACGTTCTTCTAGTAGCATTTTGAGGTCATTAAGAAGTCGCATTCAAACATCGAAATAGCGTTAATAAAACTAAAAAAATCTAAGAACGCTTCTATTACCGAAATGATATCCAAAACGTTTCAGAATGTCCGCCAGAGCGTTTACAAGCTCTAGCATGCCATTTTATGTACTTCTAAAACAGTAAGTGCCATTCTGATGCATTTAAAATTAGTTTGCAGTTGATGCTGTACAATCGTTAGCATTCTGCAATTACTGTCTAATAATTATAAAATGTTACGTTCTTCTAGTAGCATTTTGAGGTCATTAAGAAGTCGCATTCAAACATCGAAATAGCGTTAATAAAACTAAAAAAATCTAAGAACGTTTCTATTACCGAAATGATATCCAAAACGTCTCAGATTGTCCGCCAGAACGTTTACAAGCTCTAGCATGCCATTTTATGTACTTCTAAAACAGTAAGTACCATTCTGATGCATATAAAATTAGTTTGCAGTTGATGCTGTACAATCGTTAGCATTCTGCAATTACTGTCTAATAATTATAAAATGTTACGTTCTTCTAGTAGCATTTTGAGGTCATTAAGAAGTCGCATTCAAACATCGAAATAGCGTTAATAAAACTAAAAAAATCTAAGAACGTTTCTATTACCGAAATGATATCCAAAACGTTTCAGAATGTACGCCAGAGCGTTTACAAGCTCTAGCATGCCATTTTATGTACTTCTAAAACAGTAAGTGCCATTATGATGCATTTAAAATTAGTTTGCAGTTAATGCTGTACAATCTTTAGCATTCTGCAATTACTGTCTAATAATTATGATATGTTACGTTCTTCTAGTAGCATTTTGAGGCCATTAAGAAGTCGCATTCAAACATCGAAATAGCGTTAATAAAACTAAAAAAATCTAAGAACGTTTCTATTACCGATATGATATCCAAAACGTTTCAGAATGTTCGCCAGAGCGTTTACAAGCTAGCATGCCATTTTATGTACTTCTAAAACAGTAAGTGCCATTCTGATGCATTTAAAATTAGTTTGCAGTTGATGCTGTACAATCTTTAGCATTCTGCAATTACTGTCTAATAATTATAATATGTTACGTTCTTCTAGTAGCATTTTGAGGCCATTAAGAAGTCGCATTCAAACATCGAAATAGCGTTAATAAAACTAAAAAAATCTAAGAACGTTTCTATTACCGAAATGATATCCAAAACGTTTCAGAATGTCCGCCAGAGCGTTTACAAGCTCTAGCATGCCATTTTATGTACTTCTAAAACAGTAAGTGCCGTTCTGATGCATTTAAAATTAGTTTGCAGTTGATGCTGTACAATCTTTAGCATTCTGCAATTACTGTCTAATAATTATAAAATGTTACGTTCTTCTAGTAGCATTTTGAGGTCATTAAGAAGTCGCATTCAAACATCGAAATAGCGTTAATAAAACTAAAAAAATCTAAGAACGTTTCTATTACCGAAATGATATCCAAAACGTTTCAGAATGTCCGCCAGAGCGTTTACAAGCTCTAGCATGCCATTTTATGTACTTCTAAAACAGTAAGTGCCATTCTGATGCATTTAAAATTAGTTTGCAGTTAATGCTGTACAATCTTTAGCATTCTGCAGTTACTGTCTAATAATTATAAAATGTTACTTTCTTCTAGTAGCATTTTGAGGTCATTAAGAAGTCGCATTCAAACATCGAAATAGCGTTAATAAAACTAAAAAAATCTAAGAACGTTTCTATTACCGAAATGATATCCAAAACGTTTCAGAATGTCCGCCAGAGCGTTTACAAGCTAGCATGCCATTTTATGTACTTCTAAAACAGTAAGTGCCATTCTGATGCATTTAAAATTAGTTTGCAGTTGATGCTGTACAATCTTTAGCATTCTGCAATTACTGTCTAATAATTATAATATGTTACGTTCTTCTAGTAGCATTTTGAGGCCATTAAGAAGTCGCATTCAAACATCGAAATAGCGTTAATAAAACTAAAAAAATCTAAGAACGTTTCTATTACCGAAATGATATCCAAAACGTTTCAGAATGTCCGCCAGAGCGTTTACAAGCTCTAGCATGCCATTTTATGTACTTCTAAAACAGTAGGTGCCATTCTGATGCATTTAAAATTAGTTTGCAGTTAATGCTGTACAATCTTTAGCATTCTGCAATTACTGTCTAATAATTATAATATGTTACGTTCTTCTAGTAGCATTTTGAGGTCATTAAGAAGTCGCATTCAAACATCGAAATAGCGTTAATAAAACTAAAAAAATCTAAGAACGTTTCTATAACCGAAATGATATCCAAAACGTTTCAGAATGTCCGCCAGAGCGTTTACAAGCTCTAGCATGCCATTTTATGTACTTCTAAAACAGTAAGTGCCATTCTGATGCATTTAAAATTAGTTTGCAGTTAATGCTGTACAATCTTTAGGATTCTGCAATTACTGTCTAATAATTATAATATGTTACGTTCTTCTAGTAGCATTTTGAGGCCATTAAGAAGTCGCATTCAAACATCGAAATAGCGTTAATAAAACTAAAAAAATCTAAGAATGTTTCTATTACCGAAATGATATCCAAAACGTCTCAGAATGTCCGCCAGAGCGTTTACAAGCTCTAGCATGCCATTTTATGTACTTCTAAAACAGTAAGTGCCATTCTGATGCATTTAAAATTAGTTTGCAGTTGATGCTGTACAATCTTTAGCATTCTGCAAATACTGTCTAATAATTATAATATGTTACGTTCTTCTAGTAGCATTTTGAGGTCATTAAGAAGTCGCATTCAAACATCGAAATAGCGTTAATAAAACTAAAAAAATGATATTCAAAACGTTTCAGAATGTCCGCCAGAGCGTTTACAAGCTAGCATGCCATTTTATGTACTTCTAAAACAGTAAGTGCCATTCTGATGCATTTAAAATTAGTTTGCAGTTGATGCTGTACAATCGTTAGCATTCTGCAATTACTGTCTAATAATTATAAAATGTTACGTTCTTCTAGTAGCATTTTGAGGTCATTAAGAAGTCGCATTCAAACATCGAAATAGCGTTAATAAAACTAAAAAATCTAAGAACGCTTCTATTACCGAAATGATATCCAAAACGTTTCAGAATGTCCGCCAGAGCGTTTACAAGCTCTAGCATGCCATTTTATGTACTTCTAAAACAGTAAGTGCCATTCTGATGCATTTAAAATTAGTTTGCAGTTGATGCTGTACAATCGTTAGCATTCTGCAATTGCTGTCTAATAATTATAAAATGTTACGTTCTTCTAGTAGCATTTTGAGGTCATTAAGAAGTCGCATTCAAACATCGAAATAGCGTTAATAAAACTAAAAAAATCTAAGAACGCTTCTATTACCGAAATGATATCCAAAACGTTTCAGAATGTCCGCCAGAGCGTTTACAAGCTAGCATGCCATTTTATGTACTTCTAAAACAGTAAGTGCCATTCTGATGCATTTAAAATTAGTTTGCAGTTGATGCTGTACAATCTTTAGCATTCTGCAATTACTGTCTAATAATTATAATATGTTACGTTCTTCTAGTAGCATTTTGAGGCAATTAAGAAGTCGCATTCAAACATCGAAATATCGTTAATAAAACTAAAAAAATCTAAGAACGTTTCTATTACCGAAATGATATCCAAAACGTCTCAGAATGTCCGCCAGAACGTTTACAAGCTCTAGCATCCCATTTTATGTACTTCTAAAACAGTAAGTACCATTCTGATGCATATAAAATTAGTTTGCAGTTGATGCTGTACAATCGTTAGCATTCTGCAATTACTGTCTAATAATTATAAAATGTTACGTTCTTCTAGTAGCATTTTGAGGTCATTAAGAAGTCGCATTCAAACATCGAAATAGCGTTAATAAAACTAAAAATATCTAAGAACGCTTCTATTACCGAAATGATATCCAAAACGTTTCAGAATGTCCGCCAGAGCGTTTACAAGCTCTAGCATGCCATTTTATGTACTTCTAAAACAGTAAGTGCCATTCTGATGCATTTAAAATTAGTTTGCAGTTGATGCTGTACAATCGTTAGCATTCTGCAATTACTGTCTAATAATTATAAAATGTTACGTTCTTCTAGTAGCATTTTGAGGTCATTAAGAAGTCGCATTCAAACATCGAAATAGCGTTAATCTTCTTCTTGTTCATAACATCTTGACAGATGTGTTGTGACCCATTATTAATTTTGGATATTACTGATGGCTCTTTTTACCGTGTTTCGCCATCTTTGTCTACTGGAAGCCATATGGGCGGCTTCACTCAAACTAGTGTGGAGAAGATCTCTTGTTAAGTCTATCCAACGTTTTGGTGATCGTCCACGTCTTCTTTTTCCATCTGGTTTACCTAGAACTACCAGCCTTTCAATATTGTGTTCGCTGCGTTGGATATGTCCAAAGAAGGACAGAATGCGACTATAAACGGTACACGAGAGTCTTTGTCGTGGTCGAATTTCTTCGAGAACGGAGACGTTTGTACGGTGAGCTGTCCATGAAATTCGCAACATACGTCTCCAGATCCACATTTCAAACGCGTCAATTCGACGGCGGTCTGCTTCTTTGACAACCCATGTCTCGGCGGCATAAAGAAATATGGAAAATACCAGCGAGTTAACGAGTCGGATTTTCGTGTGTTTCGTGATATTTGTATCTTTCCATATTTTGTTAAGTTGAGTCATCGCCGTCCTGCCCAACTGTATCCTGCGTCGAATTTCGTATTCACAGTTGCCGCTGTTGTCTATTAAAGCTCCCAGGTATGTCAGACTATTTACAACCTGGCATTGGCCGATGCTTTGAATGTGAGGCCAATTGTTGTTTTCACGGTCAATTATCATGATTTTCGTTTTATCATAATTAATCTTGAGACCGTAGAGAACACTAATCTCTTCAAGTTTGTTTAAGAGTGTGGAGATTTCATTTTCATTTGCAGCAAGCAGCGTGGTATCGTCTGCAAACCTAAGGTTTGATATTTTCGTACCGCCAATAGTTATACCACCATTCCAATCTTCCAGCACTTGTCTCATTATTACTTCGCTATAGACATTGAAGAGCAATGGGGAAAGAACGCAACCTTGTCTGACACCTTTGCCTATAGTGCATTCTCCAGATAGATATTTATCGACTCTCACACGAGCAGAGTTATTGTTATACAATTCTTTTATAAGATACACTAGATGTTTAGGCACTCCCATAGTAAGTAATACATCCCAGAGTTTTTCCCATTTCAGATTATCGAACGCCTTGCTGTAATCGACGAAACATATGTATGCTGGAATGTAGTATTCTCTAGCCTTCTCAATAACCTGCCTAAGATTTAAGATGTGCTCTCGTGTACCGCGTCCCTTAACGAATCCAGCCTGTTCTGGAGATATCTGCCAGGCGAGGTAGTGTTCCAGTCGGGCCTGAATAATATATAATAAAACCTTACTCGCGTGAGAAATCAATGCAAGAAGACGATAATTGTCGCAGTTGTTTGTAGGACCTTTTTTATGAAGAGGTACAAAAATCGAAGTTTTCCACTCATCTGGCCATATACCGGTTTCCCAGATTCTCTGACAGAGGTTGTGTAGCATTTTCAAACCACCGAATCCCATTTCTTTAAAAGCTTCGGCAGGAACTGAGTCTATACCCGTAGCTTTATTACATTTCAGCTTTCGTATAGCTGCCTCCACTTCAACCATAAGAATATCTGGTTCACGTTCATAGTCATGGCAAGAAACATTTAGTTCTTGATTTTGATTGTGTGCATATAGATGTTCACAGTATTTTTGCCACACTTTCATGACTTCATCTAAATCCGTAACCATCCTTCCTTCAGCATCTTTGATTGACCAAGTTTTTGGTTTGAATTTACGAGTTATTAGTTTGATTTTTTTAAACAAGTCTCTGGTATTGTTGTTGTTCGCATGGGATTCTAGTTCTTTACATATGGCTTGAATATAGGCATTTTTGTCTCTCCGGCAAAGTTTTTGTATTTGTCTGGTTATTTCATTATATTCTGTCGCTTTATGTTCACTCTGTTGACTAGACGTTTTAAGAGACTTTCTCTTTTGTATTAGATTGAATGTGTCAGTTGTCATCCATGGTTGCTTTTGATTGATGGTGTTTTGATTTTGAGTTTCTGAGATAGCTTGGACGATGTGTTGTTTCAAAGACTTCCATAATTCATTTGGATTGTCATAAGTGAGGAGTTTTATGTCATTTGTAACAGTTTTATTGACATGGTTTTGAAAAGATATTGTATCAGTAATCTTTGGCAGAATTTTCTGTTTGGACCTGTGACACGTTTTGAATTTTTGTTGGAAAGTGCACATAAGTAACTGATGGTCGGAACCACAATCTGAGCCAGGTAGTGTCTTACACTGTTTTATTGATGATCTCCATCGGGTTTTGATTAGGATATAATCTATCTGGTTCCGATATTTTCCATCTGGTGATGTCCATGTGTACAGACGACGAGAATGGTGTGAAAATACTGTGTTTGTAATTGTAAACTCATTGTCCAAACAAAATTGTATTAACCGTTCTCCTCTTTCGTTGCGCACACCCATGCCAAATTTGCCAACGACATTTCGAATATGGTCATCTGTCCTGGTGTCACCCACTTTAGCATTAAAGTCACCCAAAATCACTATCATCTCTCTGTTAGGCAGAGCTTGTAGGGTAGTTTCCAGATTAGCATAAAACGATTCTATCTCATCATCAGTAGCCTTAGCGGTTGGAGCGTATATTTGAATCAAGTTGATGATTGTTGGAGTTGCATTAATTCTTATTGAAATGATTCGATCACTAACAGTATTATATCCTAGGATTGTTTGACAGTGTTTTTTAGCCACCCAGAAACCTACTCCGTTCTTGCTTTCATTTTCATTGCCAGAAAAGCATACAAAATTACCATTCGAAGTTATGAAATGCCCTCCTTCTCTGTAGTGTAGTTCTGACAAACCCGCAAATGCTATATTGGCACTAATCAGTTCGCTTTCCATGATGTCGATTTTCCCAGGTTGTAAGAGTCCTCTAACATTCCACGTTGCTAGACGGTTGATGTTACGATTTTTATGTGCCACACTAGTAACTAATTTCGCCCAGGGAGCCTGGTGGGCCAACTCCCTACGCCCGGAATAGCGTTAATAAAACTAAAAAAATCTAAGAACGTTTCTATTACCGAAATGATATCCAAAACGTTTCAGAATGTCCGCCAGAGCGTTTACAAGCTCTATCATGCCATTTTATGTACTTCTAAAACAGTAAGTGCCATTCTGATGCATTTAAAATTAGTTTGCAGTTGATGCTGTACAATTTTTAGCATTCTGCAATTACTGTCTAATAATTATAATATGTTACGTTCTTCTAGTAGCATTTTGAGGTCATTAAGAAGTCGCATTCAAACATCGAAATAGCGTTAATAAAACTAAAAAAATCTAAGAACGTTTCTATAACCGAAATGATATCCAAAACGTTTCAGAATGTCCGCCAGAGCGTTTACAAGCTCTAGCATGCCATTTTATGTACTTCTAAAACAGTAAGTGCCATTCTGATGCATTTAAAATTAGTTTGCAGTTAATGCTGTACAATCTTTAGCATTCTGCAATTACTGTCTAATAATTATAATATGTTACGTTCTTCTAGTAGCATTTTGAGGCCATTAAGAAGTCGCATTCAAACATCGAAATAGCGTTAATAAAACTAAAAAAATCTAAGAATGTTTCTATTACCGAAATGATATCCAAAACGTTTCAGAATGTCCGCCAGAGCGTTTACAAGCTCTAGCATGCCATTTTATGTACTTCTAAAACAGTAAGTGCCATTCTGATGCATTTAAAATTAGTTTGCAGTTAATGCTGTACAATCTTTAGCATTCTGCAATTACTGTCTAATAATTATAATATGTTACGTTCTTCTAGTAGCATTTTGAGGTCATTAAGAGGTCGCATTCAAACATCGAAATAGCGTTAATAAAACTAAAAAAATCTAAGAACGTTTCTATTACCGAAATGATATCCAAAACGTCTCAGAAAGTCCGCCAGAACGTTTACAAGCTCTAGCATGCCATTTTATGTACTTCTAAAACAGTAAGTACCATTCTGATGCATATAAAATTAGTTTGCAGTTGATGCTGTACAATCTTTAGCATTCTGCAATTACTGTCTAATAATTATAATATGTTACGTTCTTCTAGTAGCATTTTGAGGCCATTAAGAAGTCGCATTCAAACATCGAAATAGCGTTAATAAAACTAAAAAAATCTAAGAACGTTTCTATTACCGAAATGATATCCAAAACGTCTAAGAATGTCCGCCAGAACGTTTACAAGCTCTAGCATGCCATTTTATGTACTTCTAAAACAGTAAGTACCATTCTGATGCATATAAAATTAGTTTGCAGTTAATGCTGTACAATCTTTAGCATTCTGCAATTACTGTCTAATAATTATAATATGTTACGTTCTTCTAGTAGCATTTTGAGGCCATAAAGAAGTCGCATTCAAACATCGAAATAGCGTTAATAAAACTAAAAAAATCTAAGAACGTTTCTATTACCGAAATGATATCCAAAACGTCTCAGAATGTCCGCCAGAACGTTTACAAGCTCTAGCATGCCATTTTATGTACTTCTAAAACAGTAAGTACCATTCTGATGCATATAAAATTAGTTTGCAGTTGATGCTGTACAATCGTTAGCATTCTGCAATTACTGTCTAATAATTATAAAATGTTACGTTCTTCTAGTAGCATTTTGAGGTCATTAAGAAGTCGCATTCAAACATCGAAATAGCGTTATTAAAACTAAAAAAATCTAAGAACGCTTCTATTACCGAAATGATATCCAAAATGTTTCAGAATGTCCGCCAGAGCGTTTACAAGCTCTAGCATGCCATTTTATGTACTTCTAAAACAGTAAGTGCCATTCTGATGCATTTAAAATTAGTTTGCAGTTGATGCTGTACAATCGTTAGCATTCTGCAATTACTGTCTAATAATTATAAAATGTTACGTTCTTCTAGTAGCATTTTGAGGTCATTAAGAAGTCGCATTCAAACATCGAAATAGCGTTAATAAAACTAAAAAAATCTAAGAACGTTTCTATTACCGAAATGATATCCAAAACGTTTCAGAATGTCCGCCAGAGCGTTTACAAGCTAGCATGCCATTTTATGTACTTCTAAAACAGTAAGTGCCATTCTGATGCATTTAAAATTAGTTTGCAGTTGATGCTGGACAATCGTTAGCATTCTGCAATTACTGTCTAATAATTATAAAATGTTACGTTCTTCTAGTAGCATTTTGAGGTCATTAAGAAGTCGCATTCAAACATCGAAATATCGTTAATAAAACTAAAAAAATCTAAGAACGTTTCTATTACCGAAATGATATCCAAAACGTCTCAGAATGTCCGCCAGAACGTTTACAAGCTCTAGCATGCCATTTTATGTACTTCTAAAACAGTAAGTACCATTCTGATGCATATAAAATTAGTTTGCAGTTGATGCTGGACAATCGTTAGCATTCTGCAATTACTGTCTAATAATTATAAAATGTTACGTTCTTCTAGTAGCATTTTGAGGTCATTAAGAAGTCGCATTCAAACATCGAAATAGCGTTATTAAAACTAAAAAAATCTAAGAACGCTTCTATTACCGAAATGATATCCAAAATGTTTCAGAATATCCGCCAGAGCGTTTACAAGCTCTAGCATGCCATTTTATGTACTTCTAAAACAGTAAGTGCCATTCTGATGCATTTAAAATTAGTTTGCAGTTGATGCTGGACAATCGTTAGCATTCTGCAATTACTGTCTAATAATTATAAAATGTTACGTTCTTCTAGTAGCATTTTGAGGTCATTAAGAAGTCGCATTCAAACATCGAAATAGCGTTAATAAAACTAAAAAAATCTAAGAACGTTTCTATTACCGAAATGATATCCAAAACGTTTCAGAATGTCCGCCAGAGCGTTTACTAGCTCTAGCATGCCATTTTATGTACTTCTAAAACAGTAAGTGCCATTCTGATGCATTTAAAATTAGTTTGCAGTTAATGCTGTACAATCTTTAGCATTCTGCAATTACTGTCTAATAATTATAATATGTTACGTTCTTCTAGTAGCATTTTGAGGCCATTAAGAAGTCGCATTCAAACATCGAAATAGCGTTAATAAAACTAAAAAAATCTATGAACGTTTCTATTACCGAAATGATATCCAAAACGTTTCAAAATGTCCGCCAGAACGTTTACAAGCTCTAGCATGCCATTTTATGTACTTCTAAAACAGTAAGTACCATTCTGATGCATATAAAATTAGTTTGCAGTTGATGCTGGACAATCGTTAGCATTCTGCAATTACTGTCTAATAATTATAAAATGTTACGTTCTTCTAGTAGCATTTTGAGGTCATTAAGAAGTCGCATTCAAACATCGAAATAGCGTTATTAAAACTAAAAAAATCTAAGAACGCTTCTATTACCGAAATGATATCCAAAATGTTTCAGAATATCCGCCAGAGCGTTTACAAGCTCTAGCATGCCATTTTATGTACTTCTAAAACAGTAAGTACCATTCTGATGCATATAAAATTAGTTTGCAGTTGATGCTGGACAATCGTTAGCATTCTGCAATTACTGTCTAATAATTATAAAATGTTACGTTCTTCTAGTAGCATTTTGAGGTCATTAAGAAGTCGCATTCAAACATCGAAATAGCGTTATTAAAACTAAAAAAATCTAAGAACGCTTCTATTACCGAAATGATATCCAAAATGTTTCAGAATATCCGCCAGAGCGTTTACAAGCTCTAGCATGCCATTTTATGTACTTCTAAAACAGTAAGTGCCATTCTGATGCATTTAAAATTAGTTTGCAGTTGATGCTGGACAATCGTTAGCATTCTGCAATTACTGTCTAATAATTATAAAATGTTACGTTCTTCTAGTAGCATTTTGAGGTCATTAAGAAGTCGCATTCAAACATCGAAATAGCGTTATTAAAACTAAAAAAATCTAAGAACGCTTCTATTACCGAAATGATATCCAAAATGTTTCAGAATATCCGCCAGAACGTTTACAAGCTCTAGCATGCCATTTTATGTACTTCTAAAACAGTAAGTACCATTCTGATGCATATAAAATTAGTTTGCAGTTGATGCTGGACAATCGTTAGCATTCTGCAATTACTGTCTAATAATTATAAAATGTTACGTTCTTCTAGTAGCATTTTGAGGTCATTAAGAAGTCGCATTCAAACATCGAAATAGCGTTATTAAAACTAAAAAAATCTAAGAACGCTTCTATTACCGAAATGATATCCAAAATGTTTCAGAATATCCGCCAGAGCGTTTACAAGCTCTAGCATGCCATTTTATGTACTTCTAAAACAGTAAGTACCATTCTGATGCATATAAAATTAGTTTGCAGTTGATGCTGGACAATCGTTAGCATTCTGCAATTACTGTCTAATAATTATAAAATGTTACGTTCTTCTAGTAGCATTTTGAGGTCATTAAGAAGTCGCATTCAAACATCGAAATAGCGTTATTAAAACTAAAAAAATCTAAGAACGCTTCTATTACCGAAATGATATCCAAAATGTTTCAGAATATCCGCCAGAGCGTTTACAAGCTCTAGCATGCCATTTTATGTACTTCTAAAACAGTAAGTGCCATTCTGATGCATTTAAAATTAGTTTGCAGTTGATGCTGGACAATCGTTAGCATTCTGCAATTACTGTCTAATAATTATAAAATGTTACGTTCTTCTAGTAGCATTTTGAGGTCATTAAGAAGTCGCATTCAAACATCGAAATAGCGTTATTAAAACTAAAAAAATCTAAGAACGCTTCTATTACCGAAATGATATCCAAAATGTTTCAGAATATCCGCCAGAACGTTTACAAGCTCTAGCATGCCATTTTATGTACTTCTAAAACAGTAAGTACCATTCTGATGCATATAAAATTAGTTTGCAGTTGATGCTGGACAATCGTTAGCATTCTGCAATTACTGTCTAATAATTATAAAATGTTACGTTCTTCTAGTAGCATTTTGAGGTCATTAAGAAGTCGCATTCAAACATCGAAATAGCGTTATTAAAACTAAAAAAATCTAAGAACGCTTCTATTACCGAAATGATATCCAAAATGTTTCAGAATATCCGCCAGAACGTTTACAAGCTCTAGCATGCCATTTTATGTACTTCTAAAACAGTAAGTACCATTCTGATGCATATAAAATTAGTTTGCAGTTGATGCTGGACAATCGTTAGCATTCTGCAATTACTGTCTAATAATTATAAAATGTTACGTTCTTCTAGTAGCATTTTGAGGTCATTAAGAAGTCGCATTCAAACATCGAAATAGCGTTATTAAAACTAAAAAAATCTAAGAACGCTTCTATTACCGAAATGATATCCAAAATGTTTCAGAATATCCGCCAGAGCGTTTACAAGCTCTAGCATGCCATTTTATGTACTTCTAAAACAGTAAGTGCCATTCTGATGCATTTAAATTAGTTTGCAGTTGATGCTGGACAATCGTTAGCATTCTGCAATTACTGTCTAATAATTATAAAATGTTACGTTCTTCTAGTAGCATTTTGAGGTCATTAAGAAGTCGCATTCAAACATCGAAATAGCGTTAATAAAACTAAAAAAATCTAAGAACGTTTCTATTACCGAAATGATATCCAAAACGTTTCAGAATGTCCGCCAGAGCGTTTACTAGCTCTAGCATGCCATTTTATGTACTTCTAAAACAGTAAGTGCCATTCTGATGCATTTAAAATTAGTTTGCAGTTAATGCTGTACAATCTTTAGCATTCTGCAATTACTGTCTAATAATTATAATATGTTACGTTCTTCTAGTAGCATTTTGAGGCCATTAAGAAGTCGCATTCAAACATCGAAATAGCGTTAATAAAACTAAAAAAATCTAAGAACGTTTCTATTACCGAAATGATATCCAAAACGTTTCAGAATGTCCGCCAGAGCGTTTACTAGCTCTAGCATGCCATTTTATGTACTTCTAAAACAGTAAGTGCCATTCTGATGCATTTAAAATTAGTTTGCAGTTAATGCTGTACAATCTTTAGCATTCTGCAATTACTGTCTAATAATTATAATATGTTACGTTCTTCTAGTAGCATTTTGAGGTCATTAAGAAGTCGCATTCAAACATCGAAATAGCGTTAATAAAACTAAAAAAATCTAAGAACGTTTCTATTACCGAAATGATATCCAAAACGTTTCAGAATGTCCGCCAGAGCGTTTACTAGCTCTAGCATGCCATTTTATGTACTTCTAAAACAGTAAGTGCCATTCTGATGCATTTAAAATTAGTTTGCAGTTAATGCTGTACAATCTTTAGCATTCTGCAATTACTGTCTAATAATTATAATATGTTACGTTCTTCTAGTAGCATTTTGAGGCCATTAAGAAGTCGCATTCAAACATCGAAATATCGTTAATAAAACTAAAAAAATCTAAGAACGTTTCTATTACCGAAATGATATCCAAAACGTCTCAGAATGTCCGCCAGAACGTTTACAAGCTCTAGCATGCCATTTTATGTACTTCTAAAACAGTAAGTACCATTCTGATGCATATAAAATTAGTTTGCAGTTGATGCTGGACAATCGTTAGCATTCTGCAATTACTGTCTAATAATTATAAAATGTTACGTTCTTCTAGTAGCATTTTGAGGTCATTAAGAAGTCGCATTCAAACATCGAAATAGCGTTATTAAAACTAAAAAAATCTAAGAACGCTTCTATTACCGAAATGATATCCAAAATGTTTCAGAATATCCGCCAGAGCGTTTACAAGCTCTAGCATGCCATTTTATGTACTTCTAAAACAGTAAGTGCCATTCTGATGCATTTAAAATTAGTTTGCAGTTGATGCTGGACAATCGTTAGCATTCTGCAATTACTGTCTAATAATTATAAAATGTTACGTTCTTCTAGTAGCATTTTGAGGTCATTAAGAAGTCGCATTCAAACATCGAAATAGCGTTAATAAAACTAAAAAAATCTAAGAACGTTTCTATTACCGAAATGATATCCAAAACGTTTCAGAATGTCCGCCAGAGCGTTTACTAGCTCTAGCATGCCATTTTATGTACTTCTAAAACAGTAAGTGCCATTCTGATGCATTTAAAATTAGTTTGCAGTTAATGCTGTACAATCTTTAGCATTCTGCAATTACTGTCTAATAATTATAATATGTTACGTTCTTCTAGTAGCATTTTGAGGCCATTAAGAAGTCGCATTCAAACATCGAAATAGCGTTAATAAAACTAAAAAAATCTATGAACGTTTCTATTACCGAAATGATATCCAAAACGTTTCAAAATGTCCGCCAGAGCGTTTACAAGCTCTAGCATGCCATTTTATGTACTTCTAAAACAGTAAGTGCCATTCTGATGCATTTAAAATTAGTTTGCAGTTGATGCTGTACAATCTTTAGCATTCTGCAATTACTGTCTAAAAATTATAAAATGTTACGTTCTTCTAGTAGCATTTTGAGGTCATTAAGAAGTCGCATTCAAACATCGAAATAGCGTTAATAAAACTAAAAAAATCTAAGAACGTTTCTATTACCGAAATGATATCCAAAACGTTTCAGAATGTCCGCCAGAGCGTTTACAAGCTCTAGCATGCCATTTTATGTACTTCTAAAACAGTAGGTGCCATTCTGATGCATTTAAAATTAGTTTGCAGTTAATGCTGTACAATCTTTAGCATTCTGCAATTACTGTCTAATAATTATAATATGTTACGTTCTTCTAGTAGCATTTTGAGGTCATTAAGAAGTCGCATTCAAACATCGAAATAGCGTTAATAAAACTAAAAAAATCTAAGAACGTTTCTATTACCGAAATGATATCCAAAACGTTTCAGAATGTCCGCCAGAGCGTTTACAAGCTCTAGCATGCCATTTTATGTACTTCTAAAACAGTAAGTGCCATTCTGATGCATTTAAAATTAGTTTGCAGTTAATGCTGTACAATCTTTAGCATTCTGCAATTTCTGTCTAATAATTAGAATATGTTACGTTCTTCTAGTAGCATTTTGAGGTCATTAAGAAGTCGCATTCAAACATCGAAATAGCGTTAATAAAACTAAAAAAATCTAAGAACGTTTCTGTTACCGAAATGATATCCAAAACGTTTCAGAATGTCCGCCAGAGCGTTTACAAGCTCTAGCATGCCATTTTAGTACTTCTAAAACAGTAAGTGCCATTCTGATGCATTTAAAATTAGTTTGCAGTTAATGCTGTACAATTTTTAGCATTCTGCAGTTACTGTCTAATAATTATAAAATGTTACGTTCTTCTAGTAGCATGTTGAGGTCATTAAGAAGTCGCATTCAAACATCGAAATAGCGTTAATAAAACTAAAAAAATCTAAGCACGTTTCTATTACCGAAATGATATCCAAAACGTTTCAGAATGTCCGCCAGAGCGTTTACAAGCTCTAGCATGCCATTTTAGTACTTCTAAAACAGTAAGTGCCATTCTGATGCATTTAAAATTAGTTTGCAGTTAATGCTGTACAATTTATAGCATTCTGCAGTTACTGTCTAATAATTATAAAATGTTACGTTCTTCTAGTAGCATTTTGAGGTCATTAAGAAGTCGCATTCAAACATCGAAATAGCGTTAATAAAACTAAAAAAATCTAAGAACGTTTCTATTACCGAAATGATATCTAAAACGTTTCAGAATGTCCGCCAGAGCGTTTACAAGCTCTAGCATGCCATTTTATGTACTTCTAAAACAGTAGGTGCCATTCTGATGCATTTAAAATTAGTTTGCAGTTAATGCTGTACAATCTTTAGCATTCTGCAATTACTGTCTAATAATTATAATATGTTACGTTCTTCTAGTAGCATTTTGAGGTCATTAAGAAGTCGCATTCAAACATCGAAATAGCGTTAATAAAACTAAAAAAATCTAAGAACGTTTCTATTACCGAAATGATATCCAAAACGTTTCAGAATGTCCGCCAGAGCGTTTACAAGCTCTAGCATGCCATTTTATGTACTTCTAAAACAGTAAGTGCCATTCTGATGCATTTAAAATTAGTTTGCAGTTAATGCTGTACAATCTTTAGCATTCTGCAATTACTGTTTAATAATTGTAATATGTTACGTTCTTCTAGTAGCATTTTGAGGCCATTACGAAGTCGCATTCAAACATCGAAATAGCGTTAATAAAACTAAAAAAATCTAAGAACGTTTCTATTACCGAAATGATATCCAAAACGTTTCAGAATGTCCGCCAGAGCGTTTACAAGCTCTAGCATGCCATTTTATGTACTTCTAAAACAGTAAGTGCCATTCTGATGCATTTAAAATTAGTTTGCAGTTAATGCTGTACAATCTTTAGCATTCTGCAATTACTGTCTAATAATTATAATATGTTACGTTCTTCTAGTAGCATTTTGAGGTCATTAAGAAGTCGCATTCAAACATCGAAATAGCGTTAATAAAACTAAAAAAATCTAAGAACGTTTCTATTACCGAAATGATATCCAAAACGTTTCAGAATGTCCGCCAGAGCGTTTACAAGCTAGCATGCCATTTAATGTACTTCTAAAAACGTAAGTGCCATTCTGATGCATTTAAAATTAGTTTACAGTTGATGCTGTACAATCTTTAGCATTCTGCAATTACTGTTAAATAATTATAATATGTTACGTTCTTCTAGTAGCATTTTGAGGCCATTAAGAAGTCGCATTCAAACATCGAAATAGCGTTAATAAAACTAAAAAAATCTAAGAACGTTTCTAATACCGAAATGATATCCAAAACGTCTCAGAATGTCCGCCAGAACGTTTACAAGCTCTAGCATCCCATTTTATGTACTTCTAAAACAGTAAGTACCATTCTGATGCATATAAAATTAGTTTGCAGTTGATGCTGTACAATCGTTAGCATTCTGCAATTACTGTCTAATAATTATAAAATGTTACGTTCTTCTAGTAGCATTTTGAGGTCATTAAGAAGTCGCATTCAAATATCGAAATAGCGTTAATAAAACTAAAAAAATCTAAGAACACTTCTATTACCGAAATGATATCCAAAACGTTTCAAAATGTCCGCCAGAGCGTTTACAAGCTCTAGCATGCCATTTTATGTACTTCTAAAACAGTAAGTGCCATTCTGATGCATTTAAAATTAGTTTGCAGTTGATGCTGTACAATCTTTAGCATTCTGCAATTACTGTCTAATAATTATAAAATGTTACGTTCTTCTAGTAGCATTTTGAGGTCATTAAGAAGTCGCATTCAAACATCGAAATAGCGTTAATAAAACTAAAAAAATCTAAGAACGTTTCTATTACCGAAATGATATCCAAAACGTTTCAGAATGTCCGCCAGAGCGTTTACAAGCTCTAGCATGCCATTTTATGTACTTCTAAAACAGTAAGTGCCATTCTGATGCATTTAAAATTAGTTTGCAGTTGATGCTGTACAATCTTTAGCATTCTGCAATTACTGTCTAATAATTATAAAATGTTACGTTCTTCTAGTAGCATTTTGAGGTCATTAAGAAGTCGCATTCAAACATGAAATAGCGTTAATAAAACTAAAAAAAATCTAAGAACGTTTCTATTACCGAAATGATATCCAAAACGTTTCAGAATGTCCGCCAGAGCGTTTACAAGCTCTAGCATGCCAGTTGATGTACTTCTAAAACAGTAAGTGCCATTCTGATGCATTTAAAATTAGTTTGCAGTTGATGCTGTACAATCTTTAGCATTCTGCAATTACTGTCTAATAATTATAAAATGTTACGTTCTTCTAGTAGCATTTTGAGGTCATTAAGAAGTCGCATTCAAACATCGAAATAGCGTTAATAAAACTAAAAAAATCTAAGAACACTTCTATTACCGAAATGATATCCAAAACGTTTCAGAATGTCCGCCAGAGCGTTTACAAGCTCTAGCATGCCATTTTATGTACTTCTAAAACAGTAAGTGCCATTCTGATGCAATTAAAATTAGTTTGCAGTTGATGCTGTACAATCTTTAGCATTCTGCAATTACTGTCTAATAATTATAAAATGTTACGTTCTTCTAGTAGCATTTTGAGGCCATTAAGAAGTCGCATTCAAACATCGAAATAGCGTTAATAAAACTAAAAAAATCTAAGAACGTTTCTATTACCGAAATGATATCCAAAACGTTTCAGAATGTCCGCCAGAGCGTTTACAAGCTCTAGCATGCCATTTTATGTACTTCTAAAACAGTAGGTGCCATTCTGATGCATTTAAAATTAGTTTGCAGTTAATGCTGTACAATCTTTAGCATTCTGCAATTACTGTCTAATAATTATAATATGTTACGTTCTTCTAGTAGCATTTTGAGGTCATTAAGAAGTCGCATTCAAACATCGAAATAGCGTTAATAAAACTAAAAAAATCTAAGAACGTTTCTATAACCGAAATGATATCCAAAACGTTTCAGAATGTCCGCCAGAGCGTTTACAAGCTCTAGCATGCCATTTTATGTACTTCTAAAACAGTAAGTGCCATTCTGATGCATTTAAAATTAGTTTGCAGTTAATGCTGTACAATCTTTAGGATTCTGCAATTACTGTCTAATAATTATAATATGTTACGTTCTTCTAGTAGCATTTTGAGGCCATTAAGAAGTCGCATTCAAACATCGAAATAGCGTTAATAAAACTAAAAAAATCTAAGAATTTTTCTATTACCGAAATGATATCCAAAACGTCTCAGAATGTCCGCCAGAGCGTTTACAAGCTCTAGCATGCCATTTTATGTACTTCTAAAACAGTCAGTGCCATTCTGATGCATTTAAAATTAGTTTGCAGTTGATGCTGTACAATCTTTAGCATTCTGCAAATACTGTCTAATAATTATAATATGTTACGTTCTTCTAGTAGCATTTTGAGGTCATTAAGAAATCGCATTCAAACATCGAAATAGCGTTAATAAAACTTTAAAAATAGAGAACGTTTCTACTATCGAAATGATATCGAAAACGTCTCAATTCGTCCGCCAGAGTGTTTACAGGCTCTAGCAAACAATTTTGTCCACTTCTAAAACAGTAGGTGCCATTCTGATTATTTTAAAATGAGTTTATAGTTGTTTTTGTAAAATTTTTAGCATTCTGCAATTACTTTCTATTAGTTATAATATGTTAGGTACCGCTAGTGGCATTTTGGGGCCATTGGTAATTCGCATTCAAACACCGAAACAGCGTTACTAAAAAGAAAAAATTTAAAAGCGTTTCCGCAATCGGAATGATATCCATAGCGTGTCAGATCGTCCACCAGTGCGTTTACAGGCTCTATCATGCCATTTTGTCTACTTCTAAAACAGTAGGGGCCATTCTGATGCATTTAAAATTAGTTTGCAGTTGATGCTGTACAATCTTTAGCATTCTGCAATTACTGTTTAATAATTGTAATATGTTACCTTCTTCTAGTAGCATTTTGAGGCCATTAAGAAGTCGCATTCAAACATCGAAATAGCGTTAATAAAACTAAAAAAATCTAAGAACGTTTCTATTACCGAAATGATATCCAAAACGTTTCAGAATGTCCGCCAGAGCGTTTACAAGCTCTAGCATGCCATTTTATGTACTTCTAAAACAGTAAGTGCCATTCTGATGCATTTAAAATTAGTTTGCAGTTAATGCTGTACAATCTTTAGCATTCTGCAATTACTGTCTAATAATTATAATATGTTACGTTCTTCTAGTAGCATTTTGAGGTCATTAAGAAGTCGCATTCAAACATCGAAATAGCGTTAATAAAACTAAAAAAATCTAAGAACGTTTCTATTACCGAAATGATATCCAAAACGTCTCAGAAAGTCCGCCAGAACGTTTACAAGCTCTAGCATGCCATTTTATGTACTTCTAAAACAGTAAGTACCATTCTGATGCATATAAAATTAGTTTGCAGTTGATGCTGTACAATCTTTAGCATTCTGCAATTACTGTCTAATAATTATAATATGTTACGTTCTTCTAGTAGCATTTTGAGGCCATTAAGAAGTCGCATTCAAACATCGAAATAGCGTTAATAAAACTAAAAAAATCTAAGAACGTTTCTATTACCGAAATGATATCCAAAACGTCTAAGAATGTCCGCCAGAACGTTTACAAGCTCTAGCATGCCATTTTATGTACTTCTAAAACAGTAAGTACCATTCTGATGCATATAAAATTAGTTTGCAGTTAATGCTGTACAATCTTTAGCATTCTGCAATTACTGTCTAATAATTATAATATGTTACGTTCTTCTAGTAGCATTTTGAGGCCATAAAGAAGTCGCATTCAAACATCGAAATAGCGTTAATAAAACTAAAAAAATCTAAGAACGTTTCTATTACCGAAATGATATCCAAAACGTCTCAGAATGTCCGCCAGAACGTTTACAAGCTCTAGCATGCCATTTTATGTACTTCTAAAACAGTAAGTACCATTCTGATGCATATAAAATTAGTTTGCAGTTGATGCTGTACAATCGTTAGCATTCTGCAATTACTGTCTAATAATTATAAAATGTTACGTTCTTCTAGTAGCATTTTGAGGTCATTAAGAAGTCGCATTCAAACATCGAAATAGCGTTATTAAAACTAAAAAAATCTAAGAACGCTTCTATTACCGAAATGATATCCAAAATGTTTCAGAATGTCCGCCAGAGCGTTTACAAGCTCTAGCATGCCATTTTATGTACTTCTAAAACAGTAAGTGCCATTCTGATGCATTTAAAATTAGTTTGCAGTTGATGCTGTACAATCGTTAGCATTCTGCAATTACTGTCTAATAATTATAAAATGTTACGTTCTTCTAGTAGCATTTTGAGGTCATTAAGAAGTCGCATTCAAACATCGAAATAGCGTTAATAAAACTAAAAAAATCTAAGAACGTTTCTATTACCGAAATGATATCCAAAACGTTTCAGAATGTCCGCCAGAGCGTTTACAAGCTAGCATGCCATTTTATGTACTTCTAAAACAGTAAGTGCCATTCTGATGCATTTAAAATTAGTTTGCAGTTGATGCTGTACAATCTTTAGCATTCTGCAATTACTGTCTAATAATTATAATATGTTACGTTCTTCTAGTAGCATTTTGAGGCCATTAAGAAGTCGCATTCAAACATCGAAATATCGTTAATAAAACTAAAAAAATCTAAGAACGTTTCTATTACCGAAATGATATCCAAAACGTCTCAGAATGTCCGCCAGAACGTTTACAAGCTCTAGCATGCCATTTTATGTACTTCTAAAACAGTAAGTACCATTCTGATGCATATAAAATTAGTTTGCAGTTGATGCTGGACAATCGTTAGCATTCTGCAATTACTGTCTAATAATTATAAAATGTTACGTTCTTCTAGTAGCATTTTGAGGTCATTAAGAAGTCGCATTCAAACATCGAAATAGCGTTATTAAAACTAAAAAAATCTAAGAACGCTTCTATTACCGAAATGATAACCAAAATGTTTCAGAATGTCCGCCAGAGCGTTTACAAGCTCTAGCATGCCATTTTATGTACTTCTAAAACAGTAAGTGCCATTCTGATGCATTTAAAATTAGTTTGCAGTTGATGCTGTACAATCGTTAGCATTCTGCAATTACTGTCTAATAATTATAAAATGTTACGTTCTTCTAGTAGCATTTTGAGGTCATTAAGAAGTCGCATTCAAACATCGAAATAGCGTTAATAAAACTAAAAAAATCTAAGAACGTTTCTATTACCGAAATGATATCCAAAACGTTTCAGAATGTCCGCCAGAGCGTTTACTAGCTCTAGCATGCCATTTTATGTACTTCTAAAACAGTAAGTGCCATTCTGATGCATTTAAAATTAGTTTGCAGTTAATGCTGTACAATCTTTAGCATTCTGCAATTACTGTCTAATAATTATAATATGTTACGTTCTTCTAGTAGCATTTTGAGGCCATTAAGAAGTCGCATTCAAACATCGAAATAGCGTTAATAAAACTAAAAAAATCTATGAACGTTTCTATTACCGAAATGATATCCAAAACGTTTCAGAATGTCCGCCAGAGCGTTTACAAGCTCTAGCATGCCATTTTATGTACTTCTAAAACAGTAAGTGCCATTCTGATGCATTTAAAATTAGTTTGCAGTTGATGCTGTACAATCTTTAGCATTCTGCAATTACTGTCTAAAAATTATAAAATGTTACGTTCTTCTAGTAGCATTTTGAGGTCATTAAGAAGTCGCATTCAAACATCGAAATTGCGTTAATAAAACTAAAAAAATCTAAGAACGTTTCTATTACCGAAATGATATCCAAAACGTTTCAGAATGTCCGCCAGAGCGTTTACAAGCTCTAGCATGCCATTTTATGTACTTCTAAAACAGTAAGTGCCATTCTGATGCATTTAAAATTAGTTTGCAGTTAATGCTGTACAATCTTTAGCATTCTGCAATTTCTGTCTAATAATTATAATATGTTACGTTCTTCTAGTAGCATTTTGAGGTCATTAAGAAGTCGCATTCAAACATCGAAATAGCGTTAATAAAACTAAAAAAATCTAAGAACGTTTCTGTTACCGAAATGATATCCAAAACGTTTCAGAATGTCCGCCAGAGCGTTTACAAGCTCTAGCATGCCATTTTAGTACTTCTAAAACAGTAAGTGCCATTCTGATGCATTTAAAATTAGTTTGCAGTTAATGCTGTACAATTTTTAGCATTCTGCAGTTACTGTCTAATAATTATAAAATGTTACGTTCTTCTAGTAGCATTTTGAGGTCATTAAGAAGTCGCATTCAAACATCGAAATAGCGTTAATAAAACTAAAAAAATCTAAGAACGTTTCTATTACCGAAATGATATCCAAAACGTTTCAGAATGTCCGCCAGAGCGTTTACAATCTCTAGCATGCCATTTTAGTACTTCTAAAACAGTAAGTGCCATTCTGATGCATTTAAAATTAGTTTGCAGTTAATGCTGTACAATTTATAGCATTCTGCAGTTACTGTCTAATAATTATAAAATGTTACGTTCTTCTAGTAGCATTTTGAGGTCATTAAGAAGTCGCATTCAAACATCGAAATAGCGTTAATAAAACTAAAAATATCTAAGAACGTTTCTATTACCGAAATGATATCTAAAACGTTTCAGAATGTCCGCCAGAGCGTTTACAAGCTCTAGCATGCCATTTTATGTACTTCTAAAACAGTAGGTGCCATTCTGATGCATTTAAAATTAGTTTGCAGTTAATGCTGTACAATCTTTAGCATTCTGAAATTACTGTCTAATAATTATAATATGTTACGTTCTTCTAGTAGCATTTTGAGGTCATTAAGAAGTCGCATTCAGATATCGAAATAGCGTTAATAAAACTAAAAAAATCTAAGAACACTTCTATTACCGAAATGATATCCAAAACGTTTCAAAATGTCCGCCAGAGCGTTTACAAGCTCTAGCATGCCATTTTATGTACTTCTAAAACAGTAAGTGCCATTCTGATGCATTTAAAATTAGTTTGCAGTTGATGCTGTACAATCTTTAGCATTCTGCAATTACTGTTTAATAATTGTAATATGTTACCTTCTTCTAGTAGCATTTTGAGGCCATTAAGAAGTCGCATTCAAACATCGAAATAGCGTTAATAAAACTAAAAAAATCTAAGAACGTTTCTATTACCGAAATGATATCCAAAACGTTTCAGAATGTCCGCCAGAGCGTTTACAAGCTCTAGCATGCCATTTTATGTACTTCTAAAACAGTAAGTGCCATTCTGATGCATTTAAAATTAGTTTGCAGTTAATGCTGTACAATCTTTAGCATTCTGCAATTACTGTCTAATAATTATAATATGTTACGTTCTTCTAGTAGCATTTTGAGGTCATTAAGAAGTCGCATTCAAACATCGAAATAGCGTTAATAAAACTAAAAAAATCTAAGAACGTTTCTATTACCGAAATGATATCCAAAACGTCTCAGAAAGTCCGCCAGAACGTTTACAAGCTCTAGCATGCCATTTTATGTACTTCTAAAACAGTAAGTACCATTCTGATGCATATAAAATTAGTTTGCAGTTGATGCTGTACAATCTTTAGCATTCTGCAATTACTGTCTAATAATTATAATATGTTACGTTCTTCTAGTAGCATTTTGAGGCCATTAAGAAGTCGCATTCAAACATCGAAATAGCGTTAATAAAACTAAAAAAATCTAAGAACGTTTCTATTACCGAAATGATATCCAAAACGTCTAAGAATGTCCGCCAGAACGTTTACAAGCTCTAGCATGCCATTTTATGTACTTCTAAAACAGTAAGTACCATTCTGATGCATATAAAATTAGTTTGCAGTTAATGCTGTACAATCTTTAGCATTCTGCAATTACTGTCTAATAATTATAATATGTTACGTTCTTCTAGTAGCATTTTGAGGCCATAAAGAAGTCGCATTCAAACATCGAAATAGCGTTAATAAAACTAAAAAAATCTAAGAACGTTTCTATTACCGAAATGATATCCAAAACGTCTCAGAATGTCCGCCAGAACGTTTACAAGCTCTAGCATGCCATTTTATGTACTTCTAAAACAGTAAGTACCATTCTGATGCATATAAAATTAGTTTGCAGTTGATGCTGTACAATCGTTAGCATTCTGCAATTACTGTCTAATAATTATAAAATGTTACGTTCTTCTAGTAGCATTTTGAGGTCATTAAGAAGTCGCATTCAAACATCGAAATAGCGTTATTAAAACTAAAAAAATCTAAGAACGCTTCTATTACCGAAATGATATCCAAAATGTTTCAGAATGTCCGCCAGAGCGTTTACAAGCTCTAGCATGCCATTTTATGTACTTCTAAAACAGTAAGTGCCATTCTGATGCATTTAAAATTAGTTTGCAGTTGATGCTGTACAATCGTTAGCATTCTGCAATTACTGTCTAATAATTATAAAATGTTACGTTCTTCTAGTAGCATTTTGAGGTCATTAAGAAGTCGCATTCAAACATCGAAATAGCGTTAATAAAACTAAAAAAATCTAAGAACGTTTCTATTACCGAAATGATATCCAAAACGTTTCAGAATGTCCGCCAGAGCGTTTACAAGCTAGCATGCCATTTTATGTACTTCTAAAACAGTAAGTGCCATTCTGATGCATTTAAAATTAGTTTGCAGTTGATGCTGTACAATCTTTAGCATTCTGCAATTACTGTCTAATAATTATAATATGTTACGTTCTTCTAGTAGCATTTTGAGGCCATTAAGAAGTCGCATTCAAACATCGAAATATCGTTAATAAAACTAAAAAAATCTAAGAACGTTTCTATTACCGAAATGATATCCAAAACGTCTCAGAATGTCCGCCAGAACGTTTACAAGCTCTAGCATGCCATTTTATGTACTTCTAAAACAGTAAGTACCATTCTGATGCATATAAAATTAGTTTGCAGTTGATGCTGGACAATCGTTAGCATTCTGCAATTACTGTCTAATAATTATAAAATGTTACGTTCTTCTAGTAGCATTTTGAGGTCATTAAGAAGTCGCATTCAAACATCGAAATAGCGTTATTAAAACTAAAAAAATCTAAGAACGCTTCTATTACCGAAATGATAACCAAAATGTTTCAGAATGTCCGCCAGAGCGTTTACAAGCTCTAGCATGCCATTTTATGTACTTCTAAAACAGTAAGTGCCATTCTGATGCATTTAAAATTAGTTTGCAGTTGATGCTGTACAATCGTTAGCATTCTGCAATTACTGTCTAATAATTATAAAATGTTACGTTCTTCTAGTAGCATTTTGAGGTCATTAAGAAGTCGCATTCAAACATCGAAATAGCGTTAATAAAACTAAAAAAATCTAAGAACGTTTCTATTACCGAAATGATATCCAAAACGTTTCAGAATGTCCGCCAGAGCGTTTACTAGCTCTAGCATGCCATTTTATGTACTTCTAAAACAGTAAGTGCCATTCTGATGCATTTAAAATTAGTTTGCAGTTAATGCTGTACAATCTTTAGCATTCTGCAATTACTGTCTAATAATTATAATATGTTACGTTCTTCTAGTAGCATTTTGAGGCCATTAAGAAGTCGCATTCAAACATCGAAATAGCGTTAATAAAACTAAAAAAATCTATGAACGTTTCTATTACCGAAATGGTATCCAAAACGTTTCAGAATGTCCGCCAGAGCGTTTACAAGCTCTAGCATGCCATTTTATGTACTTCTAAAACAGTAAGTGCCATTCTGATGCATTTAAAATTAGTTTGCAGTTGATGCTGTACAATCTTTAGCATTCTGCAATTACTGTCTAAAAATTATAAAATGTTACGTTCTTCTAGTAGCATTTTGAGGTCATTAAGAAGTCGCATTCAAACATCGAAATTGCGTTAATAAAACTAAAAAAATCTAAGAACGTTTCTATTACCGAAATGATATCCAAAACGTTTCAGAATGTCCGCCAGAGCGTTTACAAGCTCTAGCATGCCATTTTATGTACTTCTAAAACAGTAAGTGCCATTCTGATGCATTTAAAATTAGTTTGCAGTTAATGCTGTACAATCTTTAGCATTCTGCAATTTCTGTCTAATAATTATAATATGTTACGTTCTTCTAGTAGCATTTTGAGGTCATTAAGAAGTCGCATTCAAACATCGAAATAGCGTTAATAAAACTAAAAAAATCTAAGAACGTTTCTGTTACCGAAATGATATCCAAAACGTTTCAGAATGTCCGCCAGAGCGTTTACAAGCTCTAGCATGCCATTTTAGTACTTCTAAAACAGTAAGTGCCATTCTGATGCATTTAAAATTAGTTTGCAGTTAATGCTGTACAATTTTTAGCATTCTGCAGTTACTGTCTAATAATTATAAAATGTTACGTTCTTCTAGTAGCATTTTGAGGTCATTAAGAAGTCGCATTCAAACATCGAAATAGCGTTAATAAAACTAAAAAAATCTAAGAACGTTTCTATTACCGAAATGATATCCAAAACGTTTCAGAATGTCCGCCAGAGCGTTTACAATCTCTAGCATGCCATTTTAGTACTTCTAAAACAGTAAGTGCCATTCTGATGCATTTAAAATTAGTTTGCAGTTAATGCTGTACAATTTATAGCATTCTGCAGTTACTGTCTAATAATTATAAAATGTTACGTTCTTCTAGTAGCATTTTGAGGTCATTAAGAAGTCGCATTCAAACATCGAAATAGCGTTAATAAAACTAAAAATATCTAAGAACGTTTCTATTACCGAAATGATATCTAAAACGTTTCAGAATGTCCGCCAGAGCGTTTACAAGCTCTAGCATGCCATTTTATGTACTTCTAAAACAGTAGGTGCCATTCTGATGCATTTAAAATTAGTTTGCAGTTAATGCTGTACAATCTTTAGCATTCTGAAATTACTGTCTAATAATTATAATATGTTACGTTCTTCTAGTAGCATTTTGAGGTCATTAAGAAGTCGCATTCAGATATCGAAATAGCGTTAATAAAACTAAAAAAATCTAAGAACACTTCTATTACCGAAATGATATCCAAAACGTTTCAAAATGTCCGCCAGAGCGTTTACAAGCTCTAGCATGCCATTTTATGTACTTCTAAAACAGTAAGTGCCATTCTGATGCATTTAAAATTAGTTTGCAGTTGATGCTGTACAATCTTTAGCATTCTGCAATTACTGTCTAATAATTATAAAATGTTACGTTCTTCTAGTAGCATTTTGAGGTCATTAAGAAGTCGCATTCAAACATCGAAATAGCGTTAATAAAACTAAAAAAATCTAAGAACGTTTCTATTACCGAAATGATATCCAAAACGTTTCAGAATGTCCGCCAGAGCGTTTACAAGCTCTAGCATGCCAGTTTATGTACTTCTAAAACAGTAAGTGCCATTCTGATGCATTTAAAATTAGTTTGCAGTTGATGCTGTACAATCTTTAGCATTCTGCAATTACTGTCTAATAATTATAAAATGTTACGTTCTTCTAGTAGCATTTTGAGGTCATTAAGAAGTCGCATTCAAACATCGAAATAGCGTTAATAAAACTAAAAAAATCTAAGAACACTTCTATTACCGAAATGATATCCAAAACGTTTCAGAATGTCCGCCAGAGCGTTTACAAGCTCTAGCATGCCATTTTATGTACTTCTAAAACAGTAAGTGCCATTCTGATGCAATTAAAATTAGTTTGCAGTTGATGCTGTACAATCTTTAGCATTCTGCAATTACTGTCTAATAATTATAAAATGTTACGTTCTTCTAGTAGCATTTTGAGGCCATTAAGAAGTCGCATTCAAACATCGAAATAGCGTTAATAAAACTAAAAAAATCTAAGAACGTTTCTATTACCGAAATGATATCCAAAACGTTTCAGAATGTCCGCCAGAGCGTTTACAAGCTCTAGCATGCCATTTTATGTACTTCTAAAACAGTAGGTGCCATTCTGATGCATTTAAAATTAGTTTGCAGTTAATGCTGTACAATCTTTAGCATTCTGCAATTACTGTCTAATAATTATAATATGTTACGTTCTTCTAGTAGCATTTTGAGGTCATTAAGAAGTCGCATTCAAACATCGAAATAGCGTTAATAAAACTAAAAAAATCTAAGAACGTTTCTATAACCGAAATGATATCCAAAACGTTTCAGAATGTCCGCCAGAGCGTTTACAAGCTCTAGCATGCCATTTTGTGTACTTCTAAAACAGTAAGTGCCATTCTGATGCATTTAAAATTAGTTTGCAGTTAATGCTGTACAATCTTTAGGATTCTGCAATTACTGTCTAATAATTATAATATGTTACGTTCTTCTAGTAGCATTTTGAGGCCATTAAGAAGTCGCATTCAAACATCGAAATAGCGTTAATAAAACTAAAAAAATCTAAGAATGTTTCTATTACCGAAATGATATCCAAAACGTCTCAGAATGTCCGCCAGAGCGTTTACAAGCTCTAGCATGCCATTTTATGTACTTCTAAAACAGTAAGTGCCATTCTGATGCATTTAAAATTAGTTTGCAGTTGATGCTGTACAATCTTTAGCATTCTGCAAATACTGTCTAATAATTATAATATGTTACGTTCTTCTAGTAGCATTTTGAGGTCATTAAGAAGTCGCATTCAAACATCGAAATAGCGTTAATAAAACTAAAAAAATGATATTCAAAACGTTTCAGAATGTCCGCCAGAGCGTTTACAAGCTCTAGCATGCCATTTTATGTACTTCTAAAACAGTAAGTGCCATTCTGATGCATTTAAAATTAGTTTGCAGTTGATGCTGTACAATCGTTAGCATTCTGCAATTACTGTCTAATAATTATAAAATGTTACGTTCTTCTAGTAGCATTTTGAGGTCATTAAGAAGTCGCATTCAAACATCGAAATAGCGTTAATAAAACTAAAAAAATCTAAGAACGCTTCTATTACCGAAATGATATCCAAAACGTTTCAGAATGTCCGCCAGAGCGTTTACAAGCTCTAGCATGCCATTTTATGTACTTCTAAAACAGTAAGTGCCATTCTGATGCATTTAAAATTAGTTTGCAGTTGATGCTGTACAATCGTTAGCATTCTGCAATTACTGTCTAATAATTATAAAATGTTACGTTCTTCTAGTAGCATTTTGAGGTCATTAAGAAGTCGCATTCAAACATCGAAATAGCGTTAATAAAACTAAAAAAATCTAAGAACGCTTCTATTACCGAAATGATATCCAAAACGTTTCAGAATGTCCGCCAGAGCGTTTACAAGCTAGCATGCCATTTTATGTACTTCTAAAACAGTAAGTGCCATTCTGATGCATTTAAAATTAGTTTGCAGTTGATGCTGTACAATCTTTAGCATTCTGCAATTACTGTCTAATAATTATAATATGTTACGTTCTTCTAGTAGCATTTTGAGGCAATTAAGAAGTCGCATTCAAACATCGAAATATCGTTAATAAAACTAAAAAAATCTAAGAACGTTTCTATTACCGAAATGATATCCAAAACGTCTCAGAATGTCCGCCAGAACGTTTACAAGCTCTAGCATGCCATTTTATGTACTTCTAAAACAGTAAGTACCATTCTGATGCATATAAAATTAGTTTGCAGTTGATGCTGTACAATCGTTAGCATTCTGCAATTACTGTCTAATAATTATAAAATGTTACGTTCTTCTAGTAGCATTTTGAGGTCATTAAGAAGTCGCATTCAAACATCGAAATAGCGTTAATAAAACTAAAAATATCTAAGAACGCTTCTATTACCGAAATGGTATCCAAAACGTTTCAGAATGTCCGCCAGAGCGTTTACAAGCTCTAGCATGCCATTTTATGTACTTCTAAAACAGTAAGTGCCATTCTGATGCATTTAAAATTAGTTTGCAGTTGATGCTGTACAATCGTTAGCATTCTGCAATTACTGTCTAATAATTATAAAATGTTACGTTCTTCTAGTAGCATTTTGAGGTCATTAAGAAGTCGCATTCAAACATCGAAATAGCGTTAATAAAACTAAAAAAATCTAAGAACGTTTCTATTACCGAAATTATATCCAAAACGTTTCAGAATGTACGCCAGAGCGTTTACAAGCTCTAGCATGCCATTTTGTGTACTTCTAAAACAGTAAGTGCCATTCTGATGCATTTAAAATTAGTTTGCAGTTAATGCTGTACAATCTTTAGCATTCTGCAATCACTGTCTAATAATTATAATATGTTACGTTCTTCTAGTAGCATTTTGAGGCCATTAAGAAGTCGCATTCAAACATCGAAATAGCGTTAATAAAACTAAAAAAATCTAAGAACGTTTCTATTACCGATATGATATCCAAAACGTTTCAGAATGTCCGCCAGAGCGTTTACAAGCTAGCATGCCATTTTATGTACTTCTAAAACAGTAAGTGCCATTCTGATGCATTTAAAATTAGTTTGCAGTTGATGCTGTACAATGTTTAGCATTCTGCAATTACTGTCTAATAATTATAATATATTACGTTCTTCTAGTAGCATTTTGAGGCCATTAAGAAGTCGCATTCAAACATCGAAATAGCGTTAATAAAACTAAAAAAATCTAAGAACGTTTCTATTACCGAAATGATATCCAAAACGTTTCAGAATGTCCGCCAGAGCGTTTACAAGCTCTAGCATGCCATTTTATGTACTTCTAAAACAGTAAGTGCCATTCTGATGCATTTAAAATTAGTTTGCAGTTGATGCTGTACAATCTTTAGCATTCTGCAATTACTGTCTAATAATTATAAAATGTTACGTTCTTCTAGTAGCATTTTGAGGTCATTAAGAAGTCGCATTCAAACATCGAAATAGCGTTAATCTTCTTCTTGTTCATAACATCTTGACAGATGTGTTGTGACCCATTATTAATTTTGGATATTACTGATGGCTCTTTTTACCGTGTTTCGCCATCTTTGTCTACTGGAAGCCATATGGGCGGCTTCACTCAAACTAGTGTGGAGAAGATCTCTTGTTAAGTCTATCCAACGTTTTGGTGATCGTCCACGTCTTCTTTTTCCATCTGGTTTACCTAGAACTACCAGCCTTTCAATATTGTGTTCGCTGCGTTGGATATGTCCAAAGAAGGACAGAATGCGACTATAAACGGTACACGAGAGTCTTTGTCGTGGTCGAATTTCTTCGAGAACGGAGACGTTTGTACGGTGAGCTGTCCATGAAATTCGCAACATACGTCTCCAGATCCACATTTCAAACGCGTCAATTCGACGGCGGTCTGCTTCTTTGACAACCCATGTCTCGGCGGCATAAAGAAATATGGAAAATACCAGCGAGTTAACGAGTCGGATTTTCGTGTGTTTCGTGATATTTGTATCTTTCCATATTTTGTTAAGTTGAGTCATCGCCGTCCTGCCCAACTGTATCCTGCGTCGAATTTCGTATTCACAGTTGCCGCTGTTGTCTATTAAAGCTCCCAGGTATGTCAGACTATTTACAACCTGGCATTGGCCGATGCTTTGAATGTGAGGCCAATTGTTGTTTTCACGGTCAATTATCATGATTTTCGTTTTATCATAATTAATCTTGAGACCGTAGAGAACACTAATCTCTTCAAGTTTGTTTAAGAGTGTGGAGATTTCATTTTCATTTGCAGCAAGCAGCGTGGTATCGTCTGCAAACCTAAGGTTTGATATTTTCGTACCGCCAATAGTTATACCACCATTCCAATCTTCCAGCACTTGTCTCATTATTACTTCGCTATAGACATTGAAGAGCAATGGGGAAAGAACGCAACCTTGTCTGACACCTTTGCCTATAGTGCATTCTCCAGATAGATATTTATCGACTCTCACACGAGCAGAGTTATTGTTATACAATTCTTTTATAAGATACACTAGATGTTTAGGCACTCCCATAGTAAGTAATACATCCCAGAGTTTTTCCCATTTCAGATTATCGAACGCCTTGCTGTAATCGACGAAACATATGTATGCTGGAATGTAGTATTCTCTAGCCTTCTCAATAACCTGCCTAAGATTTAAGATGTGCTCTCGTGTACCGCGTCCCTTAACGAATCCAGCCTGTTCTGGAGATATCTGCCAGGCGAGGTAGTGTTCCAGTCGGGCCTGAATAATATATAATAAAACCTTACTCGCGTGAGAAATCAATGCAAGAAGACGATAATTGTCGCAGTTGTTTGTAGGACCTTTTTTATGAAGAGGTACAAAAATCGAAGTTTTCCACTCATCTGGCCATATACCGGTTTCCCAGATTCTCTGACAGAGGTTGTGTAGCATTTTCAAACCACCGAATCCCATTTCTTTAAAAGCTTCGGCAGGAACTGAGTCTATACCCGTAGCTTTATTACATTTCAGCTTTCGTATAGCTGCCTCCACTTCAACCATAAGAATATCTGGTTCACGTTCATAGTCATGGCAAGAAACATTTAGTTCTTGATTTTGATTGTGTGCATATAGATGTTCACAGTATTTTTGCCACACTTTCATGACTTCATCTAAATCCGTAACCATCCTTCCTTCAGCATCTTTGATTGACCAAGTTTTTGGTTTGAATTTACGAGTTATTAGTTTGATTTTTTTAAACAAGTCTCTGGTATTGTTGTTGTTCGCATGGGATTCTAGTTCTTTACATATGGCTTGAATATAGGCATTTTTGTCTCTCCGGCAAAGTTTTTGTATTTGTCTGGTTATTTCATTATATTCTGTCGCTTTATGTTCACTCTGTTGACTAGACGTTTTAAGAGACTTTCTCTTTTGTATTAGATTGAATGTGTCAGTTGTCATCCATGGTTGCTTTTGATTGATGGTGTTTTGATTTTGAGTTTCTGAGATAGCTTGGACGATGTGTTGTTTCAAAGACTTCCATAATTCATTTGGATTGTCATAAGTGAGGAGTTTTATGTCATTTGTAACAGTTTTATTGACATGGTTTTGAAAAGATATTGTATCAGTAATCTTTGGCAGAATTTTCTGTTTGGACCTGTGACACGTTTTGAATTTTTGTTGGAAAGTGCACATAAGTAACTGATGGTCGGAACCACAATCTGAGCCAGGTAGTGTCTTACACTGTTTTATTGATGATCTCCATCGGGTTTTGATTAGGATATAATCTATCTGGTTCCGATATTTTCCATCTGGTGATGTCCATGTGTACAGACGACAAGAATGGTGTGAAAATACTGTGTTTGTAATTGTAAACTCATTGTCCAAACAAAATTGTATTAACCGTTCTCCTCTTTCGTTGCGCACACCCATGCCAAATTTGCCAACGACATTTCGAATATGGTCATCTGTCCTGGTGTCACCCACTTTAGCATTAAAGTCACCCAAAATCACTATCATCTCTCTGTTAGGCAGAGCTTGTAGGGTAGTTTCCAGATTAGCATAAAACGATTCTATCTCATCATCAGTAGCCTTAGCGGTTGGAGCGTATATTTGAATCAAGTTGATGATTGTTGGAGTTGCATTAATTCTTATTGAAATGATTCGATCACTAACAGTATTATATCCTAGGATTGTTTGACAGTGTTTTTTAGCCACCCAGAAACCTACTCCGTTCTTGCTTTCATTTTCATTGCCAGAAAAGCATACAAAATTACCATTCGAAGTTATGAAATGCCCTCCTTCTCTGTAGTGTAGTTCTGACAAACCCGCAAATGCTATATTGGCACTAATCAGTTCGCTTTCCATGATGTCGATTTTCCCAGGTTGTAAGAGTCCTCTAACATTCCACGTTGCTAGACGGTTGATGTTACGATTTTTATGTGCCACACTAGTAACTAATTTCGCCCAGGGAGCCTGGTGGGCCAACTCCCTACGCCCGGAATAGCGTTAATAAAACTAAAAAAATCTAAGAACGTTTCTATTACCGAAATGATATCCAAAACGTTTCAGAATGTCCGCCAGAGCGTTTACAAGCTCTATCATGCCATTTTATGTACTTCTAAAACAGTAAGTGCCATTCTGATGCATTTAAAATTAGTTTGCAGTTGATGCTGTACAATCTTTAGCATTCTGCAATTACTGTCTAATAATTATAATATGTTACGTTCTTCTAGTAGCATTTTGAGGTCATTAAGAAGTCGCATTCAAACATCGAAATAGCGTTAATAAAACTAAAAAAATCTAAGAACGTTTCTATAACCGAAATGATATCCAAAACGTTTCAGAATGTCCGCCAGAGCGTTTACAAGCTCTAGCATGCCATTTTATGTACTTCTAAAACAGTAAGTGCCATTCTGATGCATTTAAAATTAGTTTGCAGTTAATGCTGTACAATCTTTAGCATTCTGCAATTACTGTCTAATAATTATAATATGTTACGTTCTTCTAGTAGCATTTTGAGGCCATTAAGAAGTCGCATTCAAACATCGAAATAGCGTTAATAAAACTAAAAAAATCTAAGAATGTTTCTATTACCGAAATGATATCCAAAACGTCTCAGAATGTCCGCCAGAGCGTTTACAAGCTCTAGCATGCCATTTTATGTACTTCTAAAACAGTAAGTGCCATTCTGATGCATTTAAAATTAGTTTGCAGTTGATGCTGTACAATCTTTAGCATTCTGCAATTACTGTCTAATAATTATAATATGTTACGTTCTTCTAGTAGCATTTTGAGGTCATTAAGAAGTCGCATTCAAACATCGAAATAGCGTTAATAAAACTAAAAAAATCTAAGAACGTTTCTATAACCGAAATGATATCCAAAACGTTTCAGAATGTCCGCATGAGCGTTTACAAGCTCTAGCATGCCATTTTATGTACTTCTAAAACAGTAAGTGCCATTCTGATGCATTTAAAATTAGTTTGCAGTTAATGCTGTACAATCTTTAGGATTCTGCAATTACTGTCTAATAATTATAATATGTTACGTTCTTCTAGTAGCATTTTGAGGTCATTAAGAAATCGCATTCAAACATCGAAATAGCGTTAATAAAACTTTAAAAATAGAGAACGTTTCTACTATCGAAATGATATCGAAAACGTCTCAATTCGTCCGCCAGAGTGTTTACAGGCTCTAGCAAACAATTTTGTCCACTTCTAAAACAGTAGGTGCCATTCTGATTATTTTAAAATGAGTTTATAGTTGTTTTTGTAAAATTTTTAGCATTCTGCAATTACTTTCTATTAGTTATAATATGTTAGGTACCGCTAGTGGCATTTTGGGGCCATTGGTAATTCGCATTCAAACACCGAAACAGCGTTACTAAAAAGAAAAAATTTAAAAGCGTTTCCGCAATCGGAATGATATCCATAGCGTGTCAGATCGTCCACCAGTGCGTTTACAGGCTCTATCATGCCATTTTGTCTACTTCTAAAACAGTAGGGGCCATTCTGATGCATTTAAAATTAGTTTGCAGTTGATGCTGTACAATCTTTAGCATTCTGCAATTACTGTTTAATAATTGTAATATGTTACCTTCTTCTAGTAGCATTTTGAGGCCATTAAGAAGTCGCATTCAAACATCGAAATAGCGTTAATAAAACTAAAAAAATCTAAGAACGTTTCTATTACCGAAATGATATCCAAAACGTTTCAGAATGTCCGCCAGAGCGTTTACAAGCTCTAGCATGCCATTTTATGTACTTCTAAAACAGTAAGTGCCATTCTGATGCATTTAAAATTAGTTTGCAGTTAATGCTGTACAATCTTTAGCATTCTGCAATTACTGTCTAATAATTATAATATGTTACGTTCTTCTAGTAGCATTTTGAGGTCATTAAGAAGTCGCATTCAAACATCGAAATAGCGTTAATAAAACTAAAAAAATCTAAGAACGTTTCTATTACCGAAATGATATCCAAAACGTCTCAGAAAGTCCGCCAGAACGTTTACAAGCTCTAGCATGCCATTTTATGTACTTCTAAAACAGTAAGTACCATTCTGATGCATATAAAATTAGTTTGCAGTTGATGCTGTACAATCTTTAGCATTCTGCAATTACTGTCTAATAATTATAATATGTTACGTTCTTCTAGTAGCATTTTGAGGCCATTAAGAAGTCGCATTCAAACATCGAAATAGCGTTAATAAAACTAAAAAAATCTAAGAACGTTTCTATTACCGAAATGATATCCAAAACGTCTAAGAATGTCCGCCAGAACGTTTACAAGCTCTAGCATGCCATTTTATGTACTTCTAAAACAGTAAGTACCATTCTGATGCATATAAAATTAGTTTGCAGTTAATGCTGTACAATCTTTAGCATTCTGCAATTACTGTCTAATAATTATAATATGTTACGTTCTTCTAGTAGCATTTTGAGGCCATACAGAAGTCGCATTCAAACATCGAAATAGCGTTAATAAAACTAAAAAAATCTAAGAACGTTTCTATTACCGAAATGATATCCAAAACGTCTCAGAATGTCCGCCAGAACGTTTACAAGCTCTAGCATGCCATTTTATGTACTTCTAAAACAGTAAGTACCATTCTGATGCATATAAAATTAGTTTGCAGTTGATGCTGTACAATCGTTAGCATTCTGCAATTACTGTCTAATAATTATAAAATGTTACGTTCTTCTAGTAGCATTTTGAGGTCATTAAGAAGTCGCATTCAAACATCGAAATAGCGTTATTAAAACTAAAAAAATCTAAGAACGCTTCTATTACCGAAATGATATCCAAAATGTTTCAGAATGTCCGCCAGAGCGTTTACAAGCTCTAGCATGCCATTTTATGTACTTCTAAAACAGTAAGTGCCATTCTGATGCATTTAAAATTAGTTTGCAGTTGATGCTGTACAATCGTTAGCATTCTGCAATTACTGTCTAATAATTATAAAATGTTACGTTCTTCTAGTAGCATTTTGAGGTCATTAAGAAGTCGCATTCAAACATCGAAATAGCGTTAATAAAACTAAAAAAATCTAAGAACGTTTCTATTACCGAAATGATATCCAAAACGTTTCAGAATGTCCGCCAGAGCGTTTACAAGCTAGCATGCCATTTTATGTACTTCTAAAACAGTAAGTGCCATTCTGATGCATTTAAAATTAGTTTGCAGTTGATGCTGTACAATCTTTAGCATTCTGCAAATACTGTCTAATAATTATAATATGTTACGTTCTTCTAGTAGCATTTTGAGGCCATTAAGAAGTCGCATTCAAACATCGAAATAGCGTTAATAAAACTAAAAAAATCTAAGAATGTTTCTATTACCGAAATGATATCCAAAACGTCTCAGAATGTCCGCCAGAGCGTTTACAAGCTCTAGCATGCCATTTTATGTACTTCTAAAACAGTAAGTGCCATTCTGATGCATTTAAAATTAGTTTGCAGTTGATGCTGTACAATCTTTAGCATTCTGCAAATACTGTCTAATAATTATAATATGTTACGTTCTTCTAGTAGCATTTTGAGGTCATTAAGAAATCGCATTCAAACATCGAAATACCGTTAATAAAACTTTAAAAATAGAGAACGTTTCTACTATCGAAATGATATCGAAAACGTCTCAATTCGTCCGCCAGAGTGTTTACAGGCTCTAGCAAACAATTTTGTCCACTTCTAAAACAGTAGGTGCCATTCTGATTATTTTAAAATGAGTTTATAGTTGTTTTTGTAAAATTTTTAGCATTCTGCAATTACTTTCTATTAGTTATAATATGTTAGGTACCGCTAGTGGCATTTTGGGGCCATTGGTAATTCGCATTCAAACACCGAAACAGCGTTACTAAAAAGAAAAAATTTAAAAGCGTTTCCGCAATCGGAATGATATCCATAGCGTGTCAGATCGTCCACCAGTGCGTTTACAGGCTCTATCATGCCATTTTGTCTACTTCTAAAACAGTAGGGGCCATTCTGATGCATTTAAAATTAGTTTGCAGTTGATGCTGTACAATCTTTAGCATTCTGCAATTACTGTTTAATAATTGTAATATGTTACCTTCTTCTAGTAACATTTTGAGGCCATTAAGAAGTCGCATTCAAACATCGAAATAGCGTTAATAAAACTAAAAAAATCTAAGAACGTTTCTATTACCGAAATGATATCCAAAACGTTTCAGAATGTCCGCCAGAGCGTTTACAAGCTCTAGTATGCCATTTTATGTACTTCTAAAACAGTAAGTGCCATTCTGATGCATTTAAAATTAGTTTGCAGTTAATGCTGTACAATCTTTAGCATTCTGCAATTACTGTCTAATCATTATAATATGTTACGTTCTTCTAGTAGCATTTTGAGGTCATTAAGAAGTCGCATTCAAACATCGAAATAGCGTTAATAAAACTAAAAAAATCTAAGAACGTTTCTATTACCGAAATGATATCCAAAACGTCTCAGAAAGTCCGCCAGAACGTTTACAAGCTCTAGCATGCCATTTTATGTACTTCTAAAACAGTAAGTACCATTCTGATGCATATAAAATTAGTTTGCAGTTGATGCTGTACAATCTTTAGCATTCTGCAATTACTGTCTAATAATTATAATATGTTACGTTCTTCTAGTAGCATTTTGAGGCCATTAAGAAGTCGCATTCAAACATCGAAATAGCGTTAATAAAACTAAAAAAATCTAAGAACGTTTCTATTACCGAAATGATATCCAAAACGTTTCAGAATGTCCGCCAGAGCGTTTACAAGCTCTAGCATGCCATTTTATGTACTTCTAAAACAGTAAGTGCCATTCTGATGCATTTAAAATTAGTTTGCAGTTAATGCTGTACAATCTTTAGCATTCTGCAATTACTGTCTAATAATTATAATATGTTACGTTCTTCTAGTAGCATTTTGAGGTCATTAAGAAGTCGCATTCAAACATCGAAATAGCGTTAATAAAACTAAAAAAATCTAAGAACGTTTCTATTACCGAAATGATATCCAAAACGTCTCAGAAAGTCCGCCAGAACGTTTACAAGCTCTAGCATGCCATTTTATGTACTTCTAAAACAGTAAGTACCATTCTGATGCATATAAAATTAGTTTGCAGTTGATGCTGTACAATCTTTAGCATTCTGCAATTACTGTCTAATAATTATAATATGTTACGTTCTTCTAGTAGCATTTTGAGGTCATTAAGAAGTCGCATTCAAACATCGAAATAGCGTTAATAAAACTAAAAAAATCTAAGAACGTTTCTATTACCGAAATGATATCCAAAACGTCTCAGAAAGTCCGCCAGAACGTTTACAAGCTCTAGCATGCCATTTTATGTACTTCTAAAACAGTAAGTACCATTCTGATGCATATAAAATTAGTTTGCAGTTGATGCTGTACAATCTTTAGCATTCTGCAATTACTGTCTAATAATTATAATATGTTACGTTCTTCTAGTAGCATTTTGAGGCCATTAAGAAGTCGCATTCAAACATCGAAATAGCGTTAATAAAACTAAAAAAATCTAAGTATGTTTCTATTACCGAAATGATATCCAAAACGTCTCAGAATGTCCGCCAGAGCGTTTACAAGCTCTAGCATGCCATTTTATGTACTTCTAAAACAGTAAGTGCCATTCTGATGCATTTAAAATTAGTTTGCAGTTGATGCTGTACAATCTTTAGCATTCTGCAAATACTGTCTAATAATTATAATATGTTACGTTCTTCTAGTAGCATTTTGAGGTCATTAAGAAATCGCATTCAAACATCGAAATAGCGTTAATAAAACTTTAAAAATAGAGAACGTTTCTACTATCGAAATGATATCGAAAACGTCTCAATTCGTCCGCCAGAGTGTTTACAGGCTCTAGCAAACAATTTTGTCCACTTCTAAAACAGTAGGTGCCATTCTGATTATTTTAAAATGAGTTTATAGTTGTTTTTGTAAAATTTTTAGCATTCTGCAATTACTTTCTATTAGTTATAATATGTTAGGTACCGCTAGTGGCATTTTGGGGCCATTGGTAATTCGCATTCAAACACCGAAACAGCGTTACTAAAAAGAAAAAATTTAAAAGCGTTTCCGCAATCGGAATGATATCCATAGCGTGTCAGATCGTCCACCAGTGCGTTTACAGGCTCTATCATGCCATTTTGTCTACTTCTAAAACAGTAGGGGCCATTCTGATGCATTTAAAATTAGTTTGCAGTTGATGCTGTACAATCTTTAGCATTCTGCAATTACTGTTTAATAATTGTAATATGTTACCTTCTTCTAGTAGCATTTTGAGGCCATTAAGAAGTCGCATTCAAACATCGAAATAGCGTTAATAAAACTAAAAAAATCTAAGAACGTTTCTATTACCGAAATGATATCCAAAACGTTTCAGAATGTCCGCTAGAGCGTTTACAAGCTCTAGCATGCCATTTTATGTACTTCTAAAACAGTAAGTGCCATTCTGATGCATTTAAAATTAGTTTGCAGTTAATGCTGTACAATCTTTAGCATTCTGCAATTACTGTCTAATAATTATAATATGTTACGTTCTTCTAGTAGCATTTTGAGGTCATTAAGAAGTCGCATTCAAACATCGAAATAGCGTTAATAAAACTAAAAAAATCTAAGAACGTTTCTATTACCGAAATGATATCCAAAACGTCTCAGAAAGTCCGCCAGAACGTTTACAAGCTCTAGCATGCCATTTTATGTACTTCTAAAACAGTAAGTACCATTCTGATGCATATAAAATTAGTTTGCAGTTGATGCTGTACAATCTTTAGCATTCTGCAATTACTGTCTAATAATTATAATATGTTACGTTCTTCTAGTAGCATTTTGAGGCCATTAAGAAGTCGCATTCAAACATCGAAATAGCGTTAATAAAACTAAAAAAATCTAAGAACGTTTCTATTACCGAAATGATATCCAAAACGTCTAAGAATGTCCGCCAGAACGTTTACAAGCTCTAGCATGCCATTTTATGTACTTCTAAAACAGTAAGTACCATTCTGATGCATATAAAATTAGTTTGCAGTTAATGCTGTACAATCTTTAGCATTCTGCAATTACTGTCTAATAATTATAATATGTTACGTTCTTCTAGTAGCATTTTGAGGCCATAAAGAAGTCGCATTCAAACATCGAAATAGCGTTAATAAAACTAAAAAAATCTAAGAACGTTTCTATTACCGAAATGATATCCAAAACGTCTCAGAATGTCCGCCAGAACGTTTACAAGCTCTAGCATGCCATTTTATGTACTTCTAAAACAGTAAGTACCATTCTGATGCATATAAAATTAGTTTGCAGTTGATGCTGTACAATCGTTAGCATTCTGCAATTACTGTCTAATAATTATAAAATGTTACGTTCTTCTAGTAGCATTTTGAGGTCATTAAGAAGTCGCATTCAAACATCGAAATAGCGTTATTAAAACTAAAAAAATCTAAGAACGCTTCTATTACCGAAATGATATCCAAAATGTTTCAGAATGTCCGCCAGAGCGTTTACAAGCTCTAGCATGCCATTTTATGTACTTCTAAAACAGTAAGTGCCATTCTGATGCATTTAAAATTAGTTTGCAGTTGATGCTGTACAATCGTTAGCATTCTGCAATTACTGTCTAATAATTATAAAATGTTACGTTCTTCTAGTAGCATTTTGAGGTCATTAAGAAGTCGCATTCAAACATCGAAATAGCGTTAATAAAACTAAAAAAATCTAAGAACGTTTCTATTACCGAAATGATATCCAAAACGTTTCAGAATGTCCACCAGAGCGTTTACAAGCTAGCATGCCATTTTATGTACTTCTAAAACAGTAAGTGCCATTCTGATGCATTTAAAATTAGTTTGCAGTTGATGCTGTACAATCTTTAGCATTCTGCAATTACTGTCTAATAATTATAATATGTTACGTTCTTCTAGTAGCATTTTGAGGCCATTAAGAAGTCGCATTCAAACATCGAAATATCGTTAATAAAACTAAAAAAATCTAAGAACGTTTCTATTACCGAAATGATATCCAAAACGTCTCAGAATGTCCGCCAGAACGTTTACAAGCTCTAGCATGCCATTTTATGTACTTCTAAAACAGTAAGTACCATTCTGATGCATATAAAATTAGTTTGCAGTTGATGCTGGACAATCGTTAGCATTCTGCAATTACTGTCTAATAATTATAAAATGTTACGTTCTTCTAGTAGCATTTTGAGGTCATTAAGAAGTCGCATTCAAACATCGAAATAGCGTTATTAAAACTAAAAAAATCTAAGAACGCTTCTATTACCGAAATGATAACCAAAATGTTTCAGAATGTCCGCCAGAGCGTTTACAAGCTCTAGCATGCCATTTTATGTACTTCTAAAACAGTAAGTGCCATTCTGATGCATTTAAAATTAGTTTGCAGTTGATGCTGTACAATCGTTAGCATTCTGCAATTACTGTCTAATAATTATAAAATGTTACGTTCTTCTAGTAGCATTTTGAGGTCATTAAGAAGTTGCATTCAAACATCGAAATAGCGTTAATAAAACTAAAAAAATCTAAGAACGTTTCTATTACCGAAATGATATCCAAAACGTTTCAGAATGTCCGCCAGAGCGTTTACTAGCTCTAGCATGCCATTTTATGTACTTCTAAAACAGTAATTGCCATTCTGATGCATTTAAAATTAGTTTGCAGTTAATGCTGTACAATCTTTAGCATTCTGCAATTACTGTCTAATAATTATAATATGTTACGTTCTTCTAGTAGCATTTTGAGGCCATTAAGAAGTCGCATTCAAACATCGAAATAGCGTTAATAAAACTAAAAAAATCTATGAACGTTTCTATTACCGAAATGATATCCAAAACGTTTCAGAATGTCCGCCAGAGCGTTTACAAGCTCTAGCATGCCATTTTATGTACTTCTAAAACAGTAAGTGCCATTCTGATGCATTTAAAATTAGTTTGCAGTTAATGCTGTACAATCTTTAGCATTCTGCAATTACTGTCTAATAATTATAATATGTTACGTTCTTCTAGTAGCATTTTGAGGTCATTAAGAAGTCGCATTCAAACATCGAAATAGCGTTAATAAAACTAAAAAAATCTAAGAACGTTTCTATTACCGAAATGATATCCAAAACGTCTCAGAAAGTCCGCCAGAACGTTTACAAGCTCTAGCATGCCATTTTATGTACTTCTAAAACAGTAAGTACCATTCTGATGCATATAAAATTAGTTTGCAGTTGATGCTGTACAATCTTTAGCATTCTGCAATTACTGTCTAATAATTATAATATGTTACGTTCTTCTAGTAGCATTTTGAGGCCATTAAGAAGTCGCATTCAAACATCGAAATAGCATTAATAAAACTAAAAAAATCTAAGAACGTTTCTATTACCGAAATGATATCCAAAACGTCTCAGAAAGTCCGCCAGAACGTTTACAAGCTCTAGCATGCCATTTTATGTACTTCTAAAACAGTAAGTACCATTCTGATGCATATAAAATTAGTTTGCAGTTAATGCTGTACAATCTTTAGCATTCTGCAATTACTGTCTAATAATTATAATATGTTACGTTCTTCTAGTAGCATTTTGAGGCCATTAAGAAGTCGCATTCAAACATCGAAATAGCGTTAATAAAACTAAAAAAATCTAAGAATGTTTCTATTACCGAAATGATATCCAAAACGTCTCAGAATGTCCGCCAGAGCGTTTACAAGCTCTAGCATGCCATTTTATGTACTTCTAAAACAGTAAGTGCCATTCTGATGCATTTAAAATTAGTTTGCAGTTGATGCTGTACAATCTTTAGCATTCTGCAAATACCATCTAATAATTATAATATGTTACGTTCTTCTAGTAGCATTTTGAGGTCATTAAGAAATCGCATTCAAACATCGAAATAGCGTTAATAAAACTTTAAAAATAGAGAACGTTTCTACTATCGAAATGATATCGAAAACGTCTCAATTCGTCCGCCAGAGTGTTTACAGGCTCTAGCAAACAATTTTGTCCACTTCTAAAACAGTAGGTGCCATTCTGATTATTTTAAAATGAGTTTATAGTTGTTTTTGTAAAATTTTTAGCATTCTGCAATTACTTTCTATTAGTTATAATATGTTAGGTACCGCTAGTGGCATTTTGGGGCCATTGGTAATTCGCATTCAAACACCGAAACAGCGTTACTAAAAAGAAAAAATTTAAAGCGTTTCCGCAATCGGAATGATATCCATAGCGTGTCAGATCGTCCACCAGTGCGTTTACAGGCTCTATCATGCCATTTTGTCTACTTCTAAAACAGTAGGGGCCATTCTGATGCATTTAAAATTAGTTTGCAGTTGATGCTGTACAATCTTTAGCATTCTGCAATTACTGTTTAATAATTGTAATATGTTACCTTCTTCTAGTAGCATTTTGAGGCCATTAAGAAGTCGCATTCAAACATCGAAATAGCGTTAATAAAACTAAAAAAATCTAAGAACGTTTCTATTACCGAAATGATATCCAAAACGTTTCAGAATGTCCGCCAGAGCGTTTACAAGCTCTAGCATGCCATTTTATGTACTTCTAAAACAGTAAGTGCCATTCTGATGCATTTAAAATTAGTTTGCAGTTAATGCTGTACAATCTTTAGCATTCTGCAATTACTGTCTAATAATTATAATATGTTACGTTCTTCTAGTAGCATTTTGAGGTCATTAAGAAGTCGCATTCAAACATCGAAATAGCGTTAATAAAACTAAAAAAATCTAAGAACGTTTCTATTACCGAAATGATATCCAAAACGTCTCAGAAAGTCCGCCAGAACGTTTACAAGCTCTAGCATGCCATTTTATGTACTTCTAAAACAGTAAGTACCATTCTGATGCATATAAAATTAGTTTGCAGTTGATGCTGTACAATCTTTAGCATTCTGCAATTACTGTCTAATAATTATAATATGTTACGTTCTTCTAGTAGCATTTTGAGGCCATTAAGAAGTCGCATTCAAACATCGAAATAGCGTTAATAAAACTAAAAAAATCTAAGAACGTTTCTATTACCGAAATGATATCCAAAACGTCTAAGAATGTCCGCCAGAACGTTTACAAGCTCTAGCATGCCATTTTATGTACTTCTAAAACAGTAAGTACCATTCTGATGCATATAAAATTAGTTTGCAGTTAATGCTGTACAATCTTTAGCATTCTGCAATTACTGTCTAATAATTATAATATGTTACGTTCTTCTAGTAGCATTTTGAGGCCATAAAGAAGTCGCATTCAAACATCGAAATAGCGTTAATAAAACTAAAAAAATCTAAGAACGTTTCTATTACCGAAATGATATCCAAAACGTCTCAGAATGTCCGCCAGAACGTTTACAAGCTCTAGCATGCCATTTTATGTACTTCTAAAACAGTAAGTACCATTCTGATGCATATAAAATTAGTTTGCAGTTGATGCTGTACAATCGTTAGCATTCTGCAATTACTGTCTAATAATTATAAAATGTTACGTTCTTCTAGTAGCATTTTGAGGTCATTAAGAAGTCGCATTCAAACATCGAAATAGCGTTATTAAAACTAAAAAAATCTAAGAACGCTTCTATTACCGAAATGATATCCAAAATGTTTCAGAATGTCCGCCAGAGCGTTTACAAGCTCTAGCATGCCATTTTATGTACTTCTAAAACAGTAAGTGCCATTCTGATGCATTTAAAATTAGTTTGCAGTTGATGCTGTACAATCGTTAGCATTCTGCAATTACTGTCTAATAATTATAAAATGTTACGTTCTTCTAGTAGCATTTTGAGGTCATTAAGAAGTCGCATTCAAACATCGAAATAGCGTTAATAAAACTAAAAAAATCTAAGAACGTTTCTATTACCGAAATGATATCCAAAACGTTTCAGAATGTCCACCAGAGCGTTTACAAGCTAGCATGCCATTTTATGTACTTCTAAAACAGTAAGTGCCATTCTGATGCATTTAAAATTAGTTTGCAGTTGATGCTGTACAATCTTTAGCATTCTGCAATTACTGTCTAATAATTATAATATGTTACGTTCTTCTAGTAGCATTTTGAGGCCATTAAGAAGTCGCATTCAAACATCGAAATATCGTTAATAAAACTAAAAAAATCTAAGAACGTTTCTATTACCGAAATGATATCCAAAACGTCTCAGAATGTCCGCCAGAACGTTTACAAGCTCTAGCATGCCATTTTATGTACTTCTAAAACAGTAAGTACCATTCTGATGCATATAAAATTAGTTTGCAGTTGATGCTGGACAATCGTTAGCATTCTGCAATTACTGTCTAATAATTATAAAATGTTACGTTCTTCTAGTAGCATTTTGAGGTCATTAAGAAGTTGCATTCAAACATCGAAATAGCGTTATTAAAACTAAAAAAAATCTAAGAACGCATCTATTACCGAAATGATATCCAAAATGTTTCAGAATGTCCGCCAGAGCGTTTACAAGCTCTAGCATGCCATTTTATGTACTTCTAAAACAGTAAGTGCCATTCTGATGCATTTAAAATTAGTTTGCAGTTGATGCTGTACAATCGTTAGCATTCTGCAATTACTGTCTAATAATTATAAAATGTTACGTTCTTCTAGTAGCATTTTGAGGTCATTAAGAAGTTGCATTCAAACATCGAAATAGCGTTAATAAAACTAAAAAAATCTAAGAACGTTTCTATTACCGAAATGATATCCAAAACGTTTCAGAATGTCCGCCAGAGCGTTTACTAGCTCTAGCATGCCATTTTATGTACTTCTAAAACAGTAAGTGCCATTCTGATGCATTTAAAATTAGTTTGCAGTTAATGCTGTACAATCTTTAGCATTCTGCAATTACTGTCTAATAATTATAATATGTTACGTTCTTCTAGTAGCATTTTGAGGCCATTAAGAAGTCGCATTCAAACATCGAAATAGCGTTAATAAAACTAAAAAAATCTATGAACGTTTCTATTACCGAAATGATATCCAAAACGTTTCAGAATGTCCGCCAGAGCGTTTACAAGCTCTAGCATGCCATTTTATGTACTTCTAAAACAGTAAGTGCCATTCTGATGCATTTAAAATTAGTTTGCAGTTGATGCTGTACAATCTTTAGCATTCTGCAATTACTGTCTAAAAATTATAAAATGTTACGTTCTTCTAGTAGCATTTTGAGGTCATTAAGAAGTCGCATTCAAACATCGAAATAGCGTTAATAAAACTAAAAAAATCTAAGAACGTTTCTATTACCGAAATGATATCCAAAACGTTTCAGAATGTCCGCCAGAGCGTTTACAAGCTCTAGCATGCCATTTTATGTACTTCTAAAACAGTAGGTGCCATTCTGATGCATTTAAAATTAGTTTGCAGTTAATGCTGTACAATCTTTAGCATTCTGCAATTACTGTCTAATAATTATAATATGTTACGTTCTTCTAGTAGCATTTTGAGGTCATTAAGAAGTCGCATTCAAACATCGAAATAGCGTTAATAAAACTAAAAAAATCTAAGAACGTTTCTATTACCGAAATGATATCCAAAACGTTTCAGAATGTCCGCCAGAGCGTTTACAAGCTCTAGCATGCCATTTTATGTACTTCTAAAACAGTAAGTGCCATTCTGATGCATTTAAAATTAGTTTGCAGTTAATGCTGTACAATCTTTAGCATTCTGCAATTTCTGTCTAATAATTATAATATGTTACGTTCTTCTAGTAGCATTTTGAGGTCATTAAGAAGTCGCATTCAAACATCGAAATAGCGTTAATAAAACTAAAAAAATCTAAGAACGTTTCTGTTACCGAAATGATATCCAAAACGTTTCAGAATGTCCGCCAGAGCGTTTACAAGCTCTAGCATGCCATTTTAGTACTTCTAAAACAGTAAGTGCCATTCTGATGCATTTAAAATTAGTTTGCAGTTAATGCTGTACAATTTTTAGCATTCTGCAGTTACTGTCTAATAATTATAAAATGTTACGTTCTTCTAGTAGCATTTTGAGGTCATTAAGAAGTCGCATTCAAACATCGAAATAGCGTTAATAAAACTAAAAAAATCTAAGAACGTTTCTATTACCGAAATGATATCCAAAACGTTTCAGAATGTCCGCCAGAGCGTTTACAAGCTCTAGCATGCCATTTTAGTACTTCTAAAACAGTAAGTGCCATTCTGATGCATTTAAAATTAGTTTGCAGTTAATGCTGTACAATTTATAGCATTCTGCAGTTACTGTCTAATAATTATAAAATGTTACGTTCTTCTAGTAGCATTTTGAGGTCATTAAGAAGTCGCATTCAAACATCGAAATAGCGTTAATAAAACTAAAAAAATCTAAGAACGTTTCTATTACCGAAATGATATCCAAAACGTTTCAGAATGTCCGCCAGAGCGTTTACAAGCTCTAGCATGCCATTTTATGTACTTCTAAAACAGTAGGTGCCATTCTGATGCATTTAAAATTAGTTTGCAGTTAATGCTGTACAATCTTTAGCATTCTGCAATTACTGTCTAATAATTATAATATGTTACGTTCTTCTAGTAGCATTTTGAGGTCATTAAGAAGTCGCATTCAAACATCGAAATAGCGTTAATAAAACTAAAAAAATCTAAGAACGTTTCTATTACCGAAATGATATCCAAAACGTTTCAGAATGTCCGCCAGAGCGTTTACAAGCTCTAGCATGCCATTTTATGTACTTCTAAAACAGTAGGTGCCATTCTGATGCATTTAAAATTAGTTTGCAGTTAATGCTGTACAATCTTTAGCATTCTGCAATTACTGTTTAATAATTGTAATATGTTACGTTCTTCTAGTAGCATTTGAGGCCATTACGAAGTCGCATTCAAACATCGAAATAGCGTTAATAAAACTAAAAAAGCTAAGAACGTTTCTATTACCGAAATGATATCCAAAACGTTTCAGAATGTCCGCCAGAGCGTTTACAAGCTCTAGCATGCCATTTTATGTACTTCTAAAACAGTAAGTGCCATTCTGATGCATTTAAAATTAGTTTGCAGTTAATGCTGTACAATCTTTAGCATTCTGCAATTACTGTCTAATAATTATAATATGTTACGTTCTTCTAGTAGCATTTTGAGGTCATTAAGAAGTCGCATTCAAACATCGAAATAGCGTTAATAAAACTAAAAAAATCTAAGAACGTTTCTATTACCGAAATGATATCCAAAACGTTTCAGAATGTCCGCCAGAGCGTTTACAAGCTAGCATGCCATTTTATGTACTTCTAAAAACGTAAGTGCCATTCTGATGCATTTAAAATTAGTTTGCAGTTGATGCTGTACAATCTTTAGCATTCTGCAATTACTGTTAAATAATTATAATATGTTACGTTCTTCTAGTAGCATTTTGAGGCCATTAAGAAGTCGCATTCAAACATCGAAATAGCGTTAATAAAACTAAAAAAATCTAAGAACGTTTCTAATACCGAAATTATATCCAAAACGTCTCAGAATGTCCGCCAGAACGTTTACAAGCTCTAGCATCCCATTTTATGTACTTCTAAAACAGTAAGTACCATTCTGATGCATATAAAATTAGTTTGTAGTTGATGCTGTACAATCTTTAGCATTCTGCAATTACTGTCTAATAATTATAAAATGTTACGTTCTTCTAGTAGCATTTTGAGGTCATTAAGAAGTCGCATTCAAACATCGAAATAGCGTTAATAAAACTAAAAAAATCTAAGAACGTTTCTAATACCGAAATGATATCCAAAACGTCTCAGAATGTCCGCCAGAACGTTTACAAGCTCTAGCATCCCATTTTATGTACTTCTAAAACAGTAAGTACCATTCTGATGCATATAAAATTAGTTTGCAGTTGATGCTGTACAATCTTTAGCATTCTGCAATTACTGTCTAATAATTATAAAATGTTACGTTCTTCTAGTAGCATTTTGAGGTCAGTAAGAAGTCGCATTCAAATATCGAAATAGCGTTAATAAAACTAAAAAAATCTAAGAACACTTCTATTACCGAAATGATATCCAAAACGTTTCAGAATGTCCGCCAGAGCGTTTACAAGCTCTAGCATGCCATTTTATGTACTTCTAAAACAGTAAGTGCCATTCTGATGCATTTAAAATTAGTTTGCAGTTGATGCTGTACAATCTTTAGCATTCTGCAATTACTGTCTAATAATTATAAAATGTTACGTTCTTCTAGTAGCATTTTGAGGTCATTAAGAAGTCGCATTCAAACATCGAAATAGCGTTAATAAAACTAAAAAAATCTAAGAACGTTTCTATTACCGAAATGATATCCAAAACGTTTCAGAATGTCCGCCAGAGCGTTTACAAGCTCTAGCATGCCATTTTATGTACTTCTAAAACAGTAAGTGCCATTCTGATGCATTTAAAATTAGTTTGCAGTTGATGCTGTACAATCTTTAGCATTCTGCAATTACTGTCTAATAATTATAAAATGTTACGTTCTTCTAGTAGCATTTTGAGGTCATTAAGAAGTCGCATTCAAACATCGAAATAGCGTTAATAAAACTAAAAAAATCTAAGAACGTTTCTATTACCGAAATGATATCCAAAACGTTTCAGAATGTCCGCCAGAGCGTTTACAAGCTCTAGCATGCCAGTTTATGTACTTCTAAAACAGTAAGTGCCATTCTGATGCATTTAAAATTAGTTTGCAGTTGATGCTGTACACTCTTTAGCATTCTGCAATTACTGTCTAATAATTATAAAATGTTACGTTCTTCTAGTAGCATTTTGAGGTCATTAAGAAGTCGCATTCAAACATCGAAATAGCGTTAATAAAACTAAAAAAATCTAAGAACACTTCTATTACCGAAATGATATCCAAAACGTTTCAGAATGTCCGCCAGAGCGTTTACAAGCTCTAGCATGCCATTTTATGTACTTCTAAAACAGTAAGTGCCATTCTGATGCATTTAAAATTAGTTTGCAGTTGATGCTGTACAATCTTTAGCATTCTGCAATTAATGTCTAATAATTATAAAATGTTACGTTCTTCTAGTAGCATTTTGAGGTCATTAAGAGGTCGCATTCAAACATCGAAATAGCGTTAATAAAACTAAAAAAATCTAAGAACGTTTCTATTACCGAAATGATATCCAAAACGTTTCAGAATGTCCGCCAGAGCGTTACAAGCTCTAGCATGCCATTTTATGTACTTCTAAAACAGTAAGTGCCATTCTGATGCATTTAAAATTAGTTTGCAGTTGATGCTGTACAATCTTTAGCATTCTGCAATTACTGTCTAATAATTATAAAATGTTACGTTCTTCTAGTAGCATTTTGAGGTCATTAAGAAGTCGCATTCAAACATCGAAATAGCGTTAATGAAACTAAAAAAATCTAAGAACGTTTCTATTACCGAAATGATATCCAAAACGTTTCAGAATGTCCGCCAGAGCGTTTACAAGCTCTAGCATGCCATTTTATGTACTTCTAAAACAGTAAGTGCCATTCTGATGCATTTAAAATTAGTTTGCAGTGGATGCTGTACAATCTTTAGCATTCTGCAATTACTGTCTAATAATTATAAAATGTTACGTTCTTCTAGTAGCATTTTGAGGTCATTAAGAAGTCGCATTCAAACATCGAAATAGCGTTAATAAAACTAAAAAAATCTAAGAACGTTTCGATTACCGAAATGATATCCAAAACGTTTCAGAATGTCCGCCAGAGCGTTTACAAGCTCTAGCATGCCATTTTATGTACTTCTAAAACAGTAGGTGCCATTCTGATGCATTTAAAATTAGTTTGCAGTTAATGCTGTACAATCTTTAGCATTCTGCAATTACTGTCTAATAATTATAATATGTTACGTTCTTCTAGTAGCATTTTGAGGTCATTAAGAAGTCGCATTCAAACATCGAAATAGCGTTAATAAAACTAAAAAATCTAAGAACGTTTCTATTACCGAAATGATATCCAAAACGTTTCAGAATGTCCGCCAGAGCGTTTACAAGCTCTAGCATGCCATTTTATGTACTTCTAAAACAGTAAGTGCTATTCTGATGCATTTAAAATTAGTTTGCAGTTAATGCTGTACAATCTTTAGCATTCTGCAATTACTGTCTAATAATTATAATATGTTACGTTCTTCTAGTAGCATTTTGAGGCCATTAAAAAGTCGCATTCAAACATCGAAATAGCGTTAATAAAACTAAAAAAATCTAAGAATGTTTCTATTACCGAAATGATATCCAAAACGTCTCAGAATTTCCGCCAGAGCGTTTACAAGCTCTAGCATGCCATTTTATGTACTTCTAAAACAGTAAGTGCCATTCTGATGCATTTAAAATTAGTTTGCAGTTGATGCTGTACAATCTTTAGCATTCTGCAAATACTGTCTAATAATTATAATATGTTACGTTCTTCTAGTAGCATTTTGAGGTCATTAAGAAGTCGCATTCAAACATCGAAATAGCGTTAATAAAACTAAAAAAATCTAAGAACGTTTCTATTACCGAAATGATATCCAAAACGTTTCAGAATGTCCGCCAGAGCGTTTACAAGCTAGCATGCCATTTTATGTACTTCTAAAACAGTAAGTGCCATTCTGATGCATTTAAAATTAGTTTGGAGTTGATGCTGTACAATCTTTAGCATTCTGCAATTACTGTCTAATAATTATAATATGTTACGTTCTTCTAGTAGCATTTTGAGGCCATTAAGAAGTCGCATTCAAACATCGAAATATCGTTAATAAAACTAAAAAAATCTAAGAACGTTTCTATTACCGAAATGATATCCAAAACGTCTCAGAATGTCCGCCAGAACGTTTACAAGCTCTAGCATGCCATTTTATGTACTTCTAAAACAGTAAGTACCATTCTGATGCATATAAAATTAGTTTGCAGTTGATGCTGTACAATCGTTAGCATTCTGCAATTACTGTCTAATAATTATAAAATGTTACGTTCTTCTAGTAGCATTTTGAGGTCATTAAGAAGTCGCATTCAAACATCGAAATAGCGTTAATAAAACTAAAAAAATCTAAGAACGCTTCTATTACCGAAATGATATCCAAAACGTCTCAGAATGTCCGCCAGAGCGTTTACAAGCTCTAGCATGCCATTTTATGTACTTCTAAAACAGTAAGTGCCATTCTGATGCATTTAAAATTAGTTTGCAGTTAATGCTGTACAATCGTTAGCATTCTGCAATTACTGTCTAATAATTATAAAATGTTACGTTCTTCTAGTAGCATTTTGAGGTCATTAAGAAGTCGCATTCAAACATCGAAATAGCGTTAATAAAACTAAAAAAATCTAAGAACGTTTCTATTACCGAAATGATATCCAAAACGTCTCAGAATGTCCGCCAGAGCGTTTACAAGCTCTAGCATGCCATTTTATGTACTTCTAAAACAGTAAGTGCCATTCTGATGCATTTAAAATTAGTTTGCAGTTAATGCTGTACAATCTTTAGCATTCTGCAATTACTGTCTAATAATTATAATATGTTACGTTCTTCTAGTAGCATTTTGAGGTCATTAAGAAGTCGCATTCAAACATCGAAATAGCGTTAATAAAACTAAAAAAATCTAAGAACGTTTCTATTACCGAAATGATATCCAAAACGTTTCAGAATGTCCGCCAGAGCGTTTACAAGCTAGCATGCCATTTTATGTACTTCTAAAACAGTAGGTGCCATTCTGATGCATTTAAAATTAGTTTGCAGTTAATGCTGTACAATCTTTAGCATTCTGCAATTACTGTCTAATAATTATAATATGTTACGTTCTTCTAGTAGCATTTTGAGGTCATTAAGAAGTCGCATTCAAACATCGAAATAGCGTTAATAAAACTAAAAAAATCTAAGAACGTTTCTATTACCGAAATGATATCCAAAACGTTTCAGAATGTCCGCCAGAGCGTTTACAAGCTCTAGCATGCCATTTTATGTACTTCTAAAACAGTAGGTGCCATTCTGATGCATTTAAAATTAGTTTGCAGTTAATGCTGTACAATCTTTAGCATTCTGCAATTACTGTTTAATAATTGTAATATGTTACGTTCTTCTAGTAGCATTTTGAGGCCATTACGAAGTCGCATTCAAACATCGAAATAGCGTTAATAAAACTAAAAAAGCTAAGAACGTTTCTATTACCGAAATGATATCCAAAACGTTTCAGAATGTCCGCCAGAGCGTTTACAAGCTCTAGCATGCCATTTTATGTACTTCTAAAACAGTAAGTGCCATTCTGATGCATTTAAAATTAGTTTGCAGTTAATGCTGTACAATCTTTAGCATTCTGCAATTACTGTCTAATAATTATAATATGTTACGTTCTTCTAGTAGCATTTTGAGGTCATTAAGAAGTCGCATTCAAACATCGAAATAGCGTTAATAAAACTAAAAAAATCTAAGAACGTTTCTATTACCGAAATGATATCCAAAACGTTTCAGAATGTCCGCCAGAGCGTTTACAAGCTAGCATGCCATTTTATGTACTTCTAAAAACGTAAGTGCCATTCTGATGCATTTAAAATTAGTTTGCAGTTGATGCTGTACAATCTTTAGCATTCTGCAATTACTGTTAAATAATTATAATATGTTACGTTCTTCTAGTAGCATTTTGAGGCCATTAAGAAGTCGCATTCAAACATCGAAATAGCGTTAATAAAACTAAAAAAATCTAAGAACGTTTCTAATACCGAAATTATATCCAAAACGTCTCAGAATGTCCGCCAGAACGTTTACAAGCTCTAGCATCCCATTTTATGTACTTCTAAAACAGTAAGTACCATTCTGATGCATATAAAATTAGTTTGTAGTTGATGCTGTACAATCTTTAGCATTCTGCAATTACTGTCTAATAATTATAAAATGTTACGTTCTTCTAGTAGCATTTTGAGGTCATTAAGAAGTCGCATTCAAACATCGAAATAGCGTTAATAAAACTAAAAAAATCTAAGAACGTTTCTAATACCGAAATGATATCCAAAACGTCTCAGAATGTCCGCCAGAACGTTTACAAGCTCTAGCATCCCATTTTATGTACTTCTAAAACAGTAAGTACCATTCTGATGCATATAAAATTAGTTTGCAGTTGATGCTGTACAATCTTTAGCATTCTGCAATTACTGTCTAATAATTATAAAATGTTACGTTCTTCTAGTAGCATTTTGAGGTCAGTAAGAAGTCGCATTCAAATATCGAAATAGCGTTAATAAAACTAAAAAAATCTAAGAACACTTCTATTACCGAAATGATATCCAAAACGTTTCAGAATGTCCGCCAGAGCGTTTACAAGCTCTAGCATGCCATTTTATGTACTTCTAAAACAGTAAGTGCCATTCTGATGCATTTAAAATTAGTTTGCAGTTGATGCTGTACAATCTTTAGCATTCTGCAATTACTGTCTAATAATTATAAAATGTTACGTTCTTCTAGTAGCATTTTGAGGTCATTAAGAAGTCGCATTCAAACATCGAAATAGCGTTAATAAAACTAAAAAAATCTAAGAACGTTTCTATTACCGAAATGATATCCAAAACGTTTCAGAATGTCCGCCAGAGCGTTTACAAGCTCTAGCATGCCATTTTATGTACTTCTAAAACAGTAAGTGCCATTCTGATGCATTTAAAATTAGTTTGCAGTTGATGCTGTACAATCTTTAGCATTCTGCAATTACTGTCTAATAATTATAAAATGTTACGTTCTTCTAGTAGCATTTTGAGGTCATTAAGAAGTCGCATTCAAACATCGAAATAGCGTTAATAAAACTAAAAAAATCTAAGAACGTTTCTATTACCGAAATGATATCCAAAACGTTTCAGAATGTCCGCCAGAGCGTTTACAAGCTCTAGCATGCCAGTTTATGTACTTCTAAAACAGTAAGTGCCATTCTGATGCATTTAAAATTAGTTTGCAGTTGATGCTGTACACTCTTTAGCATTCTGCAATTACTGTCTAATAATTATAAAATGTTACGTTCTTCTAGTAGCATTTTGAGGTCATTAAGAAGTCGCATTCAAACATCGAAATAGCGTTAATAAAACTAAAAAAATCTAAGAACACTTCTATTACCGAAATGATATCCAAAACGTTTCAGAATGTCCGCCAGAGCGTTTACAAGCTCTAGCATGCCATTTTATGTACTTCTAAAACAGTAAGTGCCATTCTGATGCATTTAAAATTAGTTTGCAGTTGATGCTGTACAATCTTTAGCATTCTGCAATTAATGTCTAATAATTATAAAATGTTACGTTCTTCTAGTAGCATTTTGAGGTCATTAAGAGGTCGCATTCAAACATCGAAATAGCGTTAATAAAACTAAAAAAATCTAAGAACGTTTCTATTACCGAAATGATATCCAAAACGTTTCAGAATGTCCGCCAGAGCGTTTACAAGCTCTAGCATGCCATTTTATGTACTTCTAAAACAGTAAGTGCCATTCTGATGCATTTAAAATTAGTTTGCAGTTGATGCTGTACAATCTTTAGCATTCTGCAATTACTGTCTAATAATTATAAAATGTTACGTTCTTCTAGTAGCATTTTGAGGTCATTAAGAAGTCGCATTCAAACATCGAAATAGCGTTAATGAAACTAAAAAAATCTAAGAACGTTTCTATTACCGAAATGATATCCAAAACGTTTCAGAATGTCCGCCAGAGCGTTTACAAGCTCTAGCATGCCATTTTATGTACTTCTAAAACAGTAAGTGCCATTCTGATGCATTTAAAATTAGTTTGCAGTGGATGCTGTACAATCTTTAGCATTCTGCAATTACTGTCTAATAATTATAAAATGTTACGTTCTTCTAGTAGCATTTTGAGGTCATTAAGAAGTCGCATTCAAACATCGAAATAGCGTTAATAAAACTAAAAAAATCTAAGAACGTTTCGATTACCGAAATGATATCCAAAACGTTTCAGAATGTCCGCCAGAGCGTTTACAAGCTCTAGCATGCCATTTTATGTACTTCTAAAACAGTAGGTGCCATTCTGATGCATTTAAAATTAGTTTGCAGTTAATGCTGTACAATCTTTAGCATTCTGCAATTACTGTCTAATAATTATAATATGTTACGTTCTTCTAGTAGCATTTTGAGGTCATTAAGAAGTCGCATTCAAACATCGAAATAGCGTTAATAAAACTAAAAAATCTAAGAACGTTTCTATTACCGAAATGATATCCAAAACGTTTCAGAATGTCCGCCAGAGCGTTTACAAGCTCTAGCATGCCATTTTATGTACTTCTAAAACAGTAAGTGCTATTCTGATGCATTTAAAATTAGTTTGCAGTTAATGCTGTACAATCTTTAGCATTCTGCAATTACTGTCTAATAATTATAATATGTTACGTTCTTCTAGTAGCATTTTGAGGCCATTAAAAAGTCGCATTCAAACATCGAAATAGCGTTAATAAAACTAAAAAAATCTAAGAATGTTTCTATTACCGAAATGATATCCAAAACGTCTCAGAATTTCCGCCAGAGCGTTTACAAGCTCTAGCATGCCATTTTATGTACTTCTAAAACAGTAAGTGCCATTCTGATGCATTTAAAATTAGTTTGCAGTTGATGCTGTACAATCTTTAGCATTCTGCAAATACTGTCTAATAATTATAATATGTTACGTTCTTCTAGTAGCATTTTGAGGTCATTAAGAAGTCGCATTCAAACATCGAAATAGCGTTAATAAAACTAAAAAAATCTAAGAACGTTTCTATTACCGAAATGATATCCAAAACGTTTCAGAATGTCCGCCAGAGCGTTTACAAGCTAGCATGCCATTTTATGTACTTCTAAAACAGTAAGTGCCATTCTGATGCATTTAAAATTAGTTTGGAGTTGATGCTGTACAATCTTTAGCATTCTGCAATTACTGTCTAATAATTATAATATGTTACGTTCTTCTAGTAGCATTTTGAGGCCATTAAGAAGTCGCATTCAAACATCGAAATATCGTTAATAAAACTAAAAAAATCTAAGAACGTTTCTATTACCGAAATGATATCCAAAACGTCTCAGAATGTCCGCCAGAACGTTTACAAGCTCTAGCATGCCATTTTATGTACTTCTAAAACAGTAAGTACCATTCTGATGCATATAAAATTAGTTTGCAGTTGATGCTGTACAATCGTTAGCATTCTGCAATTACTGTCTAATAATTATAAAATGTTACGTTCTTCTAGTAGCATTTTGAGGTCATTAAGAAGTCGCATTCAAACATCGAAATAGCGTTAATAAAACTAAAAAAATCTAAGAACGCTTCTATTACCGAAATGATATCCAAAACGTCTCAGAATGTCCGCCAGAGCGTTTACAAGCTCTAGCATGCCATTTTATGTACTTCTAAAACAGTAAGTGCCATTCTGATGCATTTAAAATTAGTTTGCAGTTAATGCTGTACAATCGTTAGCATTCTGCAATTACTGTCTAATAATTATAAAATGTTACGTTCTTCTAGTAGCATTTTGAGGTCATTAAGAAGTCGCATTCAAACATCGAAATAGCGTTAATAAAACTAAAAAAATCTAAGAACGTTTCTATTACCGAAATGATATCCAAAACGTCTCAGAATGTCCGCCAGAGCGTTTACAAGCTCTAGCATGCCATTTTATGTACTTCTAAAACAGTAAGTGCCATTCTGATGCATTTAAAATTAGTTTGCAGTTAATGCTGTACAATCTTTAGCATTCTGCAATTACTGTCTAATAATTATAATATGTTACGTTCTTCTAGTAGCATTTTGAGGCCATTAAGAAGTCGCATTCAAACATCGAAATAGCGTTAATAAAACTAAAAAAATCTAAGAACGTTTCTAATACCGAAATGATATCCAAAACGTTTCAGAATGTCCGCCAGAGCGTTTACAAGCTCTAGCATGCCATTTTATGTACTTCTAAAACAGTAAGTGCCATTCTGATGCATTTAAAATTAGTTTGCAGTTAATGCTGCACAATCTTTAGCATTCTGCAATTACTGTCTAATAATTATAATATGTTACGTTCTTCTAGTAGCTTTTTGAGGCCATTAAGAAGTCGCATTCAAACATCGAAATAGCGTTAATAAAACTAAAAAAATCTAAGAACGTTTCTATTACTGAAATGATATCCAAAACGTCTCAGAATGTCCGCCAGAGCGTTTACAAGCTCTAGCATGCCATTTTATGTACTTCTAAAACAGTAAGTGCCATTCTGATGCATTTAAAATTAGTTTGCAGTTGATGCTGTACAATCGTTAGCATTCTGCAAATACTGTCTAATAATTATAATATGTTACGTTCTTCTAGTAGCATTTTGAGGCCATTAAGAAGTCGCATTCAAACATCGAAATAGCGTTAATAAAACTAAAAAAATCTAAGAACGTTCCTATTACCGAAATGATATCCAAAACGTTTCAGAATGTCCGCCAGAGCGTTTACAAGCTCTAGCATGCCATTTTATGTACTTCTAAAACAGTAAGTGCCATTCTGATGCATTTAAAATTAGTTTGCAGTTGATGCTGTACAATCTTTAGCATTCTGCAATTACTGTCTAATAATTATAATATGTTACGTTCTTCTAGTAGCATTTTGAGGCCATTAAGAAGTCGCATTCAAACATCGAAATAGCGTTAATAAAACTAAAAAAATCTAAGAACGTTTCTATTACCGAAATGATATCCAAAACGTTTCAGAATGTCCGCCAGAGCGTTTACAAGCTCTAGCATGCCATTTTATGTACTTCTAAAACAGTAAGTGCCATTCTGATGCATTTAAAATTAGTTTGCAGTTGATGCTGTACAATCTTTAGCATTCTGCAATTACCGTCTAATAATTATAATATGTTACGTTCTTCTAGTAGCATTTTGAGGTCATTAAGAAGTCGCATTCAAACATCGAAATAGCGTTAATAAAACTAAAAAAATCTAAGAACGTTTCTATTACCGAAATGATATCCAAAACGTTTCAGAATGTCCGCCAGAGCGTTTACAAGCTAGCATGCCATTTTATGTACTTCTAAAACAGTAAGTGCCATTCTGATGCATTTAAAATTAGTTTGCAGTTGATGCTGTACAATCTTTAGCATTCTGCAATTACTGTCTAATAATTATAATATGTTACGTTCTTCTAGTAGCATTTTGAGGCCATTAAGAAGTCGCATTCAAACATCGAAATAGCGTTAATAAAACTAAAAAAATCTAAGAACGTTTCTATTACCGAAATGATATCCAAAACTTCTCAGAATGTCCGCCAGAGCGTTTACAAGCTCTAGCATGCCATTTTATGTACTTCTAAAACAGTAAGTCCCATTCTGATGCATATAAAATTAGTTTGCAGTTGATGCTGTACAATCGTTAGCATTCTGCAATTACTGTCTAATAATTATAAAATGTTACGTTCTTCTAGTAGCATTTTGAGGTCATTAAGAAGTCGCATTCAAACATCGAAATAGCGTTAATAAAACTAAAAAAATCTAAGAACGTTTCGATTACCGAAATGATATCCAAAACGTTTCAGAATGTCCGCCAGAGCGTTTACAAGCTCTAGCATGCCATTTTATGTACTTCTAAAACAGTAGGTGCCATTCTGATGCATTTAAAATTAGTTTGCAGTTAATGCTGTACAATCTTTAGCATTCTGCAATTACTGTCTAATAATTATAATATGTTACGTTCTTCTAGTAGCATTTTGAGGTCATTAAGAAGTCGCATTCAAACATCGAAATAGCGTTAATAAAACTAAAAAAATCTAAGAACGTTTCTATTACCGAAATGATATCCAAAACGTTTCAGAATGTCCGCCAGAGCGTTTACAAGCTCTAGCATGCCATTTTATGTACTTCTAAAACAGTAAGTGCCATTCTGATGCATTTAAAATTAGTTTGCAGTTAATGCTGTACAATCTTTAGCATTCTGCAATTACTGTCTAATAATTATAATATGTTACGTTCTTCTAGTAGCATTTTGAGGCCATTAAGAAGTCGCATTCAAACATCGAAATAGCGTTAATAAAACTAAAAAAATCTAAGAATGTTTCTATTACCGAAATGATATCCAAAACGTCTCAGAATTTCCGCCAGAGCGTTTACAAGCTCTAGCATGCCATTTTATGTACTTCTAAAACAGTAAGTGCCATTCTGATGCATTTAAAATTAGTTTGCAGTTAATGCTGTACAATCTTTAGCATTCTGCAATTACTGTCTAATAATTATAATATGTTACGTTCTTCTAGTAGCATTTTGAGGTCATTAAGAAGTCGCATTCAAACATCGAAATAGCGTTAATAAAACTAAAAAATCTAAGAACGTTTCTATTACCGAAATGATATCCAAAACGTTTCAGAATGTCCGCCAGAGCGTTTACAAGCTCTAGCATGCCATTTTATGTACTTCTAAAACAGTAAGTGCTATTCTGATGCATTTAAAATTAGTTTGCAGTTAATGCTGTACAATCTTTAGCATTCTGCAATTACTGTCTAATAATTATAATATGTTACGTTCTTCTAGTAGCATTTTGAGGCCATTAAAAAGTCGCATTCAAACATCGAAATAGCGTTAATAAAACTAAAAAAATCTAAGAATGTTTCTATTACCGAAATGATATCCAAAACGTCTCAGAATTTCCGCCAGAGCGTTTACAAGCTCTAGCATGCCATTTTATGTACTTCTAAAACAGTAAGTGCCATTCTGATGCATTTAAAATTAGTTTGCAGTTGATGCTGTACAATCTTTAGCATTCTGCAAATACTGTCTAATAATTATAATATGTTACGTTCTTCTAGTAGCATTTTGAGGTCATTAAGAAGTCGCATTCAAACATCGAAATAGCGTTAATAAAACTAAAAAAATCTAAGAACGTTTCTATTACCGAAATGATATCCAAAACGTTTCAGAATGTCCGCCAGAGCGTTTACAAGCTAGCATGCCATTTTATGTACTTCTAAAACAGTAAGTGCCATTCTGATGCATTTAAAATTAGTTTGGAGTTGATGCTGTACAATCTTTAGCATTCTGCAATTACTGTCTAATAATTATAATATGTTACGTTCTTCTAGTAGCATTTTGAGGCCATTAAGAAGTCGCATTCAAACATCGAAATATCGTTAATAAAACTAAAAAAATCTAAGAACGTTTCTATTACCGAAATGATATCCAAAACGTCTCAGAATGTCCGCCAGAACGTTTACAAGCTCTAGCATGCCATTTTATGTACTTCTAAAACAGTAAGTACCATTCTGATGCATATAAAATTAGTTTGCAGTTGATGCTGTACAATCGTTAGCATTCTGCAATTACTGTCTAATAATTATAAAATGTTACGTTCTTCTAGTAGCATTTTGAGGTCATTAAGAAGTCGCATTCAAACATCGAAATAGCGTTAATAAAACTAAAAAAATCTAAGAACGCTTCTATTACCGAAATGATATCCAAAACGTCTCAGAATGTCCGCCAGAGCGTTTACAAGCTCTAGCATGCCATTTTATGTACTTCTAAAACAGTAAGTGCCATTCTGATGCATTTAAAATTAGTTTGCAGTTAATGCTGTACAATCGTTAGCATTCTGCAATTACTGTCTAATAATTATAAAATGTTACGTTCTTCTAGTAGCATTTTGAGGTCATTAAGAAGTCGCATTCAAACATCGAAATAGCGTTAATAAAACTAAAAAAATCTAAGAACGTTTCTATTACCGAAATGATATCCAAAACGTCTCAGAATGTCCGCCAGAGCGTTTACAAGCTCTAGCATGCCATTTTATGTACTTCTAAAACAGTAAGTGCCATTCTGATGCATTTAAAATTAGTTTGCAGTTAATGCTGTACAATCTTTAGCATTCTGCAATTACTGTCTAATAATTATAATATGTTACGTTCTTCTAGTAGCATTTTGAGGCCATTAAGAAGTCGCATTCAAACATCGAAATAGCGTTAATAAAACTAAAAAAATCTAAGAACGTTTCTAATACCGAAATGATATCCAAAACGTTTCAGAATGTCCGCCAGAGCGTTTACAAGCTCTAGCATGCCATTTTATGTACTTCTAAAACAGTAAGTGCCATTCTGATGCATTTAAAATTAGTTTGCAGTTAATGCTGCACAATCTTTAGCATTCTGCAATTACTGTCTAATAATTATAATATGTTACGTTCTTCTAGTAGCTTTTTGAGGCCATTAAGAAGTCGCATTCAAACATCGAAATAGCGTTAATAAAACTAAAAAAATCTAAGAACGTTTCTATTACTGAAATGATATCCAAAACGTCTCAGAATGTCCGCCAGAGCGTTTACAAGCTCTAGCATGCCATTTTATGTACTTCTAAAACAGTAAGTGCCATTCTGATGCATTTAAAATTAGTTTGCAGTTGATGCTGTACAATCGTTAGCATTCTGCAAATACTGTCTAATAATTATAATATGTTACGTTCTTCTAGTAGCATTTTGAGGCCATTAAGAAGTCGCATTCAAACATCGAAATAGCGTTAATAAAACTAAAAAAATCTAAGAACGTTCCTATTACCGAAATGATATCCAAAACGTTTCAGAATGTCCGCCAGAGCGTTTACAAGCTCTAGCATGCCATTTTATGTACTTCTAAAACAGTAAGTGCCATTCTGATGCATTTAAAATTAGTTTGCAGTTGATGCTGTACAATCTTTAGCATTCTGCAATTACTGTCTAATAATTATAATATGTTACGTTCTTCTAGTAGCATTTTGAGGCCATTAAGAAGTCGCATTCAAACATCGAAATAGCGTTAATAAAACTAAAAAAATCTAAGAACGTTTCTATTACCGAAATGATATCCAAAACGTTTCAGAATGTCCGCCAGAGCGTTTACAAGCTCTAGCATGCCATTTTATGTACTTCTAAAACAGTAAGTGCCATTCTGATGCATTTAAAATTAGTTTGCAGTTGATGCTGTACAATCTTTAGCATTCTGCAATTACCGTCTAATAATTATAATATGTTACGTTCTTCTAGTAGCATTTTGAGGTCATTAAGAAGTCGCATTCAAACATCGAAATAGCGTTAATAAAACTAAAAAAATCTAAGAACGTTTCTATTACCGAAATGATATCCAAAACGTTTCAGAATGTCCGCCAGAGCGTTTACAAGCTAGCATGCCATTTTATGTACTTCTAAAACAGTAAGTGCCATTCTGATGCATTTAAAATTAGTTTGCAGTTGATGCTGTACAATCTTTAGCATTCTGCAATTACTGTCTAATAATTATAATATGTTACGTTCTTCTAGTAGCATTTTGAGGCCATTAAGAAGTCGCATTCAAACATCGAAATAGCGTTAATAAAACTAAAAAAATCTAAGAACGTTTCTATTACCGAAATGATATCCAAAACTTCTCAGAATGTCCGCCAGAGCGTTTACAAGCTCTAGCATGCCATTTTATGTACTTCTAAAACAGTAAGTCCCATTCTGATGCATATAAAATTAGTTTGCAGTTGATGCTGTACAATCGTTAGCATTCTGCAATTACTGTCTAATAATTATAAAATGTTACGTTCTTCTAGTAGCATTTTGAGGTCATTAAGAAGTCGCATTCAAACATCGAAATAGCGTTAATAAAACTAAAAAAATCTAAGAACGTTTCGATTACCGAAATGATATCCAAAACGTTTCAGAATGTCCGCCAGAGCGTTTACAAGCTCTAGCATGCCATTTTATGTACTTCTAAAACAGTAGGTGCCATTCTGATGCATTTAAAATTAGTTTGCAGTTAATGCTGTACAATCTTTAGCATTCTGCAATTACTGTCTAATAATTATAATATGTTACGTTCTTCTAGTAGCATTTTGAGGTCATTAAGAAGTCGCATTCAAACATCGAAATAGCGTTAATAAAACTAAAAAAATCTAAGAACGTTTCTATTACCGAAATGATATCCAAAACGTTTCAGAATGTCCGCCAGAGCGTTTACAAGCTCTAGCATGCCATTTTATGTACTTCTAAAACAGTAAGTGCCATTCTGATGCATTTAAAATTAGTTTGCAGTTAATGCTGTACAATCTTTAGCATTCTGCAATTACTGTCTAATAATTATAATATGTTACGTTCTTCTAGTAGCATTTTGAGGCCATTAAGAAGTCGCATTCAAACATCGAAATAGCGTTAATAAAACTAAAAAAATCTAAGAATGTTTCTATTACCGAAATGATATCCAAAACGTCTCAGAATTTCCACCAGAGCGTTTACAAGCTCTAGCATGCCATTTTATGTACTTCTAAAACAGTAAGTGCCATTCTGATGCATTTAAAATTAGTTTGCAGTTGATGCTGTACAATCTTTAGCATTCTGCAAATACTGTCTAATAATTATAATATGTTACGTTCTTCTAGTAGCATTTTGAGGTCATTAAGAAGTCGCATTCAAACATCGAAATAGCGTTAATAAAACTAAAAAAATCTAAGAACGTTTCTATTACCGAAATGATATCCAAAACGTTTCAGAATGTCCGCCAGAGCGTTTACAAGCTAGCATGCCATTTTATGTACTTCTAAAACAGTAAGTGCCATTCTGATGCATTTAAAATTAGTTTGGAGTAGATGCTGTACAATCTTTAGCATTCTGCAATTACTGTCTAATAATTATAATATGTTACGTTCTTCTAGTAGCATTTTGAGGCCATTAAGAAGTCGCATTCAAACATCGAAATATCGTTAATAAAACTAAAAAAATCTAAGAACGTTTCTATTACCGAAATGATATCCAAAACGTCTCAGAATGTCCGCCAGAACGTTTACAAGCTCTAGCATGCCATTTTATCTACTTCTAAAACAGTAAGTACCATTCTGATGCATATAAAATTAGTTTGCAGTTGATGCTGTACAATCGTTAGCATTCTGCAATTACTGTCTAATAATTATAATATGTTACGTTCTTCTAGTAGCATTTTGAGGCCATTAAAAAGTCGCATTCAAACATCGAAATAGCGTTAATAAAACTAAAAAAATCTAAGAATGTTTCTATTACCGAAATGATATCCAAAACGTCTCAGAATATCCGCCAGAGCGTTTACAAGCTCTAGCATGCCATTTTATGTACTTCTAAAACAGTAAGTGCCATTCTGATGCATTTAAAATTAGTTTGCAGTTGATGCTGTACAATCTTTAGCATTCTGCAAATACTGTCTAATAATTATAATATGTTACGTTCTTCTAGTAGCATTTTGAGGTCATTAAGAAGTCGCATTCAAACATCGAAATAGCGTTAATAAAACTAAAAAAATCTAAGAACGTTTCTATTACCGAAATGATATCCAAAACGTTTCAGAATGTCCGCCAGAGCGTTTACAAGCTAGCATGCCATTTTATGTACTTCTAAAACAGTAAGTGCCATTCTGATGCATTTAAAATTAGTTTGGAGTTGATGCTGTACAATCTTTAGCATTCTGCAATTACTGTCTAATAATTATAATATGTTACGTTCTTCTAGTAGCATTTTGAGGCCATTAAGAAGTCGCATTCAAACATCGAAATATCGTTAATAAAACTAAAAAAATCTAAGAACGTTTCTATTACCGAAATGATATCCAAAACGTCTCAGAATGTCCGCCAGAACGTTTACAAGCTCTAGCATGCCATTTTATGTACTTCTAAAACAGTAAGTACCATTCTGATGCATATAAAATTAGTTTGCAGTTGATGCTGTACAATCGTTAGCATTCTGCAATTACTGTCTAATAATTATAAAATGTTACGTTCTTCTAGTAGCATTTTGAGGCCATTAAGAAGTCGCATTCAAACATCGAAATAGCGTTAATAAAACTAAAAAAATCTAAGAACGTTTCTATTACCGAAATGATATCCAAAACGTTTTAGAATGTCCGCCAGAGCGTTTACAAGCTCTAGCATGCCATTTTATGTACTTCTAAAACAGTAAGTGCCATTCTGATGCATTTAAAATTAGTTTGCAGTTGATGCTGTACAATCTTTAGCATTCTGCAATTACTGTCTAATAATTATAATATGTTACGTTCTTCTAGTAGCATTTTGAGGTCATTAAGAAGTCGCATTCAAACATCGAAATAGCGTTAATAAAACTAAAAAAATCTAAGAACGTTTCTATTACCGAAATGATATCCAAAACTTCTCAGAATGTCCGCCAGAGCGTTTACAAGCTCTAGCATGCCATTTTATGTACTTCTAAAACAGTAAGTCCCATTCTGATGCATATAAAATTAGTTTGCAGTTGATGATGTACAATCGTTAGCATTCTGCAATTACTGTCTAATAATTATAAAATGTTACGTTCTTCTAGTAGCATTTTGAGGTCATTAAGAAGTCGCATTCAAACATCGAAATAGCGTTAATAAAACTAAAAAAATCTAAGAACGTTTCGATTACCGAAATGATATCCAAAACGTTTCAGAATGTCCGCCAGAGCGTTTACAAGCTCTAGCATGCCATTTTATGTACTTCTAAAACAGTAGGTGCCATTCTGATGCATTTAAAATTAGTTTGCAGTTAATGCTGTACAATCTTTAGCATTCTGCAATTACTGTCTAATAATTATAATATGTTACGTTCTTCTAGTAGCATTTTGAGGTCATTAAGAAGTCGCATTCAAACATCGAAATAGCGTTAATAAAACTAAAAAAATCTAAGAACGTTTCTATTACCGAAATGATATCCAAAACGTTTCAGAATGTCCGCCAGAGCGTTTACAAGCTCTAGCATGCCATTTTATGTACTTCTAAAACAGTAAGTGCCATTCTGATGCATTTAAAATTAGTTTGCAGTTAATGCTGTACAATCTTTAGCATTCTGCAATTACTGTCTAATAATTATAATATGTTACGTTCTTCTAGTAGCATTTTGAGGCCATTAAGAAGTCGCATTCAAACATCGAAATAGCGTTAATAAAACTAAAAAAATCTAAGAATGTTTCTATTACCGAAATGATATCCAAAACGTCTCAGAATTTCCGCCAGAGCGTTTACAAGCTCTAGCATGCCATTTTATGTACTTCTAAAACAGTAAGTGCCATTCTGATGCATTTAAAATTAGTTTGCAGTTGATGCTGTACAATCTTTAGCATTCTGCAAATACTGTCTAATAATTATAATATGTTACGTTCTTCTAGTAGCATTTTGAGGTCATTAAGAAGTCGCATTCAAACATCGAAATAGCGTTAATAAAACTAAAAAAATCTAAGAACGTTTCTATTACCGAAATGATATCCAAAACGTTTCAGAATGTCCGCCAGAGCGTTTACAAGCTAGCATGCCATTTTATGTACTTCTAAAACAGTAAGTGCCATTCTGATGCATTTAAAATTAGTTTGGAGTTGATGCTGTACAATCTTTAGCATTCTGCAATTACTGTCTAATAATTATAATATGTTACGTTCTTCTAGTAGCATTTTGAGGCCATTAAGAAGTCGCATTCAAACATCGAAATATCGTTAATAAAACTAAAAAAATCTAAGAACGTTTCTATTACCGAAATGATATCCAAAACGTCTCAGAATGTCCGCCAGAACGTTTACAAGCTCTAGCATGCCATTTTATGTACTTCTAAAACAGTAAGTACCATTCTGATGCATATAAAATTAGTTTGCAGTTGAAGCTGTACAATCGTTAGCATTCTGCAATTACTGTCTAATAATTATAATATGTTACGTTCTTCTAGTAGCATTTTGAGGCCATTAAAAAGTCGCATTCAAACATCGAAATAGCGTTAATAAAACTAAAAAAATCTAAGAATGTTTCTATTACCGAAATGATATCCAAAACGTCTCAGAATTTCCGCCAGAGCGTTTACAAGCTCTAGCATGCCATTTTATGTACTTCTAAAACAGTAAGTGCCATTCTGATGCATTTAAAATTAGTTTGCAGTTGATGCTGTACAATCGTTAGCATTCTGCAATTACTGTCTAATAATTATAAAATGTTACGTTCTTCTAGTAGCATTTTGAGGTCATTAAGAAGTCGCATTCAAACATCGAAATAGCGTTAATAAAACTAAAAAAATCTAAGAACGTTTCTATTACCGAAATGATATCCAAAACGTTTCAGAATGTCCGCCAGAGCGTTTACAAGCTAGCATGCCATTTTATGTACTTCTAAAACAGTAAGTGCCATTCTGATGCATTTAAAATTAGTTTGGAGTTGATGCTGTACAATCTTTAGCATTCTGCAATTACTGTCTAATAATTATAATATGTTACGTTCTTCTAGTAGCATTTTGAGGCCATTAAGAAGTCGCATTCAAACATCGAAATATCGTTAATAAAACTAAAAAAATCTAAGAACGTTTCTATTACCGAAATGATATCCAAAACGTCTCAGAATGTCCGCCAGAACGTTTACAAGCTCTAGCATGCCATTTTATGTACTTCTAAAACAGTAAGTACCATTCTGATGCATATAAAATTAGTTTGCAGTTGATGCTGTACAATCGTTAGCATTCTGCAATTACTGTCTAATAATTATAAAATGTTACGTTCTTCTAGTAGCATTTTGAGGTCATTAAGAAGTCGCATTCAAACATCGAAATAGCGTTAATAAAACTAAAAAAATCTAAGAACGCTTCTATTAGCGAAATGATATCCAAAACGTCTCAGAATGTCCGCCAGAGCGTTTACAAGCTCTAGCATGCCATTTTATGTACTTCTAAAACAGTAAGTGCCATTCTGATGCATTTAAAATTAGTTTGCAGTTAATGCTGTACAATCGTTAGCATTCTGCAATTACTGTCTAATAATTATAAAATGTTACGTTCTTCTAGTAGCATTTTGAGGTCATTAAGAAGTCGCATTCAAACATCGAAATAGCGTTAATAAAACTAAAAAAATCTAAGAACGTTTCTATTACCGAAATGATATCCAAAACGTTTCAGAATGTCCGCCAGAGCGTTTACAAGCTCTAGCATGCCATTTTATGTACTTCTAAAACAGTAAGTGCCATTCTGATGCATTTAAAATTAGTTTGCAGTTGATGCTGTACAATCTTTAGCATTCTGCAATTACTGTCTAATAATTATAATATGTTACGTTCTTCTAGTAGCATTTTGAGGTCATTAAGAAGTCGCATTCAAACATCGAAATAGCGTTAATAAAACTAAAAAAATCTAAGAACGTTTCTATTACCGAAATGATATCCAAAACTTCTCAGAATGTCCGCCAGAGCGTTTACAAGCTCTAGCATGCCATTTTATGTACTTCTAAAACAGTAAGTCCCATTCTGATGCATATAAAATTAGTTTGCAGTTGATGCTGTACAATCGTTAGCATTCTGCAATTACTGTCTAATAATTATAAAATGTTACGTTCTTCTAGTAGCATTTTGAGGTCATTAAGAAGTCGCATTCAAACATCGAAATAGCGTTAATAAAACTAAAAAAATCTAAGAACGTTTCGATTACCGAAATGATATCCAAAACGTTTCAGAATGTCCGCCAGAGCGTTTACAAGCTCTAGCATGCCATTTTATGTACTTCTAAAACAGTAGGTGCCATTCTGATGCATTTAAAATTAGTTTGCAGTTAATGCTGTACAATCTTTAGCATTCTGCAATTACTGTCTAATAATTATAATATGTTACGTTCTTCTAGTAGCATTTTGAGGTCATTAAGAAGTCGCATTCAAACATCGAAATAGCGTTAATAAAACTAAAAAAATCTAAGAACGTTTCTATTACCGAAATGATATCCAAAACGTTTCAGAATGTCCGCCAGAGCGTTTACAAGCTCTAGCATGCCATTTTATGTACTTCTAAAACAGTAAGTGCCATTCTGATGCATTTAAAATTAGTTTGCAGTTAATGCTGTACAATCTTTAGCATTCTGCAATTACTGTCTAATAATTATAATATGTTACGTTCTTCTAGTAGCATTTTGAGGCCATTAAGAAGTCGCATTCAAACATCGAAATAGCGTTAATAAAACTAAAAAAATCTAAGAATGTTTCTATTACCGAAATGATATCCAAAACGTCTCAGAATTTCCGCCAGAGCGTTTACAAGCTCTAGCATGCCATTTTATGTACTTCTAAAACAGTAAGTGCCATTCTGATGCATTTAAAATTAGTTTGCAGTTGATGCTGTACAATCTTTAGCATTCTGCAAATACTGTCTAATAATTATAATATGTTACGTTCTTCTAGTAGCATTTTGAGGTCATTAAGAAGTCGCATTCAAACATCGAAATAGCGTTAATAAAACTAAAAAAATCTAAGAACGTTTCTATTACCGAAATGATATCCAAAACGTTTCAGAATGTCCGCCAGAGCGTTTACAAGCTAGCATGCCATTTTATGTACTTCTAAAACAGTAAGTGCCATTCTGATGCATTTAAAATTAGTTTGGAGTTGATGCTGTACAATCTTTAGCATTCTGCAATTACTGTCTAATAATTATAATATGTTACGTTCTTCTAGTAGCATTTTGAGGCCATTAAGAAGTCGCATTCAAACATCGAAATATCGTTAATAAAACTAAAAAAATCTAAGAACGTTTCTATTACCGAAATGATATCCAAAACGTCTCAGAATGTCCGCCAGAACGTTTACAAGCTCTAGCATGCCATTTTATGTACTTCTAAAACAGTAAGTACCATTCTGATGCATATAAAATTAGTTTGCAGTTGATGCTGTACAATCGTTAGCATTCTGCAATTACTGTCTAATAATTATAATATGTTACGTTCTTCTAGTAGCATTTTGAGGCCATTAAAAAGTCGCATTCAAACATCGAAATAGCGTTAATAAAACTAAAAAAATCTAAGAATGTTTCTATTACCGAAATGATATCCAAAACGTCTCAGAATTTCCGCCAGAGCGTTTACAAGCTCTAGCATGCCATTTTATGTACTTCTAAAACAGTAAGTGCCATTCTGATGCATTTAAAATTAGTTTGCAGTTGATGCTGTACAATCTTTAGCATTCTGCAAATACTGTCTAATAATTATAATATGTTACGTTCTTCTAGTAGCATTTTGAGGTCATTAAGAAGTCGCATTCAAACATCGAAATAGCGTTAATAAAACTAAAAAAATCTAAGAACGTTTCTATTACCGAAATGATATCCAAAACGTTTCAGAATGTCCGCCAGAGCGTTTACAAGCTAGCATGCCATTTTATGTACTTCTAAAACAGTAAGTGCCATTCTGATGCATTTAAAATTAGTTTGGAGTTGATGCTGTACAATCTTTAGCATTCTGCAATTACTGTCTAATAATTATAATATGTTACGTTCTTCTAGTAGCATTTTGAGGCCATTAAGAAGTCGCATTCAAACATCGAAATATCGTTAATAAAACTAAAAAAATCTAAGAACGTTTCTATTACCGAAATGATATCCAAAACGTCTCAGAATGTCCGCCAGAACGTTTACAAGCTCTAGCATGCCATTTTATGTACTTCTAAAACAGTAAGTACCATTCTGATGCATATAAAATTAGTTTGCAGTTGATGCTGTACAATCGTTAGCATTCTGCAATTACTGTCTAATAATTATAAAATGTTACGTTCTTCTAGTAGCATTTTGAGGTCATTAAGAAGTCGCATTCAAACATCGAAATAGCGTTAATAAAACTAAAAAAATCTAAGAACGCTTCTATTAGCGAAATGATATCCAAAACGTCTCAGAATGTCCGCCAGAGCGTTTACAAGCTCTAGCATGCCATTTTATGTACTTCTAAAACAGTAAGTGCCATTCTGATGCATTTAAAATTAGTTTGCAGTTAATGCTGTACAATCGTTAGCATTCTGCAATTACTGTCTAATAATTATAAAATGTTACGTTCTTCTAGTAGCATTTTGAGGTCATTAAGAAGTCGCATTCAAACATCGAAATAGCGTTAATAAAACTAAAAAAATCTAAGAACGTTTCTATTACCGAAATGATATCCAAAACGTCTCAGAATGTCCGCCAGAGCGTTTACAAGCTCTAGCATGCCATTTTATGTACTTCTAAAACAGTAACTGCCATTCTGATGCATTTAAAATTAGTTTGCAGTTAATGCTGTACAATCTTTAGCATTCTGCAATTACTGTCTAATAATTATAATATGTTACGTTCTTCTAGTAGCATTTTGAGGCCATTAAGAAGTCGCATTCAAACATCGAAATAGCGTTAATAAAACTAAAAAAATCTAAGAACGTTTCTAATACCGAAATGATATCCAAAACGTTTCAGAATGTCCGCCAGAGCGTTTACAAGCTCTAGCATGCCATTTTATGTACTTCTAAAACAGTAAGTGCCATTCTGATGCATTTAAAATTAGTTTGCAGTTAATGCTGTACAATCTTTAGCATTCTGCAATTACTGTCTAATAATTATAATATGTTACGTTCTTCTAGTAGCTTTTTGAGGCCATTAAGAAGTCGCATTCAAACATCGAAATAGCGTTAATAAAACTAAAAAAATCTAAGAACGTTTCTATTACTGAAATGATATCCAAAACGTCTCAGAATGTCCGCCAGAGCGTTTACAAGCTCTAGCATGCCATTTTATGTACTTCTAAAACAGTAAGTGCCATTCTGATGCATTTAAAATTAGTTTGCAGTTGATGCTGTACAATCGTTAGCATTCTGCAAATACTGTCTAATAATTATAATATGTTACGTTCTTCTAGTAGCATTTTGAGGCCATTAAGAAGTCGCATTCAAACATCGAAATAGCGTTAATAAAACTAAAAAAATCTAAGAACGTTCCTATTACCGAAATGATATCCAAAACGTTTCAGAATGTCCGCCAGAGCGTTTACAAGCTCTAGCATGCCATTTTATGTACTTCTAAAACAGTAAGTGCCATTCTGATGCATTTAAAATTAGTTTGCAGTTGATGCTGTACAATCGTTAGCATTCTGCAAATACTGTCTAATAATTATAATATGTTACGTTCTTCTAGTAGCATTTTGAGGCCATTAAGAAGTCGCATTCAAACATCGAAATAGCGTTAATAAAACTAAAAAAATCTAAGAACGTTCCTATTACCGAAATGATATCCAAAACGTTTCAGAATGTCCGCCAGAGCGTTTACAAGCTCTAGCATGCCATTTTATGTACTTCTAAAACAGTAAGTGCCATTCTGATGCATTTAAAATTAGTTTGCAGTTGATGCTGTACAATCTTTAGCATTCTGCAATTACTGTCTAATAATTATAATACGTTACGTTCTTCTAGTAGCATTTTGAGGCCATTAAGAAGTCGCATTCAAACATCGAAATAGCGTTAATAAAACTAAAAAAATCTAAGAACGTTTCTATTACCGAAATGATATCCAAAACGTTTCAGAATGTCCGCCAGAGCGTTTACAAGCTCTAGCATGCCATTTTATGTACTTCTAAAACAGTAAGTGCCATTCTGATGCATTTAAAATTAGTTTGCAGTTGATGCTGTACAATCTTTAGCATTCTGCAATTACTGTCTAATAATTATAATATGTTACGTTCTTCTAGTAGCATTTTGAGGTCATTAAGAAGTCGCATTCAAATATCGAAATAGCGTTAATAAAACTAAAAAAATCTAAGAACGTTTCTATTACCGAAATGATATCCAAAACGTTTCAGAATGTCCGCCAGAGCGTTTACAAGCTAGCATGCCATTTTATGTACTTCTAAAACAGTAAGTGCCATTCTGATGCATTTAAAATTAGTTTGCAGTTGATGCTGTACAATCTTTAGCATTCTGCAATTACTGTCTAATAATTATAATATGTTACGTTCTTCTAGTAGCATTTTGAGGCCATTAAGAAGTCGCATTCAAACATCAAAATAGCGTTAATAAAACTAAAAAAATCTAAGAACGTTTCTATTACCGAAATGATATCCAAAACTTCTCAGAATGTCCGCCAGAGCGTTTACAAGCTCTAGCATGCCATTTTATGTACTTCTAAAACAGTAAGTCCCATTCTGATGCATATAAAATTAGTTTGCAGTTGATGCTGTACAATCGTTAGCATTCTGCAATTACTGTCTAATAATTATAAAATGTTACGTTCTTCTAGTAGCATTTTGAGGTCATTAAGAAGTCGCATTCAAACATCGAAATAGCGTTAATAAAACTAAAAAAATCTAAGAACGTTTCGATTACCGAAATGATATCCAAAACGTTTCAGAATGTCCGCCAGAGCGTTTACAAGCTCTAGCATGCCATTTTATGTACTTCTAAAACAGTAGGTGCCATTCTGATGCATTTAAAATTAGTTTGCAGTTAATGCTGTACAATCTTTAGCATTCTGCAATTACTGTCTAATAATTATAATATGTTACGTTCTTCTAGTAGCATTTTGAGGTCATTAAGAAGTCGCATTCAAACATCGAAATAGCGTTAATAAAACTAAAAAAATCTAAGAACGTTTCTATTACCGAAATGATATCCAAAACGTTTCAGAATGTCCGCCAGAGCGTTTACAAGCTCTAGCATGCCATTTTATGTACTTCTAAAACAGTAAGTGCCATTCTGATGCATTTAAAATTAGTTTGCAGTTAATGCTGTACAATCTTTAGCATTCTGCAATTACTGTCTAATAATTATAATATGTTACGTTCTTCTAGTAGCATTTTGAGGCCATTAAGAAGTCGCATTCAAACATCGAAATAGCGTTAATAAAACTAAAAAAATCTAAGAATGTTTCTATTACCGAAATGATATCCAAAACGTCTCAGAATTTCCGCCAGAGCGTTTACAAGCTCTAGCATGTTATTTTATGTACTTCTAAAACAGTAAGTGGCATTCTGATGCATTTAAAATTAGTTTGCAGTTGATGCTGTACAATCTTTAGCATTCTGCAAATACTGTCTAATAATTATAATATGTTACGTTCTTCTAGTAGCATTTTGAGGTCATTAAGAAGTCGCATTCAAACATCGAAATAGCGTTAATAAAACTAAAAAATCTAAGAACGTTTCTATTACCGAAATGATATCCAAAACGTTTCAGAATGTCCGCCAGAGCGTTTACAAGCTAGCATGCCATTTTATGTACTTCTAAAACAGTAAGTGCCATTCTGATGCATTTAAAATTAGTTTGGAGTTGATGCTGTACAATCTTTAGCATTCTGCAATTACTGTCTAATAATTATAATATGTTACGTTCTTCTAGTAGCATTTTGAGGCCATTAAGAAGTCGCATTCAAACATCGAAATATCGTTAATAAAACTAAAAAAATCTAAGAACGTTTCTATAACCGAAATGATATCCAAAACGTCTCAGAATGTCCGCCAGAACGTTTACAAGCTCTAGCATGCCATTTTATGTACTTCTAAAACAGTAAGTACCATTCTGATGCATATAAAATTAGTTTGCAGTTGATGCTGTACAATCGTTAGCATTCTGCAATTACTGTCTAATAATTATAAAATGTTACGTTCTTCTAGTAGCATTTTGAGGTCATTAAGAAGTCGCATTCAAACATCGAAATAGCGTTAATAAAACTAAAAAAATCTAAGAACGCTTCTATTACCGAAATGATATCCAAAACGTTTCAGAATGTCCGCCAGAGCGTTTACAAGCTCTAGCATAGCATAGCGTTAATAAAACTTTAAAAATAGAGAACGTTTCTACTATCGAAATGATATCGAACACGTCTCAATTCGTCCGCCAGTGTGTTTACAGGCTCTAGCAAACAATTTTGTCCACTTCTAAAACAGTAGGTGCCATTCTGATTAATTTAAAATTAGTTTATAGTTGTTTTTGTAAAATTTTTAGCATTCTGCAATTACTTTCTATTAGTTATAATATGTTAGGTACCGCTAGTGGCATTTTGAGGCCATTGGTAACTCGTATTCAAACACCGAAACAGCGTTACTAAAAAGAAAAAATTTAAAAGCGTTTCCGCAATCGGAATGATATCCATAGCGTGTCAGATCGTCCACCAGTGCGTTTACAGGCTCTATCATGCCATTTTGTCTACTTCTAAAACAGTAGGGGCCATTCTGATGCATTTAAAATTAGTTTGCCGTTGATGCTGTACAATCTTTAGCATTCTGCAATTACTGTTTAATAATTGTAATATGTTACGTTCTTCTAGTAGCATTTTGAGGCCATTAAGAAGTCGCATTCAAACATCGAAATAGCGTTAATAAAACTAAAAAAATCTAAGAACGTTTCTATTACCGAAATGATATCCAAAACGTTTCAGAATGTCCGCCAGAGCGTTTACAAGCTCTAGCATGCCATTTTATGTACTTCTAAAACAGTAAGTGCCATTCTGATGCATTTAAAATTAGTTTGCAGTTAATGCTGTACAATCTTTAGCATTCTGCAATTACTGTCTAATAATTATAATATGTTACGTTCTTCTAGTAGCATTTTGAGGTCATTAAGAAGTCGCATTCAAACATCGAAATAGCGTTAATAAAACTAAAAAAATGATATCCAAAACGTTTCAGAATGTCCGCCAGAGCGTTTACAAGCTAGCATGCCATTTTATGTACTTCTAAAACAGTAAGTGCCATTCTGATGCATTTAAAATTAGTTTGCAGTTGATGCTGTACAATCTTTAGCATTCTGCAATTACTGTCTAATAATTATAATATGTTACGTTCTTCTAGTAGCATTTTGAGGCCATTAAGAAGTCGCATTCAAACATCGAAATATCGTTAATAAAACTAAAAAAATCTAAGAACGTTTCTATTACCGAAATGATATCCAAAACCTCTCAGATTGTCCGCCAGAACGTTTACAAGCTCTAGCATGCCATTGTATGTACTTCTAAAACAGTAAGTACCATTCTGATGCATATAAAATTAGTTTGCAGTTGATGCTGTACAATCGTTAGCATTCTGCAATTACTGTCTAATAATTATAAAATGTTACGTTCTTCTAGTAGCATTTTGAGGTCATTAAGAAGTCGCATTCAAACATCGAAATAGCGTTAATAAAACTAAAAAAATCTAAGAACGCTTCTATTACCGAAATGATATCCAAAACGTTTCAGAATGTCCGCCAGAGCGTTTACAAGCTCTAGCATGCCATTTTATGTACTTCTAAAACAGTAAGTGCCATTCTGATGCATTTAAAATTAGTTTGCAGTTGATGCTGTACAATCGTTAGCATTCTGCAATTACTGTCTAATAATTATAAAATGTTACGTTCTTCTAGTAGCATTTTGAGGTCATTAATAAGTCGCATTCAAACATCGAAATAGCGTTAATAAAACTAAAAAAATCTAAGAACGTTTCTATTACCGAAATGATATCCAAAACGTTTCAGAATGTACGCCAGAGCGTTTACAAGCTCTAGCATGCCATTTATGTACTTCTAAAACAGTAAGTGCCATTCTGATGCATTTAAAATTAGTTTGCAGTTAATGCTGTACAATCTTTAGCATTCTGCAATTACTGTCTAATAATTATAATATGTTACGTTCTTCTAGTAGCATTTTGAGGCCATTAAGAAGTCGCATTCAAACATCGAAATAGCGTTAATAAAACTAAAAAAATCTAAGAACGTTTCTATTACCGATATGATATCCAAAACGTTTCAGAATGTCCGCCAGAGCGTTTACAAGCTAGCATGCCATTTTATGTACTTCTAAAACAGTAAGTGCCATTCTGATGCATTTAAAATTAGTTTGCAGTTGATGCTGTACAATCTTTAGCATTCTGCAATTACTGTCTAATAATTATAATATGTTACGTTCTTCTAGTAGCATTTTGAGGCCATTAAGAAGTCGCATTCAAACATCGAAATAGCGTTAATAAAACTAAAAAAATCTAAGAACGTTTCTGTTACCGAAATGATATCCTAAACGTTTCAGAATGTCCGCCAGAACGTTTACAAGCTCTAGCATGCCATTTTAGTACTTCTAAAACAGTAAGTGCCATTCTGATGCATTTAAAATTAGTTTGCAGTTAATGCTGTACAATTTTTAGCATTCTGCAGTTACTGTCTAATAATTATAAAATGTTACGTTCTTCTAGTAGCATTTTGAGGTCATTAAGAAGTCGCATTCAAACATCGAAATAGCGTTAATAAAACTAAAAAAATCTAAGAACGTTTCTATTACCGAAATGATATCCAAAACGTTTCAGAATGTCCGCCAGAGCGTTTACAAGCTCTAGCATGCCATTTTATGTACTTCTAAAACAGTAAGTGCCATTCAGATGCATTTAAAATTAGTTTGCAGTTAATGCTGTACAATCTTTAGCATTCTGCAGTTACTGTCTAATAATTATAGAATGTTACTTTCTTCTAGTAGCATTTTGAGGTCATTAAGAAGTCGCATTCAAACATCGAAATAGCGTTAATAAAACTAAAAAAATCTAAGAACGTTTCTATTACCGAAATGATATCCAAAACGTTTCAGAATGTCCGCCAGAGCGTTTACAAGCTCTATCATGCCATTTTATGTACTTCTAAAACAGTAAGTGCCATTCTGATGCAATTAAAATTAGTTTGCAGTTGATGCTGTACAATCGTTAGCATTCTGCAATTACTGTCTAATAATTATAAAATGTTACGTTCTTCTAGTAGCATTTTGAGGTCATTAATAAGTCGCATTCAAACATCGAAATAGCGTTAATAAAACTAAAAAAATCTAAGAACGTTTCTATTACCGAAATGATATCCAAAACGTTTCAGAATGTCCGCCAGAGCGTTTACAAGCTCTAGCATGCCATTTTATGTACTTCTAAAACACTAAGTGCCATTCAGATGCATTTAAAATTAGTTTGCAGTTAATGCTGTACAATCTTTAGCATTCTGCAATTACTGTCTAATAATTATAAAATGTTACGTTCTTCTAGTAGCATTTTGAGGCCATTAAGAAGTCGCATTCAAACATCGAAATAGCGTTAATAAAACTAAAAAAATCTAAGAACGTTTCTATTACCGAAATGATATCCAAAACGTTTCAGAATGTCCGCCAGAGCGTTTACAAGCTCTAGCATGCCATTTTAGTACTTCTAAAACAGTAAGTGCCATTCTGATGCATTTAAAATTAGTTTGCAGTTAATGCTGTACAATCTTTAGCATTCTGCAATTACTGTCTAATAATTATAATATGTTACGTTCTTCTAGTAGCATTTTGAGGCCATTAAGAAGTCGCATTCAAACATCGAAATAGCGTTAATAAAACTAAAAAAATCTAAGAACGTTTCTGTTACCGAAATGATATCCAAAACGTTTCAGAATGTCCGCCAGAGCGTTTACAAGCTCTAGCATGCCATTTTAGTACTTCTAAAACAGTAAGTGCCATTCAGATGCATTTAAAATTAGTTTGCAGTTAATGCTGTACAATCTTTAGCATTCTGCAATTACTGTCTAATAATTATAATATTTTACGTTCTTCTAGTAGCATTTTGAGGCCATTAAGAAGTCGCATTCAAACATCGAAATAGCGTTAATAAAACTAAAAAAATCTAAGAACGTTTCTGTTACCGAAATGATATCCAAAACGTTTCAGAATGTCCGCCAGAGCGTTTACAAGCTCTAGCATGCCATTTTAGTACTTCTAAAACAGTAAGTGCCATTCTGATGCATTTAAAATTAGTTTGCAGTTAATGCTGTACAATTTTTAGCATTCTGCAGTTACTGTCTAATAATTATAAAATGTTACGTTCTTCTAGTAGCATTTTGAGGTCATTAAGAAGTCGCATTCAAACATCGAAATAGCGTTAATAAAACTAAAAAAATCTAAGAACGTTTCTATTACCGAAATGATATCCAAAACGTTTCAGAATGTCCGCCAGAGCGTTTACAAGCTCTAGCATGCCATTTTATGTACTTCTAAAACAGTAAGTGCCATTCTGATGCATTTAAAATTAGTTTGCAGTTAATGCTGTACAATCTTTAGCATCCTGCAGTTACTGTCTAATAATTATAAAATGTTACTTTCTTCTAGTAGCATTTTGAGGTCATTAAGAAGTCGCATTCAAACATCGAAATAGCGTTAATAAAACTAAAAAAATCTAAGAACGTTTCTATTACCGAAATGATATCCAAAACGTTTCAGAATGTCCGCCAGAGCGTTTACAAGCTCTATCATGCCATTTTATGTACTTCTAAAACAGTAAGTGCCATTCTGATGCATTTAAAATTAGTTTGCAGTTGATGCTGTACAATCGTTAGCATTCTGCAATTACTGTCTAATAATTATAAAATGTTACGTTCTTCTAGTAGCATTTTGAGGTCATTAATAAGTCGCATTCAAACATCGAAATAGCGTTAATAAAACTAAAAAAATCTAAGAACGTTTCTATTACCGAAATGATATCCAAAACGTTTCAGAATGTCCGCCAGAGCGTTTACAAGCTCTAGCATGCCATTTTATGTACTTCTAAAACAGTAAGTGCCATTCAGATGCATTTAAAATTAGTTTGCAGTTAATGCTGTACAATCTTTAGCATTCTGCAATTACTGTCTAATAATTATAAAATGTTACGTTCTTCTAGTAGCATTTTGAGGCCATTAAGAAGTCGCATTCAAACATCGAAATAGCGTTAATAAAACTAAAAAAATCTAAGAACGTTTCTATTACCGAAATGATATCCAAAACGTTTCAGAATGTCCGCCAGAGCGTTTACAAGCTCTAGCATGCCATTTTATGTACTTCTAAAACAGTAAGTGCCATTCTGATGCATTTAAAATTAGTTTGCAATTAATGCTGTACAATCTTTAGCATCCTGCAGTTACTGTCTAATAATTATAAAATGTTACTTTCTTCTAGTAGCATTTTGAGGTCATTAAGAAGTCGCATTCAAACATCGAAATAGCGTTAATAAAACTAAAAAAATCTAAGAACGTTTCTATTACCGAAATGATATCCAAAACGTTTCAGAATGTCCGCCAGAGCGTTTACAAGCTCTATCATGCCATTTTATGTACTTCTAAAACAGTAAGTGCCATTCTGATGCATTTAAAATTAGTTTGCAGTTGATGCTGTACAATCGTTAGCATTCTGCAATTACTGTCTAATAATTATAAAATGTTACGTTCTTCTAGTAGCATTTTGAGGTCATTAATAAGTCGCATTCAAACATCGAAATAGCGTTAATAAAACTAAAAAAATCTAAGAACGTTTCTATTACCGAAATGATATCCAAAACGTTTCAGAATGTCCGCCAGAGCGTTTACAAGCTCTAGCATGCCATTTTATGTACTTCTAAAACAGTAAGTGCCATTCAGATGCATTTAAAATTAGTTTGCAGTTAATGCTGTACAATCTTTAGCATTCTGCAATTACTGTCTAATAATTATAAAATGTTACGTTCTTCTAGTAGCATTTTGAGGCCATTAAGAAGTCGCATTCAAACATCGAAATAGCGTTAATAAAACTAAAAAAATCTAAGAACGTTTCTATTACCGAAATGATATCCAAAACGTTTCAGAATGTCCGCCAGAGCGTTTACAAGCTCTAGCATGCCATTTTATGTACTTCTAAAACAGTAAGTGCCATTCTGATGCATTTAAAATTAGTTTGCAGTTAATGCTGTACAATCTTTAGCATTCTGCAATTACTGTCTAATAATTATAATATGTTACGTTCTTCTAGTAGCATTTTGAGGCCATTAAGAAGTCGCATTCAAACATCGAAATAGCGTTAATAAAACTAAAAAAATCTAAGAACGTTTCTGTTACCGAAATGATATCCAAAACGTTTCAGAATGTCCGCCAGAGCGTTTACAAGCTCTAGCATGCCATTTTAGTACTTCTAAAACAGTAAGTGCCATTCAGATGCATTTAAAATTAGTTTGCAGTTAATGCTGTACAATCTTTAGCATTCTGCAATTACTGTCTAATAATTATAATATGTTACGTTCTTCTAGTAGCATTTTGAGGCCATTAAGAAGTCGCATTCAAACATCGAAATAGCGTTAATAAAACTAAAAAAATCTAAGAACGTTTCTGTTACCGAAATGATATCCAAAACGTTTCAGAATGTCCGCCAGAGCGTTTACAAGCTCTAGCATGCCATTTTAGTACTTCTAAAACAGTAAGTGCCATTCTGATGCATTTAAAATTAGTTTGCAGTTAATGCTGTACAATTTTTAGCATTCTGCAGTTACTGTCTAATAATTATAAAATGTTACGTTCTTCTAGTAGCATTTTGAGGTCATTAAGAAGTCGCATTCAAACATCGAAATAGCGTTAATAAAACTAAAAAAATCTAAGAACGTTTCTATTACCGAAATGATATCCAAAACGTTTCAGAATGTCCGCCAGAGCGTTTACAAGCTCTAGCATGCCATTTTATGTACTTCTAAAACAGTAAGTGCCATTCTGATGCATTTAAAATTAGTTTGCAGTTAATGCTGTACAATCTTTAGCATCCTGCAGTTACTGTCTAATAATTATAAAATGTTACTTTCTTCTAGTAGCATTTTGAGGTCATTAAGAAGTCGCATTCAAACATCGAAATAGCGTTAATAAAACTAAAAAAATCTAAGAACGTTTCTATTACCGAAATGATATCCAAAACGTTTCAGAATGTCCGCCAGAGCGTTTACAAGCTCTATCATGCCATTTTATGTACTTCTAAAACAGTAAGTGCCATTCTGATGCATTTAAAATTAGTTTGCAGTTGATGCTGTACAATCGTTAGCATTCTGCAATTACTGTCTAATAATTATAAAATGTTACGTTCTTCTAGTAGCATTTTGAGGTCATTAATAAGTCGCATTCAAACATCGAAATAGCGTTAATAAAACTAAAAAAATCTAAGAACGTTTCTATTACCGAAATGATATCCAAAACGTTTCAGAATGTCCGCCAGAGCGTTTACAAGCTCTAGCATGCCATTTTATGTACTTCTAAAACAGTAAGTGCCATTCAGATGCATTTAAAATTAGTTTGCAGTTAATGCTGTACAATCTTTAGCATTCTGCAATTACTGTCTAATAATTATAAAATGTTACGTTCTTCTAGTAGCATTTTGAGGCCATTAAGAAGTCGCATTCAAACATCGAAATAGCGTTAATAAAACTAAAAAAATCTAAGAACGTTTCTATTACCGAAATGATATCCAAAACGTTTCAGAATGTCCGCCAGAGCGTTTACAAGCTCTAGCATGCCATTTTATTTACTTCTAAAACAGTAAGTGCCATTCTGATGCATTTAAAATTAGTTTGCAGTTAATGCTGTACAATCTTTAGCATCCTGCAGTTACTGTCTAATAATTATAAAATGTTACTTTCTTCTAGTAGCATTTTGAGGTCATTAAGAAGTCGCATTCAAACATCGAAATAGCGTTAATAAAACTAAAAAAATCTAAGAACGTTTCTATTACCGAAATGATATCCAAAACGTTTCAGAATGTCCGCCAGAGCGTTTACAAGCTCTATCATGCCATTTTATGTACTTCTAAAACAGTAAGTGCCATTCTGATGCATTTAAAATTAGTTTGCAGTTGATGCTGTACAATCGTTAGCATTCTGCAATTACTGTCTAATAATTATAAAATGTTACGTTCTTCTAGTAGCATTTTGAGGTCATTAATAAGTCGCATTCAAACATCGAAATAGCGTTAATAAAACTAAAAAAATCTAAGAACGTTTCTATTACCGAAATGATATCCAAAACGTTTCAGAATGTCCGCCAGAGCGTTTACAAGCTCTAGCATGCCATTTTATGTACTTCTAAAACAGTAAGTGCCATTCAGATGCATTTAAAATTAGTTTGCAGTTAATGCTGTACAATCTTTAGCATTCTGCAATTACTGTCTAATAATTATAAAATGTTACGTTCTTCTAGTAGCATTTTGAGGCCATTAAGAAGTCGCATTCAAACATCGAAATAGCGTTAATAAAACTAAAAAAATCTAAGAACGTTTCTATTACCGAAATGATATCCAAAACGTTTCAGAATGTCCGCCAGAGCGTTTACAAGCTCTAGCATGCCATTTTATGTACTTCTAAAACAGTAAGTGCCATTCTGATGCATTTAAAATTAGTTTGCAGTTAATGCTGTACAATCTTTAGCATTCTGCAATTACTGTCTAATAATTATAAAATGTTACGTTCTTCTAGTAGCATTTTGAGGTCATTAAGAAGTCGCATTCAAACATCGAAATAGCGTTAATAAAACTAAAAAAATCTAAGAACGTTTCTATTACCGAAATGATATCCAAAACGTTTCAGAATGTCCGCCAGAGCGTTTACAAGCTAGCATGCCATTTTATGTACTTCTAAAAACGTAAGTGCCATTCTGATGCATTTAAAATTAGTTTGCAGTTGATGCTGTACAATCTTTAGCATTCTGCAATTACTGTTAAATAATTATAATATGTTACGTTCTTCTAGTAGCATTTTGAGGCCATTAAGAAGTCGCATTCAAACATCGAAATAGCGTTAATAAATCTAAAAAAATCTAAGAACGTTTCTATTACCGAAATGATATCCAAAACGTCTCAGAATGTCCGCCAGAACGTTTACAAGTTCTAGCATCCCATTTTATGTACTTCTAAAACAGTAAGTACCATTCTGATGCATATAAAATTAGTTTGCAGTTGATGCTGTACAATCGTTAGCATTCTGCAATTACTGTCTAATAATTATAAAATGTTACGTTCTTCTAGTAGCATTTTGAGGTCATTAAGAAGTCGCATTCAAATATCGAAATAGCGTTAATAAAACTAAAAAAATCTAAGAACACTTCTATTACCGAAATGATATCCAAAACGTTTCAGAATGTCCGCCAGAGCGTTTACAAGCTCTAGCATGCCATTTTATGTACTTCTAAAACAGTAAGTGCCATTCTGATGCATTTAAAATTAGTTTGCAGTTGATGCTGTACAATCGTTAGCATTCTGCAATTACTGTCTAATAATTATAAAATGTTACGTTCTTCTAGTAGCATTTTGAGGTCATTAAGAAGTCGCATTCAAACATCGAAATAGCGTTAATAAAACTAAAAAAATCTAAGAACGTTTCTATTACCGAAATGATATCCAAAACGTTTCAGAATGTCCGCCAGAGCGTTTACAAGCTCTAGCATGCCATTTTATGTACTTCTAAAACAGTAAGTGCCATTCTGATGCATTTAAAATTAGTTTGCAGTTAATGCTGTACAATCTTTAGCATTCTGCAATTACTGTCTAATAATTATAATATGTTACGTTCTTCTAGTAGCATTTTGAGGCCATTAAGAAGTCGCATTCAAACATCGAAATAGCGTTAATAAAACTTTAAAAATAGAGAACGTTTCTACTATCGAAATGATATCGAACACGTCTCAATTCGTCCGCCAGTGTGTTTACAGGCTCTAGCAAACAATTTTGTCCACTTCTAAAACAGTAGGTGCCATTCTGATTAATTTAAAATTAGTTTATAGTTGTTTTTGTAAAATTTTTAGCATTCTGCAATTACTTTCTATTAGTTATAATATGTTAGCTACCGCTAGTGGCATTTTGAGGCCATTGGTAATTCGCATTCAAACACCGAAACAGCGTTACTAAAAAGAAAAAATTTAAAAGCGTTTCCGCAATCGGAATGATATCCATAGCGTGTCAGATCGTCCACCAGTGCGTTTACAGGCTCTATCATGCCATTTTGTCTACTTCTAAAACAGTAGGGGCCATTCTGATGCATTTAAAATTAGTTTGCCGTTGATGCTGTACAATCTTTAGCATTATGCAATTACTGTTTAATAATTGTAATATGTTACGTTCTTCTAGTAGCATTTTGAGGCCATTAAGAAGTCGCATTCAAACATCGAAATAGCGTTAATAAAACTAAAAAAATCTAAGAACGTTTCTATTACCGAAATGATATCCAAAACGTCTCAGAATGTCCGCCAGAACGTTTACAAGCTCTAGCATGCCATTTTATGTACTTCTAAAACAGTAAGTAACATTCTGATGCATATAAAATTAGTTTGCAGTTAATGCTGTACAATCTTTAGCATTCTGCAATTACTGTCTAATAATTATAATATGTTACGTTCTTCTAGTAGCATTTTGAGGCCATTAAGAAGTCGCATTCAAACATCGAAATAGCGTTAATAAAACTAAAAAAATCTAAGAACGTTTCTATTACCGAAATGATATCCAAAACGTCTCAGAATGTCCGCCAGAACGTTTACAAGCTCTAGCATGCCATTTTATGTACTTCTAAAACAGTAAGTACCATTCTGATGCATATAAAATTAGTTTGCAGTTGATGCTGTACAATCGTTAGCATTCTGCAATTACTGTCTAATAATTATAAAATGTTACGTTCTTCTAGTAGCATTTTGAGGTCATTAAGAAGTCGCATTCAAACATCGAAATAGCGTTAATAAAACTAAAAAAATCTAAGAACGTTTCTATTACCGAAATGATATCCAAAACGTTTCAGAATGTCCGCCAGAGCGTTTACAAGCTCTAGCATGCCATTTTATGTACTTCTAAAACAGTAAGTGCCATTCTGATGCATTTAAAATTAGTTTGCAGTTAATGCTGTACAATCTTTAGCATTCTGCAATTACTGTCTAATAATTATAATATGTTACGTTCTTCTAGTAGCATTTTGAGGCCATTAAGAAGTCGCATTCAAACATCGAAATAGCGTTAATAAAACTAAAAAAATCTAAGAACGTTTCTATTACCGAAATGATATCCAAAACGTTTCAGAATGTCCGCCAGAGCGTTTACAAGCTAGCATGCCAGTTTATGTACTTCTAAAACAGTAAGTGCCATTCTGATGCATTTAAAATTAGTTTGCAGTTGATGCTGTACAATCTTTAGCATTCTGCAATTACTGTCTAATAATTATAATATGTTACGTTCTTCTAGTAGCATTTTGAGGCCATTAAGAAGTCGCATTCAAACATCGATATAGCGTTAATAAAACTAAAAAAATCTAAGAACGTTTCTATTACCGAGATGATATCCAAAACGTTTCAGAATGTCCGCCAGAGCGTTTACAAGCTCTAGCATGCCATTTTATGTACTTCTAAAACAGTAAGTGCCATTCTGATGCATTTAAAATTAGTTTGCAGTTAATGCTGTGCAATCTTTAGCATTCTGCAGTTACTGTCTAATAATTATAAAATGTTACGTTCTTCTAGTAGCATTTTGATGTCATTAAGAAGTCGCATTCAAACATCGAAATAGCGTTAATAAAACTAAAACAATCTAAGAACGTTTCTATTACCGAAATGATATCCAAAACGTTTCAGAATGTCCGCCAGAGCGTTTACAAGCTCTAGCATGCCATTTTATGTACTTCTAAAACAGTAAGTGCCATTCTGATGCATTTAAAATTAGTTTGCAGTTGATGCTGTACAATCTTTAGCATTCTGCAATTACTGTCTAATAATTATAAAATGTTACGTTCTTCTAGTAGCATTTTGAGGTCATTAAGAAGTCGCATACAAACATCGAAATAGCGTTAATAAAACTAAAAAAATCTAAGAACGTTTCTATTACCGAAGTGATATCCAAAACGTTTCAGAATGTCCGCCAGAGCGTTTACAAGCTCTAGCATGCCATTTTATGTACTTCTAAAACAGTAGGTGCCATTCTGATGCATTTAAAATTAGTTTGCAGTTAATGCTGTACAATCTTTAGCATTCTGCAATTACTGTCTAATAATTATAAAATGTTACGTTCTTCTAGTAGCATTTTGAGGTCATTAAGAAGTCGCATTCAAACATGGAAATAGCGTTAATAAAACTAAAAAAATCTAAGAACGTTTCTATTACCGAAATGATATCCAAAACGTTTCAGAATGTCCGCCAGAGCGTTTACAAGCTCTAGCATGCCATTTTATGTACTTCTAAAATAGTAGGTGCCATTCTGATGCATTTAAAATTAGTTTGCAGTTAATGCTGTACAATCTTTAGCATTCTGCAATTACTGTCTAATAATTATAAAATGTTACGTTCTTCTAGTAGCATTTTGAGGTCATTAAGAAGTCGCATTCAAACATCGAAATAGCGTTAATAAAACTAAAAAAATCTAAGAACGTTTCTATTACCGAAATGATATCCAAAACGTTTCAGAATGTCCGCCAGAGCGTTTACAAGCTCTAGCATGCCATTTTATGTACTTCTAAAACAGTAGGTGCCATTCTGATGCATTTAAAATTAGTTTGCAGTTAATGCTGTACAATCTTTAGCATTCTGCAATTACTGTCTAATAATTATAATATGTTACGTTCTTCTAGTAGCATTTTGAGGCCATTAAGAAGTCGCATTCAAACATCGAAATAGCGTTAATAAAACTTTAAAAATAGAGAACGTTTCTACTATCGAAATGATATCGAACACGTCTCAATTCGTCCGCCAGTGTGTTTACAGGCTCTAGCAAACAATTTTGTCCACTTCTAAAACAGTAGGTGCCATTCTGATTAATTTAAAATTAGTTTATAGTTGTTTTTGTAAAATTTTTAGCATTCTGCAATTACTTTCTATTAGTTATAATATGTTAGGTACCGCTAGTGGCATTTTGAGGCCATTGGTAATTCGCATTCAAACACCGAAACAGCGTTACTAAAAAGAAAAAATTTAAAAGCGTTTCCGCAATCGGAATGATATCCATAGCGTGTCAGATCGTCCACCAGTGCGTTTACAGGCTCTATCATGCCATTTTGTCTACTTCTAAAACAGTAGGGGCCATTCTGATGCATTTAAAATTAGTTTGCAGTTGATGCTGTACAATCTTTAGCATTATGCAATTACTGTTTAATAATTGTAATATGTTACGTTCTTCTAGTAGCATTTTGAGGCCATTAAGAAGTCGCATTCAAACATCGAAATAGCGTTAATAAAACTAAAAAAATCTAAGAACGTTTCTATTACCGAAATGATATCCAAAACGTCTCAGAATGTCCGCCAGAACGTTTACAAGCTCTAGCATGCCATTTTATGTACTTCTAAAACAGTAAGTAACATTCTGATGCATATAAAATTAGTTTGCAGTTAATGCTGTACAATCTTTAGCATTCTGCAATTACTGTCTAATAATTATAATATGTTACGTTCTTCTAGTAGCATTTTGAGGCCATTAAGAAGTCGCATTCAAACATCGAAATAGCGTTAATAAAACTAAAAAAATCTAAGAACGTTTCTATTACCGAAATGATATCCAAAACGTCTCAGAATGTCCGCCAGAACGTTTACAAGCTCTAGCATGCCATTTTATGTACTTCTAAAACAGTAAGTACCATTCTGATGCATATAAAATTAGTTTGCAGTTGATGCTGTACAATCGTTAGCATTCTGCAATTACTGTCTAATAATTATAAAATGTTACGTTCTTCTAGTAGCATTTTGAGGTCATTAAGAAGTCGCATTCAAACATCGAAATAGCGTTAATAAAACTAAAAAAATCTTAGAACGCTTCTATTACCGAAATGATATCCAAAACGTTTCAGAATGTCCGCCAGAGCGTTTACAAGCTCTAGCATGCCAATCTGATGCATATAAAATTAGTTTGCAGTTGATGCTGTACAATCGTTAGCATTCTGCAATTACTGTCTAATAATTATAAAATGTTACGTTCTTCTAGTAGCATTTTGAGGTCATTAAGAAGTCGCATTCAAACATCGAAATAGCGTTAATAAAACTAAAAAAATCTAAGAACGTTTCTATTACCGAAATGATATCCAAAACGTTTCAGAATGTCCGCCAGAGCGTTTACAAGCTCTAGCATGCCATTTTATGTACTTCTAAAACAGTAAGTGCCATTCTGATGCATTTAAAATTAGTTTGCAGTTAATGCTGTACAATCTTTAGCATTCTGCAATTACTGTCTAATAATTATAATATGTTACGTTCTTCTAGTAGCATTTTGAGGCCATTAAGAAGTCGCATTCAAACATCGAAATAGCGTTAATAAAACTAAAAAAATCTAAGAACGTTTCTATTACCGAAATGATATCCAAAACGTTTCAGAATGTCCGCCAGAGCGTTTACAAGCTAGCATGCCAGTTTATGTACTTCTAAAACAGTAAGTGCCATTCTGATGCATTTAAAATTAGTTTGCAGTTGATGCTGTACAATCTTTAGCATTCTGCAATTACTGTCTAATAATTATAATATGTTACGTTCTTCTAGTAGCATTTTGAGGCCATTAAGAAGTCGCATTCAAACATCGATATAGCGTTAATAAAACTAAAAAAATCTAAGAACGTTTCTATTACCGAGATGATATCCAAAACGTTTCAGAATGTCCGCCAGAGCGTTTACAAGCTCTAGCATGCCATTTTATGTACTTCTAAAACAGTAAGTGCCATTCTGATGCATTTAAAATTAGTTTGCAGTTAATGCTGTGCAATCTTTAGCATTCTGCAGTTACTGTCTAATAATTATAAAATGTTACGTTCTTCTAGTAGCATTTTGATGTCATTAAGAAGTCGCATTCAAACATCGAAATAGCGTTAATAAAACTAAAACAATCTAAGAACGTTTCTATTACCGAAATGATATCCAAAACGTTTCAGAATGTCCGCCAGAGCGTTTACAAGCTCTAGCATGCCATTTTATGTACTTCTAAAACAGTAAGTGCCATTCTGATGCATTTAAAATTAGTTTGCAGTTGATGCTGTACAATCTTTAGCATTCTGCAATTACTGTCTAATAATTATAAAATGTTACGTTCTTCTAGTAGCATTTTGAGGTCATTAAGAAGTCGCATACAAACATCGAAATAGCGTTAATAAAACTAAAAAAATCTAAGAACGTTTCTATTACCGAAGTGATATCCAAAACGTTTCAGAATGTCCGCCAGAGCGTTTACAAGCTCTAGCATGCCATTTTATGTACTTCTAAAACAGTAGGTGCCATTCTGATGCATTTAAAATTAGTTTGCAGTTAATGCTGTACAATCTTTAGCATTCTGCAATTACTGTCTAATAATTATAAAATGTTACGTTCTTCTAGTAGCATTTTGAGGTCATTAAGAAGTCGCATTCAAACATGGAAATAGCGTTAATAAAACTAAAAAAATCTAAGAACGTTTCTATTACCGAAATGATATCCAAAACGTTTCAGAATGTCCGCCAGAGCGTTTACAAGCTCTAGCATGCCATTTTATGTACTTCTAAAATAGTAGGTGCCATTCTGATGCATTTAAAATTAGTTTGCAGTTAATGCTGTACAATCTTTAGCATTCTGCAATTACTGTCTAATAATTATAAAATGTTACGTTCTTCTAGTAGCATTTTGAGGTCATTAAGAAGTCGCATTCAAACATCGAAATAGCGTTAATAAAACTAAAAAAATCTAAGAACGTTTCTATTACCGAAATGATATCCAAAACGTTTCAGAATGTCCGCCAGAGCGTTTACAAGCTCTAGCATGCCATTTTATGTACTTCTAAAACAGTAGGTTCCATTCTGATGCATTTAAAATTAGTTTGCAGTTAATGCTGTACAATCTTTAGCATTCTGCAATTACTGTCTAATAATTATAATATGTTACGTTCTTCTAGTAGCATTTTGAGGTCATTAAGAAGTCGCATTCAGACATCGAAATAGCGTTAATAAAACTAAAAAAATCTAAGAACGTTTCTATTACCGAAATTATATCCAAAACGTTTCAGAATGTCCGCCAGAGCGTTTACAAGCTAGCATGCCAGTTTATGTACTTCTAAAACAGTAAGTGCCATTCTGATGCATTTAAAATTAGTTTGCAGTTGATGCTGTACAATCTTTAGCATTCTGCAATTACTGTCTAATAATTATAATATGTTACGTTCTTCTAGTAGCATTTTGAGGCCATTAAGAAGTCGCATTCAAACATCGATATAGCGTTAATAAAACTAAAAAAATCTAAGAACGTTTCTATTACCGAGATGATATCCAAAACGTTTCAGAATGTCCGCCAGAGCGTTTACAAGCTCTAGCATGCCATTTTATGTGCCATTCTGATGCATTTAAAATTAGTTTGCAGTTAATGCTGTACAATCTTTAGCATTCTGCAATTACTGTCTAATAATTATAAAATGTTACGTTCTTCTAGTAGCATTTTGAGGTCATTAAGAAGTCGCATTCAAACATCGAAATAGCGTTAATAAAACTAAAAAAATCTAAGAACGTTTCTATTACCGAAATGATATCCAAAACGTTTCAGAATGTCCGCCAGAGAATTCACAAGCTCTAGCATGCCATTTTATGTACTTCTAAAACAGTAGGTGCCATTCTGATGCATTTAAAATTAGTTTGCAGTTAATGCTGTACAATCTTTAGCATTCTGCAATTACTGTCTAATAATTATAATATGTTACGTTCTTCTAGTAGCATTTTGAGGTCATTAAGAAGTCGCATTCAAACATCGAAATAGCGTTAATAAAACTAAAAAAATCTAAGAACGTTTCTATTACCGAAATGATATCCAAAGCGTTTCAGAATGTCCGCCAGAGCGTTTACAAGCTCTAGCATGCCATTTTATGTACTTCTAAAACAGTAAGTGCCATTCTGATGCATTTAAAATTAGTTTGCAGTTAATGCTGTACAATCTTTAGCATTCTGCAATTACTGTCTAATAATTATAATATGTTACGTTCTTCTAGTAGCATTTTGAGGTCATTAAGAAGTCGCATTCAAACATCGAAATAGCGTTAATAAAACTAAAAAAATCTAAGAACGTTTCTATTACCGAAATGATATCCAAAACGTTTCAGAATGTCCGCCAGAGCGTTTACAAGCTCTAGCATGCCATTTTATGTACTTCTAAAACAGTAAGTGCCATTCTGATGCATTTAAAATTAGTTTGCAGTTAATGCTGTACAATCTTTAGCATTCTGCAATTACTGTCTAATAATTATAAAATGTTACGTTCTTCTAGTAGCATTTTGAGGTCATTAAGAAGTCGCATTCAAACATCGAAATAGCGTTAATAAAACTAAAAAAATCTAAGAACGTTTCTATTACCGAAATGATATCCAAAACGTTTCAGAATGTCCGCCAGAGCGTTTACAAGCTCTAGCATGCCATTTTATGTACTTCTAAAACAGTAGGTGCCATTCTGATGCATTTAAAATTAGTTTGCAGTTAATGCTGTATAATCTTTAGCATTCTGCAATTACTGTCTAATAATTATAATATGTTACGTTCTTCTAGTAGCATTTTGAGGTCATTAAGAAGTCGCATTCAAACATCGAAATAGCGTTAATAAAACTAAAAAAATCTAAGAACGTTTCTATTACCGAAATGATATCCAAAACGTTTCAGAATGTCCGCCAGAGCGTTTACAAGCTCTAGCATGCCATTTTATGTACTTCTAAAACAGTAAGTGCCATTCTGATGCATTTAAAATTAGTTTGCAGTTAATGCTGTACAATTTTTAGCATTCTGCAGTTACTGTCTAATAATTATAAAATGTTACGTTCTTCTAGTAGCATTTTGAGGTCATTAAGAAGTCGCATTCAAACATCGAAATAGCGTTAATAAAACTAAAAAAATCTAAGAACGTTTCTATTACCGAAATGATATCCAAAACGTTTCAGAATGTCCGCCAGAGCGTTTACAAGCTCTAGCATGCCATTTTATGTACTTCTAAAACAGTAAGTGCCATTCTGATGCATTTAAAATTAGTTTGCAGTTGATGCTGTACAATCTTTAGCATTCTGCAATTACTGTCTAATAATTATAAAATGTTACGTTCTTCTAGTAGCATTTTGAGGTCATTAAGAAGTCGCATTCAAACATCGAAATAGCGTTAATAAAACTAAAACAATCTAAGAACGTTTCTATTACCGAAATGATATCCAAAACGTTTCAGAATGTCCGCCAGAGCGTTTACAAGCTCTAGCATGCCATTTTATGTACTTCTAAAACAGTAGGTGCCATTCTGATGCATTTAAAATTAGTTTGCAGTTAATGCTGTACAATCTTTAGCATTCTGCAATTACTGTCTAATAATTATAATATGTTACGTTCTTCTAGTAGCATTTTGAGGTCATTAAGAAGTCGCATTCTAACATCGAAATAGCGTTAATAAAACTAAAAAAATCTAAGAACGTTTCTATTACCGAAATGATATCCAAAACGTTTCAGAATGTCCGCCAGAGCGTTTACAAGCTCTAGCATGCCATTTTATGTACTTCTAAAACAGTAAGTGCCATTCTGATGCATTTAAAATTAGTTTGCAGTTAATGCTGTACAATCTTTAGCATTCTGCAATTACTGTCTAATAATTATAATATGTTACGTTCTTCTAGTAGCATTTTGAGGCCATTAAGAAGTCGCATTCAAACATCGATATAGCGTTAATAAAACTAAAAAAATCTAAGAACGTTTCTATTACCGAAATGATATCCAAACCGTTTCAGAATGTCCGCCAGAGCGTTTACAAGCTCTAGCATGCCATTTTATGTACTTCTAAAACAGTAAGTGCCATTCTGATGCATTTAAAATTAGTTTGCAGTTAATGCTGTACAATCTTTAGCATTCTGCAGTTACTGTCTAATAATTATAAAATGTTACGTTCTTCTAGTAGCATTTTGAGGTCATTAAGAAGTCGCATTCAAACATCGAAATAGCGTTAATAAAACTAAAAAAATCTAAGAACGTTTCTATTACCGAAATGATATCCAAAACGTTTCAGAATGTCCGCCAGAGCGTTTACAAGCTCTAGCATGCCATTTTATGTACTTCTAAAACAGTAAGTGCCATTCTGATGCATTTAAAATTAGTTTGCAGTTGATGCTGTACAATCGTTAGCATTCTGCAATTACTGTCTAATAATTATAAAATGTTACGTTCTTCTAGTAGCATTTTGAGGTCATTAAGAAGTCGCATTCAAACATCGAAATAGCGTTAATAAAACTAAAAAAATCTAAGAACGTTTCTATTACCGAAATGATATCCAAAACGTTTCAGAATGTCCGCCAGAGCGTTTACAAGCTCTAGCATGCCATTTTATGTACTTCTAAAACAGTAAGTGCCATTCTGATGCATTTAAAATTAGTTTGCAGTTAATGCTGTACAATCTTTAGCATTCTGCAATTACTGTCTAATAATTATAATATGTTACGTTCTTCTAGTAGCATTTTGAGGCCATTAAGAAGTCGCATTCAAACATCGAAATACCGTTAATAAAACTAAAAAAATCTAAGAACGTTTCTATTACCGAGATGATATCCAAAACGTTTCAGAATGTCCGCCAGAGCGTTTACAAGCTCTAGCATGCCATTTTATGTACTTCTAAAATAGTAAGTGCCATTCTGATGCATTTAAAATTAGTTTGCAGTTAATGCTGTACAATCTTTAGCATTCTGCAATTACTGTCTAATAATTATAAAATGTTACGTTCTTCTAGTAGCATTTTGAGGTCATTAAGAAGTCGCATTCAAACATCGAAATAGCGTCAATAAAACTAAAAAAATCTAAGAACGTTTCTATTACCGAAATGATATCCAAAACGTTTCAGAATGTCCGCCAGAGCGTTTACAAGCTCTAGCATGCCATTTTATGTACTTCTAAAACAGTAGGTGCCATTCTGATGCATTTAAAATTAGTTTGCAGTTAATGCTGTACAATCTTTAGCATTCTGCAATTACTGTCTAATAATTATAAAATGTTACGTTCTTCTAGTAGCATTTTGAGGTCATTAAGAAGTCGCATTCAAACATCGAAATAGCGTTAATAAAACTAAAAAAATCTAAGAACGTTTCTATTACCGAAATGATATCCAAAACGTTTCAGAATGTCCGCCAGAGCGTTTACAAGCTCTAGCATGCCATTTTATGTACTTCTAAAATAGTAAGTGCCATTCTGATGCATTTAAAATTAGTTTGCAGTTAATGCTGTACAATCTTTAGCATTCTGCAATTACTGTCTAATAATTATAATATGTTACGTTCTTCTAGTAGCATTTTGAGGTCATTAAGAAGTCGCATTCTAACATCGAAATAGCGTTAATAAAACTAAAAAAATCTAAGAACGTTTCTATTACCGAAATGATATCCAAAACGTTTCAGAATGTCCGCCAGAGCGTTTACAAGCTCTAGCATGCCATTTTATGTACTTCTAAAACAGTAAGTGCCATTCTGATGCATTTAAAATTAGTTTGAAGTTAATGCTGTACAATCTTTAGCATTCTGCAGTTACTGTCTAATAATTATAAAATGTTACGTTCTTCTAGTAGCATTTTGAGGTCATTAAGAAGTCGCATTCAAACATCGAAATAGCGTTAATAAAACTTAAAAAATCTAAGAACGTTTCTATTACCGAAATGATATCCAAAACGTTTCAGAATGTCCGCCAGAGCGTTTACAAGCTCTAGCATGCCATTTTATGTACTTCTAAAACAGTAAGTGCCATTCTGATGCATTTAAAATTAGTTTGCAGTTGATGCTGTACAATCGTTAGCATTCTGCAATTACTGTCTAATAATTATAAAATGTTACGTTCTTCTAGTAGCATTTTGAGGTCATTAAGAAGTCGCATTCAAACATCGAAATAGCGTTAATAAAACTAAAAAAATCTAAGAACGTTTCTATTACCGAAATGATATCCAAAACGTTTCAGAATGTCCGCCAGAGCGTTTACAAGCTCTAGCATGCCATTTTATGTACTTCTAAAACAGTAAGTGCCATTCTGATGCATTTAAAATTAGTTTGCAGTTAATGCTGTACAATCTTTAGCATTCTGCAATTACTGTCTAATAATTATAATATGTTACGTTCTTCTAGTAGCATTTTGAGGCCATTAAGAAGTCGCATTCAAACATCGAAATACCGTTAATAAAACTAAAAAAATCTAAGAACGTTTCTATTACCGAGATGATATCCAAAACGTTTCAGAATGTCCGCCAGAGCGTTTACAAGCTCTAGCATGCCATTTTATGTACTTCTAAAATAGTAAGTGCCATTCTGATGCATTTAAAATTAGTTTGCAGTTAATGCTGTACAATCTTTAGCATTCTGCAATTACTGTCTAATAATTATAAAATGTTACGTTCTTCTAGTAGCATTTTGAGGTCATTAAGAAGTCGCATTCAAACATCGAAATAGCGTCAATAAAACTAAAAAAATCTAAGAACGTTTCTATTACCGAAATGATATCCAAAACGTTTCAGAATGTCCGCCAGAGCGTTTACAAGCTCTAGCATGCCATTTTATGTACTTCTAAAACAGTAGGTGCCATTCTGATGCATTTAAAATTAGTTTGCAGTTAATGCTGTACAATCTTTAGCATTCTGCAATTACTGTCTAATAATTATAAAATGTTACGTTCTTCTAGTAGCATTTTGAGGTCATTAAGAAGTCGCATTCAAACATCGAAATAGCGTTAATAAAACTAAAAAAATCTAAGAACGTTTCTATTACCGAAATGATATCCAAAACGTTTCAGAATGTCCGCCAGAGCGTTTACAAGCTCTAGCATGCCATTTTATGTACTTCTAAAATAGTAAGTGCCATTCTGATGCATTTAAAATTAGTTTGCAGTTAATGCTGTACAATCTTTAGCATTCTGCAATTACTGTCTAATAATTATAATATGTTACGTTCTTCTAGTAGCATTTTGAGGTCATTAAGAAGTCGCATTCTAACATCGAAATAGCGTTAATAAAACTAAAAAAATCTAAGAACGTTTCTATTACCGAAATGATATCCAAAACGTTTCAGAATGTCCGCCAGAGCGTTTACAAGCTCTAGCATGCCATTTTATGTACTTCTAAAACAGTAAGTGCCATTCTGATGCATTTAAAATTAGTTTGCAGTTGATGCTGTACAATCTTTAGCATTCTGCAGTTACTGTCTAATAATTATAAAATGTTACGTTCTTCTAGTAGCATTTTGAGGTCATTAAGAAGTCGCATTCAAACATCGAAATAGCGTTAATAAAACTAAAAAAATCTAAGAACGTTTCTATTACCGAAATGATATCCAAAACGTTTCAGAATGTCCGCCAGAGCGTTTACAAGCTCTAGCATGCCATTTTATGTACTTCTAAAACAGTAAGTGCCATTCTGATGCATTTAAAATTAGTTTGCAGTTAATGCTGTACAATCTTTAGCATTCTGCAATTACTGTCTAATAATTATAATATGTTACGTTCTTCTAGTAGCATTTTGAGGCCATTAAGAAGTCGCATTCAAACATCGAAATAGCGTTAATAAAACTAAAAAAATCTAAGAACGTTTCTATTACCGAGATGATATCCAAAACGTTTCAGAATGTCCGCCAGAGCGTTTACAAGCTCTAGCATGCCATTTTATGTACTTCTAAAATAGTAAGTGCCATTCTGATGCATTTAAAATTAGTTTGCAGTTAATGCTGTACAATCTTTAGCATTCTGCAATTACTGTCTAATAATTATAAAATGTTACGTTCTTCTAGTAGCATTTTGAGGTCATTAAGAAGTCGCATTCAAACATCGAAATAGCGTTAATAAAACTAAAAAAATCTAAGAACGTTTCTATTACCGAAATGATATCCAAAACGTTTCAGAATGTCCGCCAGAGCGTTTACAAGCTCTAGCATGCCATTTTATGTACTTCTAAAACAGTAGGTGCCATTCTGATGCATTTAAAATTAGTTTGCAGTTAATGCTGTACAATCTTTAGCATTCTGCAATTACTGTCTAATAATTATAAAATGTTACGTTCTTCTAGTAGCATTTTGAGGTCATTAAGAAGTCGCATTCAAACATCGAAATAGCGTTAATAAAACTAAAAAAATCTAAGAACGTTTCTATTACCGAAATGATATCCAAAACGTTTCAGAATGTCCGCCAGAGCGTTTACAAGCTCTAGCATGCCATTTTATGTACTTCTAAAACAGTAGGTGCCATTCTGATGCATTTAAAATTAGTTTGCAGTTAATGCTGTACAATCTTTAGCATTCTGCAATTACTGTCTAATAATTATAATATGTTACGTTCTTCTAGTAGCATTTTGAGGTCATTAAGAAGTCGCATTCAAACATCGAAATAGCGTTAATAAAACTAAAAAAATCTAAGAACGTTTCTATTACCGAAATGATATCCAAAACGTTTCAGAATGTCCGCCAGAGCGTTTACAAGCTCTAGCATGCCATTTTATGTACTTCTAAAACAGTAAGTGCCATTCTGATGCATTTAAAATTAGTTTGCATTTAATGCTGTACAATCTTTAGCATTCTGCAATTACTGTCTAATAATTATAATATGTTACGTTCTTCTAGTAGCATTTTGAGGTCATTAAGAAGTCGCATTTAAACATCGAAATAGCGTTAATAAAACTAAAAAAATCTAAGAACGTTTCTATTACCGAAATGATATCCAAAACGTTTCAGAATGTCCGCCAGAGCGTTTACAAGCTCTAGCATGCCATTTTATGTACTTCTAAAACAGTAAGTGCCATTCTGATGCATTTAAAATTAGTTTGCAGTTAATGCTGTACAATTTTTAGCATTCTGCAGTTACTGTCTAATAATTATAAAATGTTACGTTCTTCTAGTAGCATTTTGAGGTCATTAAGAAGTCGCATTCAAACATCGAAATAGCGTTAATAAAACTAAAAAAATCTAAGAACGTTTCTATTACCGAAATGATATCCAAAACGTTTCAGAATGTCCGCCAGAGCGTTTACAAGCTCTAGCATGCCATTTTATGTACTTCTAAAACAGTAAGTGCCATTCTGATGCATTTAAAATTAGTTTGCAGTTGATGCTGTACAATCTTTAGCATTCTGCAATTACTGTCTAATAATTATAAAATGTTACGTTTTTCTAGTAGCATTTTGAGGTCATTAAGAAGTCGCATTCAAACATCGAAATAGCGTTAATAAAACTAAAACAATCTAAGAACGTTTCTATTACCGAAATGATATCCAAAACGTTTCAGAATGTCCGCCAGAGCGTTTACAAGCTCTAGCATGCCATTTTATGTACTTCTAAAACAGTAGGTGCCATTCTGATGCATTTAAAATTAGTTTGCAGTTAATGCTGTACAATCTTTAGCATTCTGCAATTACTGTCTAATAATTATAATATGTTACGTTCTTCTAGTAGCATTTTGAGGACATTAAGAAGTCGCATTCAAACATCGAAATAGCGTTAATAAAACTAAAAAAATCTAAGAACGTTTCTATTACCGAAATGATATCCAAAACGTTTCAGAATGTCCGCCAGAGCGTTTACAAGCTCTAGCATCCCATTTTATGTACTTCTAAAACAGTAAGTGCCATTCTGATGCATTTAAAATTAGTTTGCAGTTAATGCTGTACAATCTTTAGCATTCTGCAATTACTGTCTAATAATTATAATATGTTACGTTCTTCTAGTAGCATTTTGAGGCCATTAAGAAGTCGCATTCAAACATCGATATAGCGTTAATAAAACTAAAAAAATCTAAGAACGTTTCTATTACCGAAATGATATCCAAAACGTTTCAGAATGTCCGCCAGAGCGTTTACAAGCTCTAGCATGCCATTTTATGTACCTCTAAAACAGTAAGTGCCATTCTGATGCATTTAAAATTAGTTTGCAGTTAATGCTGTACAATCTTTAGCATTCTGCAATTACTGTCTAATAATTATAAAATGTTACGTTCTTCTAGTAGCATTTTGAGGTCATTAAGAAGTCGCATTCAAACATCGAAATAGCGTTAATAAAACTAAAAAAATCTAAGAACGTTTCTATTACCGAAGTGATATCCAAAACGTTTCAGAATGTCCGCCAGAGCGTTTACAAGCTCTAGCATGCCATTTTATGTACTTCTAAAACAGTAGGTGCCATTCTGATGCATTTAAAATTAGTTTGCAGTTAATGCTGTACAATCTTTAACATTCTGCAATTACTGTCTAATAATTATAAAATGTTACGTTCTTCTAGTAGCATTTTGAGGTCATTAAGAAGTCGCATTCAAACATCGAAATAGCGTTAATAAAACTAAAAAAATCTAAGAACGTTTCTATTACCGAAATGATACCCAAAACGTTTCAGAATGTCCGCCAGAGCGTTTACAAGCTCTAGCATGCCATTTTATGTACTTCTAAAACAGTAGGTGCCATTCTGATGCATTTAAAATTAGTTTGCAGTTAATGCTGTACAATCTTTAGCATTCTGCAATTACTGTCTAATAATTATAATATGTTACGTTCTTCTAGTAGCATTTTGAGGTCATTAAAAAGTCGCATTCAAACATCGAAATAGCGTTAATAAAACTAAAAAAATCTAAGAACGTTTCTATTACCGAAGTGATATCCAAAACGTTTCAGAATGTCCGCCAGAGCGTTTACAAGCTCTAGCATGCCATTTTATGTACTTCTAAAACAGTAGGTGCCATTCCGATGCATTTAAAATTAGTTTGCAGTTAATGCTGTACAATCTTTAGCATTCTGCAATTACTGTCTAATAATTATAAAATGTTACGTTCTTCTAGTAGCATTTTGAGGTCATTAAGAAGTCGCATTCAAACATCGAAATAGCGTTAATAAAACTAAAAAAATCTAAGAACGTTTCTATTACCGAAATGATATCCAAAACGTTTCAGAATGTCCGCCAGAGCGTTTACAAGCTCTAGCATGCCATTTTATGTACTTCTAAAACAGTAGGTGCCATTCTGATGCATTTAAAATTAGTTTGCAGTTAATGCTGTACAATCTTTAGCATTCTGCAATTACTGTCTAATAATTATAATATGTTACGTTCTTCTAGTAGCATTTTGAGGTCATTAAGAAGTCGCATTCAAACATCGAAATAGCGTTAATAAAACTAAAAAAATCTAAGAACGTTTCTATTACCGAAATGATATCCAAAACGTTTCAGAATGTCCGCCAGAGCGTTTACAAGCTCTAGCATGCCATTTTATGTACTTCTAAAACAGTAAGTGCCATTCTGATGCATTTAAAATTAGTTTGCAGTTAATGCTGTACAATTTTTAGCATTCTGCAATTACTGTCTAATAATTATAAAATGTTACGTTCTTCTAGTAGCATTTTGATGTCATTAAGAAGTCGCATTCAAACATCGAAATAGCGTTAATAAAACTAAAAAAATCTAAGAACGTTTCTATTACCGAAATGATATCCAAAACGTTTCAGAATGTCCGCCAGAGCGTTTACAAGCTCTAGCATGCCATTTTATGTACTTCTAAAACAGTAAGTGCCATTCTGATGCATTTAAAATTAGTTTGCAGTTAATGCTGTACAATCTTTAGCATTCTGCAATTACTGTCTAATAATTATAAAATGTTACGTTCTTCTAGTAGCATTTTGATGTCATTAAGAAGTCGCATTCAAACATCGAAATAGCGTTAATAAAACTAAAAAAATCTAAGAACGTTTCTATTACCGAAATGATATCCAAAACGTTTCAGAATGTCCGCCAGAGCGTTTACAAGCTCTAGCATGCCATTTTATGTACTTCTAAAACAGTAAGTGCCATTCTGATGCATTTAAAATTAGTTTGCAGTCAATGCTGTACAATCTTTAGCATTCTGCAATTACTGTCTAATAATTATAAAATGTTACGTTCTTCTAGTAGCATTTTGATGTCATTAAGAAGTCGCATTCAAACATCGAAATAGCGTTAATAAAACTAAAAAAATCTAAGAACGTTTCTATTACCGAAATGATATCCAAAACGTTTCAGAATGTCCGCCAGAGCGTTTACAAGCTCTAGCATGCCATTTTATGTACTTCTAAAACAGTAAGTGCCATTCTGATGCATTTAAAATTAGTTTGCAGTTAATGCTGTACAATCTTTAGCATTCTGCAATTACTGTCTAATAATTATAAAATGTTACGTTCTTCTAGTAGCATTTTGATGTCATTAAGAAGTCGCATTCAAACATCGAAATAGCGTTGATAAAACTAAAAAAATCTAAGAACGTTTCTATTACCGAAATGATATCCAAAACGTTTCAGAATGTCCGTCAGAGCGTTTACAAGCTCTAGCATGCCATTTTATGTACTTCTAAAACAGTAAGTGCCATTCTGATGCATTTAAAATTAGTTTGCAGTTAATGCTGTACAATCTTTAGCATTCTGCAGTTACTGTCTAATAATTATAAAATGTTACGTTCTTCTAGTAGCATTTTGATGTCATTAAGAAGTCGCATTCAAACATCGAAATAGCGTTAATAAAACTAAAAAAATCTAAGAACGTTTCTATTACCGAAATGATATCCAAAACGTTTCAGAATGTCCGCCAGAGCGTTTACAAGCTCTAGCATGCCATTTTATGTACTTCTAAAATAGTAAGTGCCATTCTGATGCATTTAAAATTAGTTTGCAGTTGATGCTGTACAATCGTTAGCATTCTGCAATTACTGTCTAATAATTATAAAATGTTACGTTCTTCTAGTAGCATTTTGAGGTCATTAAGAAGTCGCATTCAAACATCGAAATAGCGTTAATAAAACTAAAAAAATCTAAGAACGTTTCTATTACCGAAATGATATCCAAAACGTTTCAGAATGTCCGCCAGAGCGTTTACAAGCTCTAGCATGCCATTTTATGTACTTCTAAAACAGTAAGTGCCATTCTGATGCATTTAAAATTAGTTTGCAGTTAATGCTGTACAATTTTTAGCATTCTGCAATTACTGTCTAATAATTATAAAATGTTACGTTCTTCTAGTAGCATTTTGATGTCATTAAGAAGTCGCATTCAAACATCGAAATAGCGTTAATAAAACTAAAAAAATCTAAGAACGTTTCTATTACCGAAATGATATCCAAAACGTTTCAGAATGTCCGCCAGAGCGTTTACAAGCTCTAGCATGCCATTTTATGTACTTCTAAAACAGTAAGTGCCATTCTGATGCATTTAAAATTAGTTTGCAGTTGATGCTGTACAATCGTTAGCATTCTGCAATTACTGTCTAATAATTATAAAATGTTACGTTCCTCTAGTAGCATTTTGAGGTCATTAAGAAGTCGCATTCAAACATCGAAATAGCGTTAATAAAACTAAAAAAATCTAAGAACGTTTCTATTACCGAAATGATATCCAAAACGTTTCAGAATGTCCGCCAGAGCGTTTACAAGCTCTAGCATGCCATTTTATGTACTTCTAAAACAGTAAGTGCCATTCTGATGCATTTAAAATTAGTTTGCAGTTAATGCTGTACAATCTTTAGCATGCTGCAATTACTGTCTAATAATTATAATATGTTACGTTCTTCTAGTAGCATTTTGAGGCCATTAAGAAGTCGCATTCAAACATCGAAATAGCGTTAATAAAACTAAAAAAATCTAAGAACGTTTCTATTACCGAAATGATATCCAAAACGTTTCAGAATGTCCGCCAGAGCGTTTACAAGCTCTAGCATGCCATTTTATGTACTTCTAAAACAGTAAGTGCCATTCTGATGCATTTAAAATTAGTTTGCAGTTAATGCTGTACAATTTTTAGCATTCTGCAATTACTGTCTAATAATTATAAAATGTTACGTTCTTCTAGTAGCATTTTGATGTCATTAAGAAGTCGCATTCAAACATCGAAATAGCGTTAATAAAACTAAAAAAATCTAAGAACGTTTCTATTACCGGAATGATATCCAAAACGTTTCAGAATGTCCGCCAGAGCGTTTACAAGCTCTAGCATGCCATTTTATGTACTTCTAAAACAGTAAGTGCCATTCTGATGCATTTAAAATTAGTTTGCAGTTAATGCTGTACAATCTTTAGCATTCTGCAATTACTGTCTAATAATTATAAAATGTTACGTTCTTCTAGTAGCATTTTGATGTCATTAAGAAGTCGCATTCAAACATCGAAATAGCGTTAATAAAACTAAAAAAATCTAAGAACGTTTCTATTACCGAAATGATATCCAAAACGTTTCAGAATGTCCGCCAGAGCGTTTACAAGCTCTAGCATGCCATTTTATGTACTTCTAAAACAGTAAGTGCCATTCTGATGCATTTAAAATTAGTTTGCAGTTAATGCTGTACAATCTTTAGCATTCTGCAATTACTGTCTAATAATTATAAAATGTTACGTTCTTCTAGTAGCATTTTGAGGTCATTAAGAAGTCGCATTCAAACATCGAAATAGCGTTAATAAAACTAAAAAAATCTAAGAACGTTTCTATTACCGAAATGATATCCAAAACGTTTCAGAATGTCCGCCAGAGCGTTTACAAGCTCTAGCATGCCATTTTATGTACTTCTAAAACAGTAAGTGCCATTCTGATGCATTTAAAATTAGTTTGCAGTTAATGCTGTACAATCTTTAGCATGCTGCAATTACTGTCTAATAATTATAATATGTTACGTTCTTCTAGTAGCATTTTGAGGCCATTAAGAAGTCGCATTCAAACATCGAAATAGCGTTAATAAAACTAAAAAAATCTAAGAACGTTTCTATTACCGAAATGATATCCAAAACGTTTCAGAATGTCCGCCAGAGCGTTTACAAGCTCTAGCATGCCATTTTATGTACTTCTAAAACAGTAAGTGCCATTCTGATGCATTTAAAATTAGTTTGCAGTTAATGCTGTACAATTTTTAGCATTCTGCAATTACTGTCTAATAATTATAAAATGATACGTTCTTCTAGTAGCATTTTGATGTCATTAAGAAGTCGCATTCAAACATCGAAATAGCGTTAATAAAACTAAAAAAATCTAAGAACGTTTCTATTACCGAAATGATATCCAAAACGTTTCAGAATGTCCGCCAGAGCGTTTACAAGCTCTAGCATGCCATTTTATGTACTTCTAAAACAGTAAGTGCCATTCTGATGCATTTAAAATTAGTTTGCAGTTAATGCTGTACAATCTTTAGCATTCTGCAATTACTGTCTAATAATTATAAAATGTTACGTTCTTCTAGTAGCATTTTGATGTCATTAAGAAGTCGCATTCAAACATCGAAATAGCGTTAATAAAACTAAAAAAATCTAAGAACGTTTCTATTACCGAAATGATATCCAAAACGTTTCAGAATGTCCGCCAGAGCGTTTACAAGTTCGAGCATGCCATTTTATGTACTTCTAAAACAGTAAGTGCCATTCTGATGCATTTAAAATTAGTTTGCAGTTAATGCTGTACAATCTTTAGCATTCTGCAATTACTGTCTAATAATTATAAAATGTTACGTTCTTCTAGTAGCATTTTGATGTCATTAAGAAGTCGCATTCAAACATCGAAATAGCGTTAATAAAACTAAAAAAATCTAAGAACGTTTCTATTACCGAAATGATATCCAAAACGTTTCAGAATGTCCGCCAGAGCGTTTACAAGCTCTAGCATGCCATTTTATGTACTTCTAAAACAGTAAGTGCCATTCTGATGCATTTAAAATTAGTTTGCAGTTAATGCTGTACAATCTTTAGCATTCTGCAATTACTGTCTAATAATTATAAAATGTTACGTTCTTCTAGTAGCATTTTGATGTCATTAAGAAGTCGCATTCAAACATCGAAATAGCGTTAATAAAACTAAAAAAATCTAAGAACGTTTCTATTACCGAAATGATATCCAAAACGTTTCAGAATGTCCGCCAGAGCGTTTACAAGCTCTAGCATGCCATTTTATGTACTTCTAAAACAGTAAGTGCCATTCTGATGCATTTAAAATTAGTTTGCAGTTAATGCTGTACAATCTTTAGCATTCTGCAATTACTGTCTAATAATTATAAAATGTTACGTTCTTCTAGTAGCATTTTGATGTCATTAAGAAGTCGCATTCAAACATCGAAATAGCGTTAATAAAACTAAAAAAATCTAAGAACGTTTCTATTACCGAAATGATATCCAAAACGTTTCAGAATGTCCGCCAGAGCGTTTACAAGCTCTAGCATGCCATTTTATGTACTTCTAAAACAGTAAGTGCCATTCTGATGCATTTAAAATTAGTTTGCAGTTAATGCTGTACAATCTTTAGCATTCTGCAATTACTGTCTAATAATTATAAAATGTTACGTTCTTCTAGTAGCATTTTGATGTCATTAAGAAGTCGCATTCAAACATCGAAATAGCGTTAATAAAACTAAAAAAATCTAAGAACGTTTCTATTACCGAAATGATATCCAAAACGTTTCAGAATGTCCGCCAGAGCGTTTACAAGCTCTAGCATGCCATTTTATGTACTTCTAAAACAGTAAGTGCCATTCTGATGCATTTAAAATTAGTTTGCAGTTAATGCTGTACAATCTTTAGCATGCTGCAATTACTGTCTAATAATTATAATATGTTACGTTCTTCTAGTAGCATTTTGAGGCCATTAAGAAGTCGCATTCAAACATCGAAATAGCGTTAATAAAACTAAAAAAATCTAAGAACGTTTCTATTACCGAAATGATATCCAAAACGTTTCAGAATGTCCGCCAGAGCGTTTACAAGCTCTAGCATGCCATTTTATGTACTTCTAAAACAGTAAGTGCCATTCTGATGCATTTAAAATTTGTTTGCAGTTAATGCTGTACAATTTTTAGCATTCTGCAATTACTGTCTAATAATTATAAAATGTTACGTTCTTCTAGTAGCATTTTGATGTCATTAAGAAGTCGCATTCAAACATCGAAATAGCGTTAATAAAACTAAAAAAATCTAAGAACGTTTCTATTACCGAAATGATATCCAAAACGTTTCAGAATGTCCGCCAGAGCGTTTACAAGCTCTAGCATGCCATTTTATGTACTTCTAAAACAGTAAGTGCCATTCTGATGCATTTAAAATTAGTTTGCAGTTAATGCTGTACAATCTTTAGCATTCTGCAATTACTGTCTAATAATTATAAAATGTCACGTTCTTCTAGTAGCATTTTGATGTCATTAAGAAGTCGCATTCAAACATCGAAATAGCGTTAATAAAACTAAAAAAATCTAAGAACGTTTCTATTACCGAAATGATATCCAAAACGTTTCAGAATGTCCGCCAGAGCGTTTACAAGCTCTAGCATGCCATTTTATGTACTTCTAAAACAGTAAGTGCCATTCTGATGCATTTAAAATTAGTTTGCAGTTAATGCTGTACAATCTTTAGCATTCTGCAGTTACTGTCTAATAATTATAAAATGTTACGTTCTTCTAGTAGCATTTTGATGTCATTAAGAAGTCGCATTCAAACATCGAAATAGCGTTAATAAAACTAAAAAAATCTAAGAACGTTTCTATTACCGAAATGATATCCAAAACGTTTCAGAATGTC
>CALNHX010002044.1:0-195014 GCA_940337035.1 Agriotes lineatus
GTTGCCTATACAATATGTCTCTGGCAACTATGATCCCTAACAGTACTGAAGTGTATTGTTGAAGACGCTGTCGATGTCAAATTTGAGGTTAGGTTTTGTGTCAGTTGACGAAAAATCTAACCTGCTAACCTCGAATTTGACATCGACTGACAGTGCCAGCAACAATATACGAACGCGTCCATGGTTACACCAAGATCGAGGCTATGATGGATTTCCTTGTGTAGGCTTATGGGGGGATTGGTTGACTTCTCCCATCTACTTTCTGAACGACTGCGCATCTCCGGGAACGTTTCACCTTGTATTCTTTACACCATGGTTTTATCCACGTTTATTTCTAGCCCCCACAATTCAAAACCTACTAATTTTCAGACCATATAGTTTGCGTCGTCCTCGTCTTCTGCTAGAATTACATTCTACTACATTTTTTCTTCAATTCTGTTCCAAGCCTTGTCAATATACACTGCTTTCGTAAAGTAGTGCATAAATTCATTAAAAATTCAAGGAATAACTTTTGGACAAAATGCTGGGTCCCATCGATTTTTATTTTTATTTGTGCATTTTTTCAAATAAATCTATTTATTTGTGCATTTTTTCAAATAAATCTATACACACAGGGTGACCTGCGCAGCAGGTATGACGTCATCCATGATTTTTTTTAACGGAAACCTCCTTTTTTTATTACAGATTTTGAAATACAACTTTTTTTTACTTACGCCAAGGTAATTTTTACCTATAGCTCACATGACCAAAAATTAAGAAAAACAATTGCATACTAAATTTAATTGCAATGATAACTTCAACAACAACTAAATTAAATGTTCAAATTGTATACCGTTGGCTGCCTGACAGTAGCCAAGACGACCGAGGTGTTTTTTTATTGATTGCTGTCATTGATAAAAATGTCAAATCATACTTCTTAAAAATAAACTTTTTTAACCCTCCCGCACCCGTGCTCTAAAACTTCCATTAGAGCCCATGCGAGGTATTTGGGATACCCCAGTGGTTTTTCATGTCTATAACCAATTTGAGCTTTGTTATTAATTTTTTTCTATTATAAACGACATTTAGAACTTATAACACAAAATTTTATTCAAAAATACAAAGTAAAACTAAGGTTAAATACGTATACAGAAACTATAAAAAAAATTACAAAATATTTGTATCATTGTTCTTTATTGTCGTTGGGTTTGCAGTTTGGACAATATGATGTAGTTTCTGTTGTTCTGTGTATTGCACATACTGATTTAGAACAAGTTACACACGAAAATTTTGTTTTTCTGTCACGAACTCTTGGGCAAAAGTTGCACCTTCGACTGGTATTTGACTTGCGTTCTGGCAGTACCTCAGCATTTGCTTCATTGTTTTTTTGTTGGAAACATTTTAAGCGCTGGCATTTTTCTATGCTATAACGTTCAGTTCAACTAAATCAGTTGACAGACAACACGAAGAAAACATTTCCTACAACTTCTATAATTTTTTTTCCAATTCGTATTCTGCCCCATCCATATTATACAGGGTGTTATTTAAGTACGTGGCCAAACTTCAAGAGGTAATTCTTTGAGTGATTCTAAGACGAAAAGTTTATATAAACATAGGTTCGGTAATGCTTCGTTTTCAAGATACAGGGTGTCAAACTTTTTTTAAAAAATCATTTTTTCGTAAAAATTTTAATAATCCTTCAGCCAATTTTGTTGAAATTTGTCAGTGTTATTTATGGTAGAAAGGGGCTAATTTAGCCCTAACTAGATTAAAATTATTAAGTTCAGTAGCGTCTCAGGGGGGCACCTTAACCAATATTTTTTACAAAAAAATGTGCGCCACTGACTTTAAAACTTTTATATTTTTTTTTTCGCATTAAGTAGCTAAAAATACAACTTTTTTATCTCTTTAATTTTTTTCGTATATTGCTTCGTTTTCGAGAAAAAAAATAAAACTACTTTATTGCATGTCATTGCTTTGTTGCATGAAAAAAAAAACTACGAAACTAGCAAGAACTGTTTGTAGTATACCTGTTAAAGTGGTTTTTATTTATGATTTAGCTGTTAAAACTATACGGAAATTTAAAAAAAAATCAAACAATAAAAACGCTTTATTAAAACCACACCTAAACAAATGGTACACATTTTTTTTTTGGTAAAAAACATTTAACAATAACTAATACAAACTTATAATAGTTGCTGAAAATGTCCTCCTTCAACTTCAATGGAAGCAAGCTCGTCTTAACATCGATTGCCGAACATGTTGAAATATTCCCGGCGTATATCCTATCTGATTACATGAATCCCGTATCCGTTGAATTAATTCTTCTTCAGTGTTGACAGGAGTTCTATAAACAAGGGATTTTAAATGCTCCCAAAGGAAAAAATCTAACGGATTTAAATTCAGTGACCTGGGTGGCCATGAATGTGGACTTGGGTGGCCATGAATGTGGACCTGGGTGGCCATGAATGTGGACCCGCGCGCCGATCCAGTTTTCTCCATAAGTTGCATCCAGAAATTGACGTGCTACTAAGCTAAAGTGAGGTGGGACCCCATGGTGCATGAACCACATTGCTCTTGTTTCTGCCAGTAAGACATCTTCTAATAGTTCAGGTAACACAAATTCCAGAAAATGACGATACTCTTCACCATTTAATCTCGGGGGTAAAAAAGAAGGTCCAATGAGATAATCACCTACAATGCCAACCCAAACATTCACGGAAAATTGTTGTTGATAATTATTTTCTATATGGGGATCTAATGGGGATTTTCTTCAGCCCAGATATGATTGTTATGAAAGTTCATAATTGAATTTTGAGAAAAACACGCTTCATCGGTAAACAAAATACTGGATAGAAATGTCGGAGATGCTACCTGTTGTTGCAAAAGCCAAGTACAATAAACAACTCGTTGGGGAAAATCGGCAGGTAATAATGCTTGAACACGCTGTGTAAAAGTAAAAACATTTTATCTACTAGCAACATGATCTTGTACATTTTCGTCATAGAAACAAAATATGAAAAGCTACTCATAACTCCCAAGGGACTTGTCAAATTATTTCTCCCTCAAATTCATGGTAACAATGCAACTACAATTAATGTCTTAGCAACCATACAATGAAGCAATCCTTGATGTGACTTACATATTGTAATTTTAAATGTCATTATGACATTTTGAAATTTCATACTATTTTTACGAATATGCTAGTAGATAAAATATTGTATGCACCACGGGAGGTATTCATGTTCTTTACCTTAGGTTGACTTACAGACCTCAGGAAAAAAACATATTCATATCTCCCTTAATGCATAAATATCTATTTTAATAATTAATAAAACACAACAAATATTTTTTAGCTAGCATTAATTTTTATAACAATTTCTAAGACTAAAATAGACTATTGATATGGAAAAAAAATAACAGGTACACCCCAGTTTTTGATAGTTTGGTAGTTTTAATTTTTTATTATGTTGTCCCAGAGACATGCAATAAAGTGATTTTTATTTTTTTTCTCGAAAACGGAGCAAGATACGAAAAAAAAGAGACAAAAAAGTTGTATTTTTAGCTGCTTAATGCGAAAAAAAAAATAAAAGTTCTAAAGAAGTCAGTGGCGCACATTTTTTTTGTAAAAAATATTGGTTAAGGTGCCCCCCGGGACGCCACTGAACTTCATAATTTTAATCTAGTTAGGGCTAAATTAGCACCTTTCTACCATAAATAACACTGACAAATTTCAACAAAATCGGCTGAAGGATTATTAAAATTTTTACGAAAAAATGATTTTTTAAAAAAAGTTTGACACCCTGTATCTTGAAACGAAGCATTACCGGACCTATGTTTATATAAACTTTTCGTCTTAGAATCACTCAAAGAATTACCTCTTGAAGTTTGGCCACGTACTTAAATAACACCCTGTATATGCATTGAGGGCAGCCATGTCCAAAATTTCCATTAAAATACGTAGTTGCTATCTTCTTGTTGCATGAACACACGGGTATTCTCTTGTCATCTTGTCACCGGTGTCCACTGCTCCTTTGGTGCTATTATACTGCAGAATGATCTCCGGTTTATTTTTATTCTTGTCATCTACATTAGCGCCGTTGAACTGTGTAGATAATAATATAACTGATCTGTTCTTCTTCTGAACATACGAAACTGGAGCATTGGTATCTCTGTCTTATTTACCTGCAGAGTTCCAGTAATCGTGAGCTTTCTTGAAAATAAATCATCAGCTAAAAAAACGGACGTGAAGAAGTTATCCATGGTTACTCCTCTCCACGAATTAACACAACTCGTTTACCTTGGTTCACTTCTCTCTTGCCTTCTGTCATTCCTGTGTACACCTGTATATTCAGTACATACGAAGTTGTACAATCTGCGGCAACCCACATCTTTATTCCATACCAACCTGGCTTACTTTTCATATAAACATGAAAAAAGCACTTTCCACGGAAAGTAACATGTGAGCAAATGAAAATGAAATCAAGCTTGCCTTCGAAATATTTGTTGCATGAATAATATGTTGGTGGCACTGTAAGTCTATGTCAAATTCAAGGTTAGTAGGTTAGGTTCTGCGTCAGTCTGTGTCTCAAACTGACGCAAAACCTAACGTGCTAACCTCAAATTTGACATAATTGTGAGCTCTTGTCATAATGACTTACAGTGCCGTCAACATATTATTCATAAACAAATATTTCAAAGCCAAGTTTGATTTCATTTTCGTTTGCTCACATGTTAGCTAACCGATCTTCTGTCCACAGCTCCCTTAGTTGCATCTTACTTGCCGGGCTCCATAGCCCAGTGGTTAAGCATTCTGGCTACTGATCTAAGGGTCGAGAGTTCGATCCCCGATCCCGGTGAGGTTTTTAAAACATAAAAAAGAATGCGGATGAAAACCTCTACAGAATGCCATCATTCGGAAGTGATGTAAAGCCGTGAATTCATGTTACTACGACGTGTAGCATGTAAAAGATCCCTTGCTAGGGTTGGAACTCGTTAGTCTCGGCAAAATTCTAAGTAGGACTAAGGTACCTGGCACTCTGCATGCCTAGACCTTGTCCACGGGGTTGGCAAAAAGGGCCTATAAAAGCCTACTGAGTCTCCCCAAAAATACTACTACTACTACTACTGCATCTTACTCACGCGATTTCTACCAGCTGCCAAAGGTATACCTATAAAAGAGTATAATTCTTTGTTTGTAACACAGGAACTACTTCTTTGTCTGTCGGGGTGTGCTTCATTCCAAATTTTTTGCGTTTTCTCACAGAATAAATTAGTTTGTCTGCATATTTCGTTTACCATTATATCGGAGATGAAAAGCAAGAAAGATTCCATGATGGACATAACATTTTCACTATCATTCTGTAAACCGGGCTTACTTGAAATAATATTGTGATGCCTCCGTTTTGCACTTTTTGGAGGAAGCATATTCCATTCGAGCCCTGACTTTGACTTCATCTTTGTTACACCTTGCGCATTGATTTCACTATCACTTGTCAGAATACTCTTCTTTGATTTCAACATTATCTTCAACCAGGGACAACTCCGCTGAATCACTTTCGAACTCAGAATTACTGTCCTGCTCCAAAATATATCACGTAGTTCATCATCAGTTAGATATTTTCGCGCCATAATATTTTTCTAGATACCGTACGGCGTACACCATCAACAACATCACAAACTAGACTGAAATGGGACTGCAAGATTACACATTTGTGCGACTCAACTTGTGTGCAGACGTCTGAACCAGTTTCATCAAGATTTTATGATAAACGGACGAAATACTGCAATGCAAAAAATAATTACGCTGGGGCCCGTCCGGGGTATTTCACATACCCCTCACAAAGATTAATGTGGTGAACAGTTGCTGCAAAAAAACTATCTGGGGTTATATAAAATACCCCGCACGAGTACGAGAGGGTTAAAGTTATTTAACATTGATGATGTCATACCTCCTACGCGGGGATCTTCCTGTATGTATAGATTTTATTTGAAAAATGCGCAAATAAAAATAAAAAGGTCCCAGCGTTATTTCCAAATTATTCCTTGAATTTTTAACGAATTTATCCACTACTTTACAAAAGCACTGTATATATTCAACAACGTAGGAGAGAGACAACACTCCCGTCGCAGTCCTTTATTAACGTTAAACTCCTCTGAAATACTTTGACCTACTTTTATTCTGTTCTTTGCCTCTTTATAGAATTGTTTCACAGTATTTATAGACGTAGTAGTTGTACGTTCGCTATTCATTGCTTCCCACAACCGATATACTGGTACGCTATCGTATATCGTAGGCGTTCTTTAAATCAATGAATATTAAATGTAGTTCTCTGTTGTCTGCAATGGTTTTTTCTGCTAACTGTTTTAAACAGAAGATGTTATCTATACAAAAGCGCTTGGTCTGAAGCTGTTTTGCTCCTCTTAACTTTTCTTGTTTTCAGAATTCATCCATACAATCTACCCACCAAGGAAGTGACACTGATTCCCTTATAATTCTGGCAATTTATTTTACTGCCCTTCTTGTGTATGGAACTTACATAAGCTAGTTTCCATGGTTCTGGGACCTCAGCTCCTTGTAAACATTTGTTATAGTAATTAACGTATCAAGAGGGGTAACCCAGTCTTAACATTCGAGCATATTTTTACCACTCGAGCGAGCGCAGCGAAGCAAGAGTGGTAATTTATGTGAAAAATGTTAAGACAGTTTCCCCTCGAAATGCGTTCATTAGTTTATTGTTCATTGAGGCAATAATTTTGAATCATTAATAATGACTAAAAACTGCTAAATCGAAATCGGACTACCATGAATATGTGTGGTGTTGCTATAGTGGATGCATGTTAAATGAGTGGATGCATGTTAAATGAGTGGCTGCGTGTTAAATGAGTGGATGCGTGTTAAATGTATCTTAACATTCGAGGACGCGAGTGGATGCATGTTAAATAAGTGGATGCATGTTAAATGTATCTTAACATTCGAGGACGCGAGTGGATGCATGTTAAACGAGTGGATGCATGTTAAATGTATCTAAACATTCGAGGACGTGAGTGCATGCATGTTAAATGAGTGGATGCATGTTAAATGTATCTTAACATTCGAGGACGCGAGTGGATGCATGTTAAATGTATCTTAACATTCGAGGACGCGATCATGTTAAACACTGTTTAACATTTCAATGAACAATAAAAGTATTTATTTGTTCCTCACTATGTAAACATCAATTTATCAAGTAACTGTATTAATCAAGAAAGTTTATTTTAACAAGTTACTAACTTGTAATAGTAATTAATGTATTAAGAGGGGTAACCCAGTCTTAACATTCGAGCATATTTTTACCATTCGAGCGAGCGCAGCGAGGCAAGAGTGGTAATTTATGTGAGAAATGTTAAGACGGTTTCCGCTCGAAATGCGTTCATTAGTTTATTGTTCATTGAGGCAATAATTTTGAATCATTAATAATTACTAAAAACTGCTAAATCGAAATCGGACTACTATGAATATGGGTGATGTTGCTATAGTGAATGCATGTTAAATGAGTGAATGCATGTTAAATGAGTGGATACATGTTAAATGAGTGGATGCGTGTTAAATGAGTGGATGCGTGTTAAATGTATCTTAACATTCGAGGACGCGAGTGGATGCATGTTAACTGAGTGGATGCATGTTAAATGTATCTTAACATTCGAGGACGCGAGTGGATGCATGTTAAATGTATCTTAACATTCGAGGACGTGAGTGCATGCATGTTAAATGAGTGGATGCATGTTAAATGTATCTTAACATTCGAAGACGCGAGTGGTTGCATGTTAAATGTATCTTAACATCCACTGTTTAACATTTCAATGAATAAAAGTATTTATTTGTTCCTCACTATGTAAACATCAATTTATCAAGTAACTGTATTAATCAAGAAAGTTTATTTTAACAAGTTACTAACTTGTAATAGTAATTAATGTATTAAGAGGGGTAACCCAGTCTTAACATTCGAGCATATTTTTACCACTCGAGCAAGCGCAGCGAAGCAAGAGTAGTAATTTATGTGAGAAATGTTAAGACGGTTTCCTCTCGAAATGCATTCATTAGTTTATTGTTCACTGAGACAATAATTTTGAATCATTAATAATTACTAAAAACTGCTAAATCAAAATCGGACTACCATAAATATGTGTGATGTTGCTATAGTGAATGCATGTTAAATGAGTGAATGCATGTTAAATGAGTGAATGCATGTTAAATGAGTGGATGCATGTTAAATGAGTGGATGCCTGTTAAATGAGTGGATGCGTGTTAAATGTATCTTAACATTCGACGACGCGAGTGGAGGCATGTTAAATGAGTGGATGGATGTTAAATGAGTGGATGCATGTTAAATGTATCTTAACATTCGAGGACGCAAGTGTATGCATGTTAAATGAGTGGATGCATGTTAAATGTATTTTAACATTCGAGGACGCGAGTGGATGCATGTTAAATGAGTGGATGCATGTTAAATGTATCTTAACATTCGAGGACGCGAGTGGAGGTATGTTAAATGTATCTTAACATTCGAGGACGCGAGTGGATGCATGTTAAATGAGTGGATGCATGTTAAATGTATCTTAACATTTGAGGACACGATCATGTTAAACACTGTTTAAGATTTCAATAAACAATAAAATATTTCCCTTAATTTTTCCAATACTATAGTAGGGGAGTACTTAATCAACTCAATGGGTAAACCTCCAGGACCTAGAGCTTTTATTTTTCATAAATTTCAGGGCTTCTGAAATTTCATTCACTGTAAGCATATATGTAATACTTACTATATTGCTAGCGGCTATGAGTGGGAAACTCACGAAGGAAGTGAGACAGACAACCAACTCTTCAATGTATAATGGTGTGCTGTGCGCAAGCGCGGCGGCATCGTCCACCCAGTGGGGAAATGGTCAAGTTTAAAATTCGCTTCTAAAGGCGGAGTTCGAATTCTCATGCATGCGCACGAGACGCGTTATACTCTAAGTCAGGGGTCGGCAACCTTTTTCGGACGGCGGGCCATTTTCAAAATAAATTTTTTTATGCGGGCCGCACATTCAAATGTAACTTAAATAGTGCTTTTATATCATATACGAGTATAAATATTATTAAAAATAAATATAGAAAAAATTTATTTTTTATTGACATGCTATAATAACAATAATGTTAGAGAACAAAAATTTTACAATTCTTAAAAGGGAAAAAAAAAGAAAATACAATTCCAATTAAATATGTATAAATATGTAAATATAAAATATATAAATATAAAAAATATAAAATATTGTAGTGAAACGTCATACGGCTGTCAACATGAACGCACATATGAACATACAGTAGCAAACTGGCGAAATGAAAGAATTAGTGATGGGCCTATCCGGAATGAATAATCGGAAAGTTTCCGATCGTTTAAAAAATTGGAAGGTTCCTATTATTTCGGAACTTTTCGGAATTCGATTATTTTACTGTTCGGTGCACAAAATTCGGAACTTTCGGAATTCGATTATTTTACTATTCAGAACACAAAATGAGAAATCTAAATGTCAATTTGAACTGAACGGAATACGGAATGTTGTATTGACTCACTTGACTGCTATATGCTGGTTGGCGAATGTCGACGGGTCGCGCCGTGTGCGCACGTGTATGATACGTGAATGGCACTAATGGCAGTGGTATTTCATAGATTAATTATTAGATAGTACACCTAGAGACTTCAAATTCAAGTATTGTTTTATACTATCTATTATGTACTTTATGTGCTATTAAACTTTAAAATATCACTACCATTTTCCGAAAGTCTATTAACGTAACTACTGTAATAATTTGAAAAAATATTTTATTTCCTCATATCCCACTGTGCTACTTAAACTCATAAATTGTTTTTTAGGATACTGCATTGCTAACTAGCATTGCCAAACATACAGGTCTCGCCCTACGATTCGACCTGTAAAGTATTGGCGCGGTCATAAAAATGGTGCTACCGGTCTAATAACGTAAATAGCTATTACTGACCGTCCTACAAACCCAAACAATAGATGCCAACGCAGATAAAGGCTTACGGCGCGACGGCGAGTGCTCTCATCGTAAATTTGCACTCACTTCATCTTCTTTCCGCTTGTTGTTATTTCGCTCGTTTTCCCTTGCTTGCATTTACGGAATGTAAAATAATCGGATGATATTCCGATTTTATAAACATTCCGAAATGGAACATTCCGATTATTGAAATCATCCGATTATGCCCATCACTAGAAAGAATGCTACACTTGCTAAGCGAGACGTCGTATTCGCTGGGGAGTGGGGATTAAACTTGCGCAGTAAAATAGGTTTCCCACTATGCTTCTGTTTGTCGCGCATTTTTGTCACCGGCCACATTTCGGCACGCTTGCGCTCTAAGTTTGTTGATTTTTCCTAAAGTTATATTAGTGCTTTGGCGGGCCGCGCAAAAAGTTGCAAAGGGCCGCATGCGGCCCGCCCGCGGGCCGCAGGTTGCCGACCCCTGCTCTAAGTGAAACTATGTCAGCGCCGTAATGTTTTCGGGCGTTCCGAGGCCCTACTAGCAATATATGTGTATTATATACAGATTGTCCGAAATCCGTTTTGAACATAGGTAATTAATGGGTGCGACAAGGAAGACATAAACAAAATGAGTAGCAGGACAAAAATAGAATGTAATCATGGCTAGGTAATTTTTTAAACTAAAATTAAGTTAATGAAACAAACACTTCTGTCAAATATGTTATTTGTCATTAAGAGTATAAAGTGAGGTTTAAATAATTTTTTCGTTAATTTCAATATTAATGAATTATTTTTCCAAAAAATGGATGGATTAATAGACGTCATTAATGCACTGTTTTTTATGAATACACTCTTTTTCATTAATTAACTGTTTTCTAAAAAGGGATGGATTAATAGATCTATTAATACACTGTTTTTGATTAATACACTCTTTTTCATTAATTAACTGTTTTTTGTGATTTTGACGTTTTGATGATATTTTGCATGGAGGTTAGTTGTATTAATCAAATTTTTCGCCACAAAAAAAGATTTTACGGTCAACGAGAAAATTTTGTAATCAACTCGTTTGTTAATGGGAAATTAATAATCTCAACTATTAAAGGCACTCACTCGCTATCGCTCGTTGGTGCTTTAAACAGTTTCGATTATTAATCGCCTTCATTAAATAACTAAAAATAATTATGTGAATAGTAAACGATAGTATTATTAATTTAAACCTCACTTTATACTCTCAATGACGGATAAAATATTTGACAGAAGTGTTTGTTTCATTGACTTAACTTTAGTTTAAAGGTATACATAGCTATGATTACATACTATCTTTGTTCTGCTACTCATTTTGATTATGTCTTCCTTGTCGCACTCATTAATTTCTTATGTTCAAAACGGATTTCGGACAATCTGTATATGACTGTAATATGTCGTTTCTGATTATAATTCTCTTCCAGTGTGTATTAGATTTCATGAAAGTTTAGTCTGTCTTCGCTGAGCAGGTCTTTGTAGTACACTTTCTATTTTTCTATGCCAATAGGATCTATGATAGAAGGTGTTCTTTTTGAGGGCCTTTAAAGTTTTCCATGCATTTCTTGATTTTGAATTTTCCACGAATACATCAATACGTCAATGCCTCGTTTTTCCCAATATTTAATTTTTTTTTTAAATTATACGGGGTGTATACAAATTGTCGCAAAAGCTCCAGGTAGCGATATTCCTTGTACAATTCTGAGCCGAAAATCTTGAATTGGTCTTCATGAGCCCTCACGGGCGGTAGATGAAAACAATTGTTTTTTTCAGGTACAGTACCCCTTCTGTTTTAAATACGACAAAATGTCATCAGGAAGAGTTGTTCAAAATGTAAAATTATGGTCCCATACAAAATTTCAGAAATATCGACGTACTTTTATGAAACAGTGTGCATTAGATGAAGTACTTTTGTGATTTTTATACACCCTGTATATTTATATCTATTGTAGTTTCTTCTATCCTCCATATCTCCCGTTGTTAACCACTTTCTATAAGCCATTCGAGGTTAGCAGGTTAGGTTTTGTGTCAGTTTTCACACAGACTGACGCAAAACCTAACCTGCTAACCTCGAATTTGACATAGACTTACAGTGCTACCAACATATTCATACGTTTGAATTTTCATAACTGCCCAGGACGTAAAGACTTTTTGAATACCCGTTAGTTACTTAAGACATTCGAAGAATTAAAATCGAATACGTCTTATGAATCGTCTCCATTAGTACCTTTTGGGTCAATATTAGAAGCATCGCCTACTTTCATGGTATCACATGCTTCTCCAATTGCTTTTCTAACATGACTGACATAGTTCCTCCAGTGGGTCCATGGTAATCTCAGTAAGTACACAATATTTTCTTCTTGTTTTGTGAAAGTTATTAATTAATCATATTTTCGTTTGCATTCTGATCAAACCATTTCAACGAGTATTGTTCTAAAGGACATGATTCATACCAGGACATGCTAGAACTCTCTTCGAAGAAGTCTCTAACGTTTTTAAAATCAGATTTTGGAGATGCTCGTTATAGCGCCGCATTTTTAGTGAAATTTTGGACAAATGTTACATTATAAAATAAGCGATATTTAAGAGCTGACCTGTCCAAAACCTGCATATTTTTTGTTTCGCCCAGTTCCTTCTAGTTAAATAAAGAGAAAAAATTATTACGTATTAAGGGTAATGTGCAGATTTTAGACATTGAAAAAGGACAGTTGATGTTAGTGACGACAATTTTTTAACTAAATTTTGAACTTCTTAAAAATATTCAGCATACCCCATTGATTATTTGCTTGAAGATGCTTATCATTACATCTGTCCGGAACTTATTAATAAGTCATATATCCGTAAAATATATCTGTTATTTATCTATTTACCACTATAAATTGAAACGGGTCAATTTGTGCCACCTATATTTACGTATTTTATACCTTTCATTATACACTAATTAGTGATAAGTCCCAGCAGTATGTGTTAATTATGTACTAGTTACGTAGAACTGTGCTGAGTGAAAATCGCTTTGTGCAAGGTCACTAACTACAGCGCTGTAACGCACTCAGATTACATGAAGGAATGTGTCGATAGTGCGGGTTAGTTCGGGGAAATAATGGACAGCATTGTTGAATCAACGCAGAGGCCTTCCAGGGATTCGCTGTCAGACCCTCGAAGTGAACAGGTAGCCCTAATATTCGCCAAAGTGTGCGAATATAGCGGACCACCTGGTGCGCTGCCAAGATAAAATAAAGCAGATCGCCGTTTCAAGAAACGACAACTTCGGTTGCGGCATATTGTGCGGGCTTAACTATTTCACCCTTCGCGTTAGTGAATTTTGCGTATGCACTATGAATAAAACATTATGCCTTTAATTAAGATATTTTCTTAGGGGCTGTGCGCCATTGTTTTCTGTATCTGCTTACATGTATTTGTGTCTTGTTTATTCTCTATCAGATTATATGTATTCATTGTAAACTGTTGGGCTTTTTATTACCAAATATTTCAGGTGACGACGAGCTGACCTTAAACAATATTAGCTTTCCTTTAGCTGCACTGGCAATGTAAAAAAAAACTCATAGTTCACCGACTGATTAAGCTAGCGAACCCAGGGCACTTTAATGTAATAATTCAGTAGGTGAAGGGCCATTTAAGGGGTACCGTTCCAAAATATACATCTGAATTTATTATAGGAAGTTATTTGTACAAAGTCTCAGCGTATTCAAGAATTGTGGGCTACTCACTCTGGCAATGCCACACTTTTTTAAAATATGGTTAACATTTAAGTAAGAGTTAAGTTTGGAAGGCCACATTCATGTGGTTTCTGCGAATCTAACCACAGCACATGTAGAGGGCCAACTGTATTCCCATAATAAAGGATAACAGAAAAATCGTCATGAAATAAATAAAAATGTAAAAGACATTTTGATCTAAACGATATGATGCTCTATTACACTAAAAACTATTTATGAATTAATAGAATATTGAAACTTGTGAAAACAGTAATAAAATACAAAGATAATTCAACTTCAAAGTACAATTAATGTAATTATTTTTATTTGATCATTGAAAGTAGTATATAGCATTCCAATCTAATATTGTAAGTTAACACAAACCCAACGTTAATTCAATTATGCCTGTTTTCCTTCAAAATTTAAAGTGATTGCAAAGTTTTGCTCTGTAGATTATACCTATGCAGACTTACCTTTTCATCTTGAGTATCATCGTATCCTCCACATGCACCATCTAAGTCTTGTTTGCTATCACTTCCTTGTAAACTAAATAACGATCCTACCCTCTTGGAATCAGAATCATTGAGCAACGACAATTTTTCTAAATCAGCCTTTAAGTCAATGTTTTTGTTGTTAACAAAGGACAGTCTTGACTCTGGTCGTTCATATTCTTCATGTGCGCTACAAAAATAAACAGAAAAATTAACAAAATGTATGACGTGAGTCTTCATAAATTAAAATATACTTTTCACCTCGAGTATTCCAATCTCACAATCGGCAAGAATTACAAATATGGTTAAATTAGAGGCGTAGCTGTACGGTTTTACGAACATTCATAAACAGCTTAAGATTTTAAAATTTGTAAATCACTGGATGTGATGAAAAATATAAATTCCGATTGGAGTCCCTGTATTTTAGTTAGATAAGAGTTGGGACAACAAAGGGTTCGATTGTGATTAGTGGAACCCCGCGTGTGATCTATTTCCATATTTATTACTGCTATTACCTTAGAAACAGTAGTTTTGGATTAATCAAATTTGACGACAAAGCAAAATTTTAGAGGTTATGTTGTTTACTTCAACATTACAGCAACAAAAACACGTTTGTAAAGTATTCAACCCGATCCAGCTACTGCAAAATCAGCTGACTACCGGTATAATTTTCTTAATGCTTTAAATTCACCATTTTTGACAATGTCAAATGGACAATTAATTATTAAATTCATCTAGGTGACACATACCAAGCAAGACAACTCTGGCCTTGTACGCAATCATTTATTTTTGGATACAAAAACTGAATTGGGCCAGTTCGTGCCACCTGTGTACATTCATTTCATATCCTTTTCTCATACACTGCTAGTAATAAGCATAACCGTATTCTTTATATGTCTCAGTATGTGTTAAGTTAGCACGCACCATAAGTCTCTCGCGAGTGCGGAGTGAATATGCAAGACAGCTAATTCCAAGTAGCGGAGTTAAAAATAGAACAAAGTCAGCGAGTGCGTGAATGACCGCGACAACGGGGAGTCGCGGTAAAACTAGCGACTCGTACGTGTTCCGCATTAACCAAGGCACGACGGGTGCTGATAAAGGGACTAAAGTGCACAGAATCGTGAGTTGTTGGCCTGCATTATTCGCCACCGACACAGAGGTTCCTGAGTGGGAACAGAGACTACAAAGGTATCAAACCAACTGGGCAGCATCACCAAAGGTTTGCTGCATCTTCCATAGAAGGAAGCCGTTGTCGTAACGCCACCGAGGCATCGCTCTTGTCCAGGCTCGTGACACTTGGGAGCAAGGGAATGCAAGGTCAGCTGCTAGTTAAAACTGTAATACAAAGTAGGGAAGCAATTGCAACATTTTTGGCAATTGCTTCAATGAACAATCGATTCATTAAAAAAAATTACTCGCAACCAGTACGCAGTCATTGCGTCATTTGCTGACACAGTGTATTGCTTGATTTGAACGTGACAAAGCTGCATTCATAGTATAGCGCTTCCAGCAACCAATGCATTTAAAGAATAGACAGCTTTGCCAAGTGCATTTATGCGCAGAATTTAACTGACTTTGCGACAACAGTTGAACATTAGCGCACTATTTAAGTCGTCTAGTATTTTTATATGAATAGGGTGTATTTTTATGTAATAACGCGAGTAGAAACAGCTTTCGCTCGTAGATAATTAAAATAGTGTTACTGGCTTCACTGTATGCTTGAATGTCGTTCATTCTTGTTGTTTTATGCACATTTATTTTCTTGTATTTGTGTTTTCCTTATAGTTTATATATCTTTTTATGTAAACTGTTGAGTTTGCAGTGTTTGCATGCATAATTTCAGCATTCCAGGTGACAACGAGCAACCCCAAAACAATATTAGCTTCCCCTTAGCCACACTGACAATATTAATAGTTTTGTGTCACTACCGACTGTTTAAACTAGCAAACCCAGGGCAATATAAAATAATAGTAAAGTAGAGTATAGGACTAAATAAACGTACTGTTATAAAATGGCCGCTGACATTTACGTTGTCCCAACTCGTATCTAAATATTATATAGGAACACTAATTCGGATATAACAAGTGGGCTATCTGTTGGTTTCGTTTTGAAGTGCGTGTTATTTGGACAGTTTGCAACACTGACGCTCTTGAAATTGACAGATATGTAGTATGAAACCTCTGCTGTAAGAAATAGATCACTTTATGCTTGAACAACGCTGGAAAATATTAAAAAACTATTTTCAAAGTGAGTGCTGTGTTGCAGTAACCGTGTTATCAGCCGATTTGCAGACGTTAATTGGCCATCACGCAGCTGTGATTTGATGCCGTTGCACTCTTTTTATGGGGAAATGTTAAGAACCGTTGTTACTACAACGATCCACAAACAATTGACTCACTTAAGGAAAACATTTATCGAGCTATTTGCGAATTAGAGCTACAAACAGCTGACAATGTACTGCAAAATTGGGTTAAGAGGAAGGGCTACCACCAAGCCAGCCATTTGAATGAATTTGCACAGAAGTCATCCAAATTTTGTCAAAAATGTGTTGTGAACTGATGAGACTTTCAGTTTAAATTTTCAGTAAATGTTTGAGCTGCTATAGTAGGCAATAGATTGGTTGGACCGTTTATAATTCCAAACTGGCTAATGCAGAAATTAATCGATCTTTCAAAATGAACATCTTCCAGAGCCTTCGATATTCCTGTACTTTTAAGACGAAATATATGGATGCAACATGATGGCGTCCCATCTCATAATGCGCTCTGTTAGTTTGACAATGGTTTGATTAACGTTATCAAAATAAGTGGATCGGTCGTCGATGTCCAACAGAATGGCCCCGTTTCTGTTTTTTGCTTTGTATGAAGAAATTAAAGGTCGTAGAAAGTTTCTGTTAGAGGTTAGAGAATATGGTATCTTCATTCAGTGTTAAAGAGGGTTACAGTATTCCAACCAAAATTGGAAAGCTATTTAAATCCAGTACACCATGAAAAGTCTAAGTCATGTCTAAGTTGGTTTCATACAATCAGTAAATAATATTCTAATGTCAATCAGCTTTCAAGTAATGACAGTTCATCTGCAAATTGTACATGTAACTGTTTTGTTAAGGCATTGTAACATTGTGCATGATTTAAGTAGGTACTAGTTGAGTTTTTAAAACCGTATAGTAGCATAGAAAATTTTAAAAAAACGTATATATCTTCCAAACTTCCCAATGCATCTGTCAAATTTGAAGGTTATTATCGAAGTGTCACTGAGTGACAATCAAACAGTAATTTTATGAATTAAATTACGAAGTGACTTACTGTTTTCAATGCTGGCCTGATTTTAAATAGCTTTCCAATTTCTGGTTGGAATACTATACCTGAAGTTTTATTGGTATTCCAGGGACACCCTTTATAACATAATGAATTGAATTTAAAAAAAAAACACATGACGTAACAAAAATGTCCAATATTCAGACACATGGACGTTTGATTTGGAAAAAATATAAAAGCAACTGTACTTACTCCTCAACAGGGCTATTACGTCCACAAATCGGACTACCCATATCAATATTAGCCTCACTAGATGCAGGGCTGTTTTCAGGGCTATCGGGAGCAAGTGGAGACACACTCAGCATGCCTACAGCAGGACTCGGAACACCACTGTCATCAACTCGCATATCTGGAGAGCCTCCGCCATTGTTAGAATCAGGACTGCCATTATCAATTTTGTCCGAATTATATCCAGACTCTGTACCTTTAGGGATATCTTCTTTACTCTGGGAAGCAGTGACTTTGTTAAGTGAGTTCTCCTATTTGAAACATGTTAGTAAACATCTGTACAGTCAACAACACAAGCTTATTACCTCAATGTTATCTTCTACATCGGCATCGGATTCACTGTCGGAGTTATCTTCAGCCGGCTTCTTATCACCCGAAGCCAATTCTTGGTTAAAATTTGAATTCATGCTAATATCACGATGGCTCTTCTGTTTCTTGTTCTTTTTTGCTGCTCTCTTTTCTTTCTTAATTTGGTGCTTAGATGGTTTGTTATCGTCCGATTCTTCAGCTTTCCGCCTCAAAATTGGAGGAATTTGTTTTTCGGAAATGGGCAAACTGAAAAATAGTAACATTTAATCACGATTTCTAGCAAGTATTTCCATTTACCCCACCTACCTCAAATCAAGAAAGAATTCATCCCTCCGTGACATATGCTTACACTCTTGACACTGCAAGGTGCTGACCAAGACCCCTCTAAAGACCTGTTCTGTTGGAAGCAGCAACTCCGAAGCCTGCTGCCCGTAAAACTTGATTATCTTCTTCTTATCTCCCTCTACAGAGGAAGGGTCGGTCTTCCTGCTTAAGCCTGGAACGGCTTAAATATTACTTTTAATCTAAGTGAAACAAAAAGTCTGCATATATACCCATTTTTTCCAAGATGACAGCTTGGTATCGACGCAAATCCTCTTCGCGAACTGCTTCTAGAAGGTGCCGCAGGAGCTCGTGCGAGTCATGTTGATGCCCGCCAGCAAACTGAGGCATTCGCTGAGTTAATCTGGAGAACAGCATGCGAGGATTGTATACCTCTGGACGTCCGCTTTGCATTTCCTGTAGTGTCTGAGCTAAAATACGAGTCAAAGGCCACCATTCTTCCAGTGTACCTTAAAATAAATTTAGTATCTTTAACACCTCATTTGTTCTCACTTGAATGAAAAACATACAATTAACTGAAAATCGCTGAACAAAATTTTAAAAAAATTATTTTAAATTTTTTTAACTGTTTACCACAGAATGACACGGTATTACAACAATACCTACAACGGTTTTATTGTGTAAAATATAAAAACATCTATAATAAAAGAACCAAACTTTTGAAAGGTATTTAAAAAAATAAACAAATTTGGAAGACAATTTGATTAATTTTTTAAAGAAATTATTCAGTTGAAATATATTAGAACACTACATAATATAGACATTTATCAAATAAAAAAAAATACATGCAAACAGGTCAAAAATGACCTTGATCATGTGTTGTAATCATTCAGAAGATGGGTAAATGGTATAAATTTACTATAGAATTGTATTATTATTAAGAATATTAACTTTAGTTATGGTTATATGGTAACGTTATTGTATGATTACTCCTAATCACTTCTACTTTTTAGCTTCGAATTAAATAGAATATGCCAAAAATTCAAAACAATTTTAATTACAGATTTAAATCTGCTAGAGGCAACAAGATTGTGGCTGCAGCTTATAGTTGCCCTGTGCCTTTTTATCAACAAAATTACTGAAAACACTTAAAAAACCATTTTAGATTATTCGCATAATACCCGGTGTCTTAAAATGAATTACATCTAGTATGCTTTGAATTTCCCATAATGCAATCCAAAACTTTACTTGAAATTGGCAAGACTGTAAGTCTATGTCAAATTCGAGGTTAGCAGGTTATGTTTTGCGTAGGTTTCTGTCAAAACCTACGCAAAACCTAATCTGCTAACATAGAATTTGACATAGACTTACAGTCTTGCCAATTTCAAGTAAAGTTTTGGATTGCATTATGGGAAATTCAAAGCATACTAGATGTAATTCATTTTAAGATACCCGGTATAAAGAAATTACTTTAAAAGAATCTGCAAATATTGGAAAATGAGGATTAAAGAACACAAGAAAATTTACCCAAGAGGAACTATGTTACTAAGTGCTAATTATTATAACAACAAACACTGAAGTAGAAAACTGCCTTTTATTTATACGAAGGAGTAATGATTTTAACCATAGAAACTCAAGGAGTACTTTTATATCATTAGTTTTATTTATGGCTGGTTAATTATTTTTGTTCATTATGAGAAGAAAAACGACTTTCTTCCTCGTGAAGAATGCAACCAAAATATATTGTGTACTTATAAAGATTATCTTTTTAAACATTTCTATGTACATTTTGCTAACTTATCTCTTAGCTTCTTCAGAAATATATTTTTATAATATATTGAGATAGTTTAAAGTTCACAATTTAGAAGAGAAAAATATTGAACAAAGTCAATGAAAGCACAGAGTTGAAATATTTTATTTAATTGCAATTTAAACAGTAGTAGAAATTATTAAATGCATTGGTAATGAGATGCAAGAAGCATTAATTAGAGGGATAAAGGCAAGCATAAGCAAAGCAGATTTCAGAGGCATTGAATTTGAAGTTTGAATAAAAGAAAGATTTATAATATAAGTAATATGATAGGTTTGAGCATATTTAAAGCCAAACCAAATGAAATTAAATAACACAAAAGGTTGGTTATGTGCATACTGAATATGAGCGTAGATTTATTAATAAAATACAGGCCAGTGAAAAGCAAGCAAGCTGAAAGGTAGATGAAATCGAAGGGTAAAATAGAATTTGCAAAGAGCAATACAGAACGAGGGCAACTGAATTGAAGAAAAACCAGTGACATGTTTAAAATATGAACTCAAGTGCCAGTGCATTTTAAAAACTGTGTTATAGCAGAGCAGTGTTATAAAAACGTTATATGTGACGAGAAAGAACAATTTTTAGAAATAAGAAATAAAGACAATCTTTAGATTTAAGAAACATGTTATCAAATTTTATTCCTTTTATGTGTATTTGTAACTAAAACTAATTTCCTATAAACAATACCAGATCACGGTTACCAAGCAACGCGATGCTGATTTGTCTAAAAAGAATTTACAATTGCTGTAAATTAAGAAGTTTGGGGCAAAATTGTGCTCCAGTAAATTATTGTTTTAATCCAATAAAGTGTTTTGCCAAGATAAAAAGTATATCATTTTACTATACAAGTTACCAGACAGCTGTGGTAGTGTTTGCAGCAGTTTCCACAACATAAAATAAGAATTTTTTTAAACCGACTTCGGCTGAACAACGGCAGCGAACACCTGGAGTTTCCGAACGTCGACACTGGACCAGTTAAGCTGCAGAAGAAGCCAAGGGTTTTTATTCCTCAAGGACAAGGGGGTGTGTACGACCATCCTGGAACAACATTTGCTGCCAGAGAAGCGATTCCAAGCGAAGAAATCCATTGGCGTCACCTACAACCATCTTCAAAGCAAACATCGGGCAGATTTGAAAGGTAGGAGTCGGCATGTTTTTAAGTGTTTGAGAGCCGGGAGAGCTAGTGAACTTGAAGAATAGACCATGCGGAAGAAGTCCATCGCATTTCCAAGCGTCCAGATTCGCCTCAGTCTTAGTAATTTGCGTAGCGTCAGTAGAATCTGCGGTTTAGCTAAAATTGGATGCCCACATAGGCGGCATAACAAAAGAGCATCGGGCGTCTTTTACGTCACAGCTAAACAAAAGCAAGTTATTTGTTGCCAATTTAATTTACCTGATGGTTTCTTGCTGAATTTCACAAGTATTCAAATAAACGCTGCTTGCACTAACGAAGTTCTGTGTTCAAATGTCAAGTTGTGAGGTTATGAGAAATCGAAATCGGTAGCGCGGATGCACCAAAATAAATCGCGCATGTGAGCTACTCTGAGTCAAATTTTCTAAACAATAATTTTCAAATAACACTCAGATTTGAACCTAACCTGAGAGAATTAGTTTTGTGTTCTTGGCGGAGCTAGCCCAGATCTAGCCCAGATTATTATTACAGTTCAATAAAATATAGAAAAGGGGCAATTAACCATTTTATTAGAGTACAACAATACATTTCATTTTGATTAGCCTAAATACTGACAGGCAAAGTTTTACGCAATAAAAATACCTTGAGCATTGTGGTGATTTGTCCTAATTGTTATTTTCTATTTAAAAGAGCCTTTATAAGTTAAGGCAGTCATTAAATATATAACTTGTAATGTCAAAGTGTCACAATCAATCAATATTGAAAATTATCGTACCACAATCATACACAGGAAAAATCATTGCACTACCATAACCATAATAATTAGCTTGCATAAACATAATCATAATCCTAAACGTAAATATAATGAACATCATAGTAAGTCACAATCAAACACTAAATCGGCATAAAATACAGAAAAATAACATTTCAGAAATATTTTCCAACATCATAATACATAAATCGTCAATTCCGAGTCAAAAGTCATAATTAAAGTGTATTTGCCAAATTTAGTGTAATTAGCGTCAATACGAGATAGAATCTTCACTTAGAGTATTCGAAGATTCTTGCCACGGTTTCATCCGCCCCGATTCATATAGGCCTTCGAATGGTAGTTGCGTAATCTGAAAACCGTCAATGTCTTTTACCAAGTATCGATCATTCGGCAAACATTTTTTTTACAACATAAGGGCTACGATATTTCGGAATGAGTTTTTTATTAACACCTGGTGTTACATCAGTGTTTAAAATCATAACAAAGTTTCCCTCCGCGTATTTTTTGGGTCTTTTATGTTTTCTATCAAAATAACTTTTATTTTTCTCCTAATTTTCAATCATATTAAAGGCAGCCTCCTTCTTAGATTTATCTAAATTTCTCTCTTCCACGTTAACATTTTCAATGTAAAGCCTTTCCTTTTTGGTTGATTCCAAATAAAAGTCTACTCGGCGTTGTTTTTATCGACTTATGATAAGTGCTGTTTAAAGCAAACTCTACTTCCGGCAGAACAGTGTCCCATTTATTTAGCGATGGCGATATTTTCGATAACATGGGGGGTTATGTCACGGTTACTTCTTTCTATTTGCCCATTTGCTCTTGGGGTACCCGCAGCAACTGCTGTGGCCTTAATTCCGCGAGATTCCAAAAATTCCTTAAAAGCATTGGATGTAAAACACGATCCTTGATCTGAAATTATCCTTAAAGGCTGACTAAAGGTGATTCACTAAATGTTTAATTACTTCCTGGGTATTTGTTGTTTTGCACGGAAATAGTTTAATGGATTTAGAAAAGCCATCAATAATTTCGAATATGTATTTATAATCTCTTGGCGTTTTCTCTAAAGGACCATAATGATCAACGTGAATTTGTAAAAATGGCAATTCACCTTTATCGATAGAATGTAATTCTCCTTCTTTCTTACCTGTCGTGGTCGAATAAACAATACATTTTTTTTACACGATTACGCATATCTGGGAACCAGTAAGTTCTTGTAATAAGTTCAATCACCTTATCGACACCAACGTGTCCGATTCGATCATAGTAAAGATGTAATATTTGATTCTTGAATTTATGTCTTTTTTGTCGAGCGTTAATTTCAAACTATTACAGTCAGTTATAACGGTAAACGATATTCCATACAAGTAAACATGAAAGCGTTTCAATGAATAAATGATATTTAAACATTCTAACTCGTAACTATGATATCTTGACTGGACATCTGTTGCGCGTTTACTAAAAAATGTTATTGGATGGAATTTACCATCTTCCTGGTTTTTGCATCAAAGTCGACCCGAAACCTAATAATTATGCATCGCAATGTAGCTGGGTTTCCACTTTAGGGCTGTAAATAGCCAACACAGGAGCGGACACTAAACAAGCTTTTAAAATTTCAAATGCCCTAACTTCTTTTTCCCCAAAAGAAAATTCCGCCGACTTCTTTAACAAGTCATACAGTGGTCTCGCTAATACTGAAAAATTAGGAATAAAATGTCTAAAGTAACTAATTAGCCCAACAAAGATTTTCAATTGCAAATTGTAAATTTTTTATTGATTCATAAAGTATACAGTATAGGGTTATGTATGGAATGGCATATCGAGTAAATGGCTTCCACCGCTTTCCTAGCACATACGCACTTTTTTGTCGAAATTTTTCATGAACTTTTCGCATAAATGTGGCTGAATTTCGTTGATACAGCGCTCAATTTCCTCCTTCAAGACGTGGGTGGTAGCGGGCTAGTTCGCATAAACCTTAGACTTCAAAAAACCCCAAAGAAAAAAGTCCAACAGCGTTAAATCGCATAATCTGAGCAGCCAATTCTGATCACCAAAACGGGAAATTACACGACCAGGAAATGATTCATGCAGTAATTGAATTGTTTCTCGGGCTGTATGGCATGTGGCACCGTTTTGTTGAAACGACATGTCGTCCACATCCATACCTTGCATTTTTAAAATTAATTAATAAATTAAAATTTTTAAAAAAATATTGCTCCACATTGAAAATGCGTTGTGCTTTCGTGTAGTGCTCCTTTTTAAATAACCCTGTATTGTCAGCTGTCACGCTGTCTTTTTTTTTCGTTGGCCACACTTTACCGCACAAATGGCGCAAAATTCAAGTCTTGCATGAATTTTGGGACACCCGTTATTTTTCGGAATAGGGTACCTCGACACCGAATTAATATGATCATCACAGGGGGGCACGCCATTTTCATTTACGGAATATCCCAAGTATGTTACAGAAGTCATGAGAAAAACGCATTTATTAATCTTAATTCCAATAAATTGTCTTTCATTAATTCGAGAACGTCAGCTAGAATTTTAATATTTTCATCAATTGTTTCTGTTGGAATCAAAATATCATCAAGAGAAACACAAATTTTTGACTGTAGTATCAGTTCCTTAAAAATTTTATTGATAAACAACATAAAAATGAACGGACTATTACACCAACCAAATATCATTCGATTATACTTGTATTGACCTAACAGAGTAACAAAGGAAGTATATTTTCTTGAGTTTTCCGCTATAGCAATATGATAAAATGCGCTACGCAGATCCAGTTTGGTGATAGTAATTTACGATGCGAGTAATGTTATCAAGCTTTCTACATTACGAGAGAATAGTTTGAATGAACGAGCGACATTAGGAGCGAGTTCTTTAAAATTCTCGAGTAATGTAGAAAGCAGATAGCGTTACGTATATCGTAACACGGTTTATTTTATCCTAAAATACTAATCTTTTTAAAAAATAGGAAAAATGATGATTAATGACACTTACAACAGCAAGTGGTGGTAGCACTGTCAGGTTATGTTAAATTTGAGATTTTCAGGTTAAGTTTTGCGACAGTTTGAGTAAAATAACAAACAAAACCTAACCTACTAACATCGAATTTGACATAGACTGACAATACACTTCAGTGCTGTCAACATGTGGTTAAATGCTAATAAAGTATCGTTATGTTATTTTTCTTCAACACCACAAGTGCTGTTAAATGCATCTTAACGCAACTCGTTGCTAAGAAGTTATTGTCATAACATAATAGGATAAAATAAAATACTTTCTCCCCTTAAGCTTATCTAACTGATCGTCAATTAACGGCAAAGGATACCTATCCCAAAAGCAAATTTTGTTCAAATGCCTGTAATCGATACATAATCGTGTTTCCCCAGTTTTTTTCTTTACCAAAACAATAGGAGATGCGTAAGGTGAGTCATTTTCACGAATCATACCCTTGGCAAGTAATCTTCTATAATACTTTGCAAATTTAACACTTCCGCATGAGATATACATCTTGGCGAATAATTAAAAGGTTTGTGATTCGAAACTAAATTAATTTCTACCTCGTAACTGACACTAGGCTGAGATGGTTTATCACTGTGAATGTACTCGTCCACCATGTGCGAAACATTCTCAATGATTCGAGAATTTAAATTTTGATTAATCAATAGGTCTGCCTCGAATTTGACTTCTTCAACATCTATTAACATTAGAGCGGTTATTTCGCTACTAAGATGATCTTGTGTTTTAATACCATTTTCGAAAGAAATTTTTACAACGGATGAATACATAATAGTGCATCAAAACACATTGTTCTATCTGGGATGACATGAAACTTAATTTTAACCTCAACATTTTCAACCTTAGTCACATTATAAATACCTAAAATATTAACTCTTGTTAAATTGATTCCTGTAAATTCTTTTGAAGAGTTTGACTCATTCAAGTTATTGCTAGAAACTATAGATGATCTAATTAAACATACAGGACTACCGCTATCTATAATGGCTCTTAAATTTAATAATCGCACGTTGCTTTCCCGATCCGGGTCCTTGACCAATAATTCGATATTGGCCATGTCCGGGGGTATTAAATTTGTCGGGCCATGTATAATATTTGTACTGTCGGATCTACTACCTGCGGCCGAGTTCCTTGTCGGACAGTTCGTCGCCACATGCTCGGTCTTTTCGCAGTCGTAACAGCTGCCTCGCTGCCTTTTTGGGTTGGAACATCTGGCAGCCACATACCCGGGCTTATTTGTAGTTACTGGCTCTCCGGTACTTCTGGTCGCACAAGGTCCTTTGGCACTGCTGAAGTTCTTGGACAGCTTACCTGCTGAAAAAGGGACAGATCGTTTAGAACTCTTAATCCTGTCGTAAACTTCAAGCTTCGATTGTAATTCCACGAAATTCTTGGCCTCGTACAAGCACAACTTCTGATCAATTTCTTCGGTGATGCCTTCCACCACGTAATGGACGATAGATTCTTCATCAATACGACCTCTTGCTGCCAGTTCCTTCATTTCAAAGAAATATTCTTGAACTGATTCGTCCTTTCTCATTTTCCGCTTACTTTAAGGTCGAGTGTAATTCGGCGCTATTGACTTTGGTGGCGAATTCTCTAAGTAAATGATTCTTTAACTCCTCGAATTCCCTGGGCGAATAGCTTCGCAAGTCCGGATAAACATTTCTTCGCAAATATCAAGCTTTGTAGATCGCTCCAGCCCATTAAAACCGCTTGGTCTTCGAAGTCTGCAATCCATGTTTCCACAGGTTGTGATTTATCGCCGCTAAAAATGTAATAGAGTCTTCTATGTCCTTGAAGCTCATCATAAATTTAGGAGTGGCCAATGAGGCGGTACTACTCCCTTGAGTTGGATTTCTAGTTGTAACCCTTTCTTCAGGCGTCGCTTCTTCGTAATCTTCACCTGACTGGGCGTCGTCAACTTCATCGTACTCGCCATCCACTTCTTCCTCATCTGCTTCAGGTTGTTGCGTATTCAGTAAATTAAAGTCGGTTAACGCACTGCAAATCCGTTTTAAAACAGTCTCTTTACTACCGTCGTAACCGACATTCAACAATACGCATACTGCTGTTAAGTCCCCAACACTGAGTTCATTGTTCAGCACTTTGTCTTCAAACTGGTTCGAGCTAATTTCGAATTCGAAGCCTTCAAAATCACAGATTTTTCTGCGATTCAACCTGCTACCGTCCGCAAAAATGATTTTATATAATGCCCGAACCGAAGATATTGGGGCGGCCTTAATTGCAGTTTCATAATTATGGATTTCACCAAGGCGAGGCATCTTGGAATGGTCACTTATAAACACTAAAATATGCACAAAAAGTTCGATCCCACTTCGGTAAAAGCAAAAACGCTTAATTTTAAAAGATATATTGTAAAGGATATTATGTTATATAATGATTATGATTATTATAAAATTTTATTTAATTAATACACACCCTACACATATTTTTATTTCTGTTTAAAATCAAATTTTTACTGATTAAAAGTAAATGAATATCTGTATTAATGGGTTCATTGAATTCAGTGTTTTTCCCTTTGTAGTATTGCGCACATCTGCAAGTAATATAAGTAATAGCTAATTCTTTTTTTTGGTAGGCATGAAAACTCCAATCAGGTTAGGTTTACCCCTTTGTTCAAAATAAAAATCCCCGTGATACGCCACTGGGCTGTGAAATTTAGAAGTAGCAACGCGCAAACTCTTACTGCTCTGTCAAATTTAATCCATCAACAAAATGATTCAACGTGCGGTTCGTTTCTGTATGATTATTACAGGTGAATTCAAAAGCAAATCTATGAACAAATTATCCGGTATTTATTCAATTTATGGTAATTTCGCGGGCTAATCTCTCTTTTGTTTCCAGTGTTCTTTGTTTCGTGACGTAAGAGGACGCGGCTTGGGTGAATTCAGATGTTATCCGCTCCACTAACCTCACAATTCTAATTTGGTTATTTATTGGGTAATTAATTTGTCTGGAGACTAAGATATGCCGGCTGCTTACTCGAAATGGTAACGTCTCGCTGGTACATACATTTCCAGCTCCTTAAGCTATCAATGACGTTCTTACGATACCTTAAAATTTCTAGGTGGTCGATTTGATCTTTGGGAAGAAGCCCTAAGCTGGATCTTCTCTGGAAGTCTCTGCCTGCGATGTAGATGATGCTGGCCTTGGTGCTACAGCTCCCCACGATGCCTCGCAGTCGTCAGCTCTGGACTAGCTCCCCTGGTTTAGTTGTAGTCGAACCTCGTAAATTCCAGATGGCCACGATTCACGCTCCGAAACTGGCTTTGGTGATGAAATAATTTTTGATCGTGGAAAACGTTGCCAACACGTTCACTTATTCTTCAAATTTTGCTTAACACGATGGTGTAATTATTTTTTTTATTGTTTTAATGATAAATAGTTTAAATCTTAATTTAAATGGAGACACAAATTCAACAGGTTTGCAGATAATTTATTTCAATTGTTTTATCTCAGTTCGTTATAAACAAAAACACATCAGAAATACAAAAAAGGAAATTGAACTGATTCAAATTAAGTACTGTTACAATTAAAATGCTTAAAACTAATTACTTTCACAATAAAATCCTCTTCATTAAAATTGTTCTTTCAATCTTGTAATTAGAGTCCGCCCAACGTAAGATAGGGACAGGCACGTCATCATTGCCAGGGTGCGCAGTGGTTTGGCGATTATCCCGATGGGCAATGGTTACTTAGCAACGGCACGTTTTTAAATAGGCGTCCTGTTACCAGGGGGTTTAGTAGTTGATAGGATACGCGATGAGTTCACTTGTATCCGTGTACGCCACTGCCAATTCTTGAGGCGCGTGACGTAACAAAAATCCGCGCAGCCGAACTGTGACGTGCCTGTCCCTATCTTACGTTGAGGGGACTCTACTGTCTTTTAATCTCACTCACATTGCACAATTTAACTGTCCTTTCAATTATTTGTTGCACTGACTAGTGGTTCATTTCGCGCACTTCCTTTCTACCTACTTGCAGTTCAATTAAGTGTCTACTTTTCTTCCACTTCCAAATCTTGGTGTTAATTTCACCAAATTTTGAATGTCGTTGATTCATGTTATAATTTGCCTTTAGATCTGTTATTGTGCTCTTTTGCACTGTATTTGTAACATTCTGTCCTTTATACCTTTATTTAAAAAGTTCATAGAACTGTACTTATTTAATTAAACTGATATGTAAATTTATTTAACCCACATGTAATAAATCACTTTGGTGATAGATTTGTTGAATTATTTATTGGCTTTACTTTGCACCAACCTCTTAATTTATGTTAATTGATATTTCAGTGACTCTAATTTACAAATTTAAGCTCTGCCTTACTGCCTTTTATTCTAAAGTAGCTTCAACTAATATCGGCAATGCTTGACCGATGTAATCATAAATTAAAATTACTAATGTGATTTCTTGCAGTTGCCTGCTTACCCCAGCTCTGTGCTTTATTGACTTGCTTTAAATTATTGATTCTGCAAAAGACCATTTCAATATATTGGTAAAAATACGTAAAATGCACATAAACATAATGGCCCTATAACCAACAACCTTCCCATCCTAGGCTTCGCCTCTGACTGCCAACAGGATGTCAGACAACCCCTAATGAGGGTACGGGGCGGTCATCCACCACTAGCCAGATAGCCCAAGTCCCGTTAGGTACAGAATTCGCCAAATGCGCTTACAATATGTAGTAAAGGAGTTATTCCTCGTCAGTGTAGTCTTTTCCATTCGTTCCGGTCCTGGCTTACTTTCTTTAGTTGAGGTAAAGTATGATCAAAAATTAATCTCATCTAGTATGGCCATGGAATATTTCCTAATTTATGAATGCAACTACATTTCCACTTAAATGTCAAACTTGACATTTGATTTTTAAGTGAGTTATAGTTGCATTCATAAATTAGGAACAATTCCATAGCCATACTAGACGCGATTAATTTTTGATCATACTATAGTTGTCGCATCCTGTCTTCTTTATAATCTGGCTCATGTGGTCGCTTACCTTCTATTTTTCCTTCAATTAAGGTTGTTATAAATCGGTGGTGTCTTAACAAGTGTCCTATCCACTTTCCCCTTCTTATTTCTATGGTATCTGTTATTCTTCTCCGGTCTTCTCTCTTTTATAATTAACTTGTTATTATTAACTGAGAAGCAAGAAAATGGAGATATATTTTAGGAGGACGAGATATATATCATTTCACTCAGCTTGCAGAGTAGATTCCAAAAATATATAGAAACCGGAAATCGGATTTCTTTTCCGAGGTCGACTTCCGGTCAATTTTTTTAAAACTTTTAACTTTTTCCTTTATAGCTCCTGCAGTTTTTGAGATATTTAGCTCAAATTTGGAATACAGGTTACGCTGCAGGGCTTACATCATTGAGCATATCAAATGGTTGTGAGAATCTACAGAGAGATATTTTTTCAGTGGTTATGCTTCCTTTTCTCCCCCTGAACTTTTTTGCGGTGCGCCGCTGTTAGATTCTAAAATACAAATTGAGTTTTATGTTTTGTTTAGAATCTTTTTGTTCTCTTGCAGTTTTTTCGTATCTGCAACCGTTATCGAGAAAAAAAAGTATAAAAACGATTTTCTGTAATTTGCTAGACGAAATTTAAATTTTTAAAATGGTTTTAAACGTTAATTATGTGCTAATAAGTACACGGTAACAATTTATAGATTAGTTCAGGCACATCAGTTTTGAGTCATTATAATTTTTACCGCTACAATAACTTTACAACACATACGAGGGCTATTCAACATGTTATCTACTTGAAATAAAAATGAATTTAATGAAATTAAATATTTTTTGCCACTTGTAATTAATTTATACTTGAAGTATAAATTTTAGAATTCAGAACAGGCTGTGCCATTACCTATTTTTAACAGTTTATAATCTATCTTTGTGGATGTGACCTCTCATCTTTATTCTTAAAAACTCTAGTTGGTTCAGTCAATGAGCAACGCCTATTAAAATTTAATAATAGGTGTCTTAACATACGTTTATCTAGATTATCTTTTAAGTAGTTTATATTCAAATCAGCACAAAAATATACATTAGTAGCTCTCAGATGGCAGTGAGCTAATAATTCACCTCATTTTTCAGTAAGTACCTTTAAACCCCGAGAACGTGGTGGCGCAGATGAAAAACAGTAAGCACTTATGACACAATATTAAAATGATTTAATTCTAGAAGCAATGCACACCACTAGCAAAAAATCTTGCGCAAATCTGTCACAGTTAATAACCATTACTTTAAACTTTCTTCGTTTGATGAAGATAAGGGATCCTCCATCAACAGATGATCTTCAGCAGTAGTTACTAGCTAGATCGTAACCATTTAAAGTCATTAACGCTATGTTCTATTGGTTGCACAAGTGTTCACCAATAATATCAAGTTCATGTTTAATTAAAAAAACCTGCATTCGTTAATTTTTGTTTGTTAACATTGCACATTTAAGTACACAATTTTTAACAATGTTTTGCATTTAAATTCGAAATTAGCAGTAGAAACTAAGTCTTCACTGCAGGTGGTGACCTTCTTTGAAAAAACCCAGAAACATATATACCGGATAGCCAAACAGAAGAATATTCTTCCGGATATTTAGATGTTAATTCATTACAGTGAGCTTCTGAAAATTCAGGTTTTATAAGTTCAAGGGTAAATTCAGTTTTCGTGTTTGGCACAAATCTTGAAATAAAGATATGTGCCTTTTTTGGTACCACCTTTAAATCTTCGTTATGTTTAATATCTTTGTCTCCGATAATTCCTTTGAGTTTATTATTACGATGTTTCTTGCAATCCATCGTCTTCCATTCGTTATTAAATTCATTAATTTTCTGCTCTTGACACGCTTCCAGTAGAGCAGCATTTACCTGTTTGCTAGTGATAATTAGCGAAGCGGGAGGATTATTCTGTCAAACTGGCACGATTTGTTATTGCGCAGGAAGTTTGAGCCGTTTAACCCAAAAATGTTCGAAGTACGCATTGTATTTGATTTGATTATTTTTTGAGTAAGTTTCAAAAACAGGAAAAATAGATATTTTATTGAGAGCTCGATTTGTTTGTATTGACCAAACTAAATGTCGTTGACAAAAGTTGCCTAGTGAAGTTACTCTAGTATAATCACTTTTGTATTATCGAAATTATACAAGATAACTTAACTACGAAAAAAATAATCAAAGAAAGGTCTATTGTAGGAAATGTAATATTTAATGTGTCGTCTGCGTTGATTGTTTATAACAAGTCTGTTCAATGCCCTAAAAAGTTTGCTTCCTGACAACCGAAGCTTTATAATAAATGTCACCAGGATCGCGTGTTACAGGAAACTGTAAATAGTTACCAGCACTTCAAAAATACGGAATTCAATCAAACAGAATATTGAAAACGTACGTGAAGTGACAAATAACGTGGTGTTTGGTGAAATGTCTTCTACAGTGGCCATTTTAGTAGAATATATTTTTCACACTTCTGGAGGAACGAATTTTTTTACTTTTACTTAGTATTGCGCTAGACTTGCACGCCACCATTAAGCTTAAGATTTAACACCAGTTGCATTGTAATAGAAATAATTCCATATTTGCCACCGAAAATGTCTGCATATTTATTAACAAACTCCCTAAAACCACATTTTGACTATGGAGATTACAATCGACCCATCTTGATAAAATTTTATCAAAATTGGTTAAATCTACTTAGCAGTAATTGCAAAACACGAACAGATACAAACTTTTTTTTACTAATTTGCTTCCTAAACCACTGAGAAGAAAGATATTAAAGTTTTTATGTTTTTTATGTCTTCATAAAATACAGGGTGTCCCGCATAGATTGCATAATAATGCACTGGCGTGTTCTTCGGTCAAAAAGAATTAATTTTTTTCTTGAAAACGAAGCGAGATCTAAAAAAAATCTCAGGAGACAAAAAAGTTGCATTTTTAGTTGCTTTATTAAAAAAAAATTATAAAATTGCAAAAAATCTCGTGGGCATTATTTTTTTTGTGCAAAAACCTAACCGCTATGCCCCCCTGGGCACGCCCCTGGAATTGCTACATCAACTGTAATAGGTTCAAAAGATACCTCATAAAGTTATAAACAAACTCTAAACATTTCATTAACATCGCTCAAAACGTTTTTAGATAACATAAAAAAAACGAATTAAAAAAAAACTTTAACACCCTGTATCTTGGAAACTATGTATTTGCGAATATATGTTTATCAGGCTTTTTTGGTTTCTTTTTGACCAAAGAACACGCCAGTGCATTATTATGCAATCTATGCGGGACACCCTGTAGGTATATGCAAAGTTATTTGAAACTTACTATTAATTTTATATTTAACATTAAAGGAGCAACGAAACAGCTCTTTACTATTTGGCGATAGTAATAACACGCGCAGAACAAAAAATTTGACAATTAGAAATCTCCGTGTTAAAGCTTACATTTTAGATTCCATTAAGACGCGATAGCAGCGCCTCTAGTTGTCGACAATTTAATGTACGATCGAAAACTTTTATCCTCTAGAGGGCTGTGGAATTATAACAAGAGATCAATAAAAAGACCAATTAGGGTAGGCTGTGATAAGTGTTATACATTTGGCAGTACTGAAGTGTATTGTCAGTCTATGTCAAATTCGAGAGTTGCAGGTTAAGTTTTACGTCAGTCTGTGTCAAACAACAAACAAAACTTAACCTTTTAATCTCGAATTTGACATGGACTGTAAATACACTTCAGTTCTGCCAAACATATAACACATATCACAGCCTACCCTAATTGGTTTTTTATTGACCTCTTGTTATATACCGGGTGACAATGAAACTACTACCCAAAGCGGCATTTCGAAACGGCTTAAGATAAAAATATGCAATTCGCTATGTCGATAGGGTTGAAGATTGTGAACAATTGTAACATAAAAACAATTGAATGTCGTTTCCGGTTTTACCGGAAATGACCTTGACTTTGTTATTCTAAATTGGTCACCATATATATTTTCTCTTTTATGACTCTCTGAACAATTCTAAATAACTTTTGTCTAACATACCCCATGTCTAAAATTAATAGTTTTTGAAATAGAGCCGCTTAAAATCATGCAGTAATTCCTATTTGTTTGTATTTTACGGAAAAACGGAGTAGGCCAGGACGGAGGTTGCTATGGTTTTTAAAAACAATTGAATTTTGACAAGTAACTTTTATCACCTGTTTGCTTGGCACATAATGCACTTTTTGTAAATTCTCGTGCTTTATTTTGTGTTCTTTTTGGTGTCTTTGTAACCTTTTTAAAATGGCAAGGTTTACAAGAGCCGAACAAATAGATATGCTTCTCGTTTATGGCGAGTGCTTGCAAAATAAAAGGCAGGCTCAAACACTCTACCCAGAACGGTACCCTGACAGAAACCAACCCTGCTATGCTTATTTTCCATGGCTGGTACAACATTGAAAAATGGTTCCCCAAAATGAAAATGAAGGAAATTTCATCATTAGTGAAGAAGCTGAAATCAACGTTCTGGCATATGTGAATGCTCATCCATATATTTCTACTCGCCAAATTGAAAATGAAGTTGGTGTTAACAGAGAAAGTGCAAGGCAAATTTTGAAGAAACGTAAGTACAAGCCGTACAAAAAGCAAATCCACCAACACTTGGGTGTTAACGACTTTGCTCAGCGAGTTCAATATTGCCGATTGTTTATGGAAAATTTTAACCATAATAATAACTTTAATAGATTGATATTATTTTCACGAATCTGGAATGTTCAACAGGAACAACGTAAGATATTGGGGAAATGGAAATCAACATTTATTTAGAGAAGGATGTTTCTAAGAACGGTTCGGTGTTAATGTGTGGCTAGGTGTTTTAGGAACGAGAATTGTGGGTCCAATATTTTTTAATGAGCCCCTTACAGCGCAAACTTATTTGAACTTTTTGGAAACAACAGTTACCGATTTTCTGGACAATTTACCTCTTGCAGAAATTCCCAACATTTTCTTTCAACAAGATAGTGCGCCGGCTCATAATGCTCGGATTTGTGTAAATTATTTAAATGACAGTGTAAAAGGGTCAGCACGTTTGCCAGATTTGACACCTCTAGATTTTTTCTTCTGGGGTCACATCAAAGAAAAAATCTATTCAACTCCACCTGAAAATTTGGACATTTTAAGAAATCGAATTATTACAGCTATTAATAATATTAGTATACCTCAAAAAGAAAATGTATTACGGAAAATTGTTGAAAAGTGTGAGACCTGTATTGAAGAACAAGGTCGTGTTTTCGAAAACCTAATTATGATTAAGTTCGTTCTTTTTTTATTTGTTTTTTTTTATTAGTCAATATTAATCATATACACCTTTGTAATAAAATTCATTTGTTTTCACCCTATCATCCTTCGCGTCTTTTTTAAAATCCAAATGAATCAAAAGAGGGTAAACTGTTTCTTTGAACAGTAGAATATTTAGAATCCATAGCCAACTTTTGCGGGTGGTATACCTAATTAAATGGGTGCTAGTAATATTGATATTTGCTTTATATTTATATTTGGCGATACATTCTTGATAGAATTGATGCCGCTCCTTGGAGCCCTTCTGACTTTGTTAGTGGGGTGGTTCGTCACTCCTCTCCACTGTCCTACTTTACAGGTCGTTGTGTTTCTTTGCTTCTTCTGCTACTTTTCTCCATATTTTCCTATCTTTTATTTTTTCTCTCCATTTATCGATTTTCATGGTTTTTATGTCGCTTATTACTTGGTCTTCCCATCTTATCTTTGGTCTTCCTTGTGCTCTCGTTTCTTGTGGCTTCCATTTCATTATCTTCTTCCTAATTGCATTTTCGTCTTGTCTGTGTATATGGCCGTACCAACGTAATCTTCTGGCTTTAATTTCTTTTACTATGTTTTCTCCTTTTAGTCTTTCTTCTATCTCCTGATTTGTCAGTCTTATATATATTTCTTCATTTATCTTCTTTGGTCCATATATTTTTCGAATTATCTTCCTTTCGAATATCTTTAATTTCTCTGCGTCTTTATTTGTAATACACATGGTTTCGCTTGCATATAGTACTGCTGGTCTTATTGCTACTTTGTACACTCTCATTTTTGTTTCTTTACTTATCTGTTTGCTTCTCATGATTTCCTTGAATTTGTAGTATGTGCCATGTCCTGCTCTTATTCTTTGTGATATTTCTATGCTTCTCTCGTTTTTATTACTTATCACTGTTCCAAGGTATTTAAAAGTTTGAACTTGCTCGAATCTATATTTTCCTATTACTATTTCTGTTTTGTTAACTGATTTCTGGTCTTTATTAATTTTCATGTATTTGGTTTTATTTTGGTTTATTTCTAGTCCTCTTTTTTGTGCCTCCTCGTCCATTTTCTTTATTATCTTCTCCAAGCTTTTCTTGTCTCTTGTTACTACAGCGATGTCGTCAGCGTATGCTATTATTTGTAGTGGTTTCTGTATTATGGATCCAGATATGTTGCAGTTTCTTATTACCCCTTCTAATGAAATATTAAAGAGGGCTGCAGAAAGCCCATCTCCTTGCCTAACTCCTTTTGTTTGACTCACTGGGTTGGTTAGTCCTTCTTGTGTTATTACGGCCGCTTGCGATTTAGCTAGTGTCATTTTGATTAGTCTTTTAATTTTTGTTGGTATTCGTAATTTTGATATGTCTTCCATTATGGTTTTCCTTTCTAGACTGTCAAATGCTTGTTTATAATCTATATATACTATGTGTAGCTCAATCTTTCTTTCGTAACATTTTTCTATCACTTGGTTTAGTGTGTGTATTGCGTCAACCGTCGATTTTCCTTGTGTGAATCCATTCTGGTATTCTCCTATTTCTCTTTTTGTGTACTTATTCAGTCTTTTTAATATTATTGTCGATAATACTTTGTACATTATATTTAGTAACGTTATTCTTCTGTAGTTTTCGCACTTTGTTAAATCCCCTTTTTTTGGTATAGGCACTATCATTCCTAATCGCCATTCTTCAGGCATTATTTCTTTTTCCCATATTGTTGATATTAGCTCATATATTCTTGTTTTTAGTTCGTTTCCTCCTTCTCTTAACATTTCATTGTGGATGGTATCTGACCCTGGTGACTTTCTGTTTTTTAGGTTTTTTATGATATTGTTTACTTCTTCTTGTGTTGGTTTTTCCACTACTTGCTTTTGTGTGTTATTTGGTTCTTCAACTTCGCTATTGTCTTCTTCTTTCGTTTCCCTTTGCTCTAGGTACTCTTGCCATTCCTTTTTGTTTATTTTTACTATCGGGTTCTTTCTTGTTTGTTGTCTTATTTGTCTATATAATTTTGTATTATTTTTATTGTCTTTTTCTAGTTCATCCATTCTTGCTTCTATCCATTTCAGTTTTTTATTTCTTATCAATTTGAGTCCCTCTTTTCGTATTTGTCTGAACCTTTCATAATCTTCTTCTTTGCTTGATCCTATCCATTTTAATCTTGCTTCTCGCTTTTTCTTTATCATTTCATCGCATTCATCGTCGAACCAATTGTTTTTCTTCTCTATTTGCTTTCTCTTTATGGTTTTTTCTGATGCCTCGATTATTGCGTCTTTTATGTTTTTCCATTCTTCTTCTATTTTTTCTTCTTTGTTTCTCCTTCCTAGGTGTGTACTGACTTCTTCTTGGAACTTTCTTTTCTTTTCTTCGTTACTTAGGCTTTCTACGTTCCATTTTTTATTTCTTCTTCTAGTTTTATTCTCCCCTACCATTCTTAGATTTGCTTCTCCTATTACTAGGTGGTGGTCCGTGTTTACACTGGTTCCTCTGTATGATCTAACGTCTTTTATTATTTTTTCTCTTTTCTTTTTAATAAGGATGTGGTCTATTTGGTTTCCTCGGTTTGTCCAGGTTTCATCCATGTGATTTTGTGTTCTTTCTTATGTCTGTATTTTGTGCTTACTATGAACATATTTGTTCCTTCTGCTAGGTTGCATAACCTTGTCCCATTGTCATTAGTTATTTCATGCATTGTTCCTTTGCCGGCTACATTTTTTATGTATTCTTCTTTTCCTATCATAGCATTTAGATCTCCTACCACAATTAACGTGTCATGTCCTGGGGTTTTCTCGCATGTTTCTTCTAGTGCTTCATAGAATATGTCCTTTTCTTCAGCTGTTGCTACTTCGGTTGGTGCGTATGCATTTATTATGGATATATTTGCTATCTGGTTTTTAACTCTAAGATATGAGATTCTACCATTTATTCTCTTGAATTCCAGTATTTGATTTCTGATCTTTTGGTCTATCATGAATGCAGTTCCCTTACTTCCTTGCTTTTCCTCTCCTGCATATAGTATTGAATAATCGTCTTTGTCTATTCGTCCTTCGTCTTTCCATCTCAATTCTTGCAATGCTAGTATGCCTATTTTGTATCTTTGCCTTTCCCTGTTTACTTCTTCCATCTTTCCTGTTTCTAACAATGTTTTGATGTTCCATGTCCCTAATCTTGCCTTATTTCGATTCTTTCTTGTCCTTTTGTTCTTTTTCCATTTCCTCGCCGTTGTCAACATGTTTTTATTTTCACCGGATTCTATTTGGGTTGTTAACTTTTTGGTTTGGTTTCGTTCTTCGTCGTTTGCACTCTCGTTGGAAACCCCGCCAGCAGGCTTTGTGTCCATACAGTCTTGCTTCCGGATTGGTTCATTTTTTCTGTCTCTTGTGCCTTTCTTTTGTTACTGTTTTCCTTTGGGTTGGTTTGTTCGTCCGGTGATCTGTCTGCTGCTGAGCGTTTCTTGTTCTTCGCCTCTTCATTCTCATTTCCTGAAGCTTCATTTTCTTGTTGTAATTGTTCGAGTGTGTAGTATTTTCCATTTACTATTAGCTTATTACCGCTAAGATTTGCTCTGTAGTTCTTTGCTCTCGCTTCTTTCATATATGCTAGTAATATTTTTCTTTGTTCTCGTACCTGTTTTGTGTAATCTTCGGAAATCCATATCTCTGTCCCTCTTAATTTATTGGCTGCCTTAAGGACTTCTATTTTCTTGTTCCAAGAGTTAAATTCTATCATCACCGGTCTATTTTTCCCTGGTCCTTGCGATTTCCTGCCTATTCTTTTTACCTCGCGGAGTTCCGTTTCCATGTTTAATGTTAATTCCATTTTGCTTATCACATTTCTTATTTCCTCCATCAGTGTGGGTTCCTGTTCGTTGTCATGTTCCTTTATTCCTTGTATAATTATTTTGTTTTTACGCAATTCCTTCTCCAGTGTTTCCATTCTTATGTTTTGTTCCTCGATTTGCATGTTGAGTTTTCCATTCATTTCTTTGAGTTTTTGGTTCTCAGTTTTCACGTTTTGAATTTCTGTTTGTAGGGCATCTATTTTTGTTTCAATGCGCTTATTCCTTTCATCCATTTCTTCAAGCTTATTGTTAATTTTACCTAATATTTCCTCCATGTTTTTACCTCTCTCTTCTGTGCTTCTGGTAGTGTTCAATCAGTGAATTGTGTCTGCTTGTTCGTTATTCCAAATACACTAAACGGCACTATAATACTGTTAATAATATAAAAAAAGGATTTGCAAGTGTCACAGTGTAGAAGAGGGAAAATGGCAGTTTTAAATTTTAATTTAGTTAAATAAGTTAAATGTCTACATAAATTGGAATGATTTATTACATTTTTTGAAATGTTTATACAGAAACATATCTATTTTTTCTACAGCACTATAAACATTATCAGAAGGATAATGAAGCTTGCCGTATGTTTTGCAGTTAATAAGTGTTTCTCTTACATTCCCCTTAGGCTGGGATACAACTTTTGCAAAATTGACAAATGTTTTTTAATGACTTAAAAATTGCTGTTCCAAGTAAATTATTTATCACGTTTTTCCTTATTAAGCTGATGGGTCCTTTCGTATCACTATCTGTATCGGAATATGACGAATGTGAAGTTGGTACGCATTCATCTTCAGGCATTTTGTTAACTTTATCTTTTCGCTGTGACTTGAGTGGGATTTTATAGTTATTTACATCATTAATATACGTGTGTGTAAGTTACAAACGAGTGCGTAGCACGAGTTATGTAAGCACACAAGTATATTAATGATGCATTATCACACATGTATTGTACAAAATTTTATCTACGACTGCCTAAAATTGAGAAAAGTGCATTAAGAGAAATGTCAGATCTGTCATTTTCAAAAATATTTTAGTAGGCTAATGTCATTATGTCATTCATTTGACACTATTTCAGTTACGTAATGAAGTCATTACACAACTCAGTTGCGTAATGAAACCATTACATAACTGAGTGGTGTAATGAGCTTCGTTACCTAACAGAAATAGTGTCAAATGAGTGACGTAATGCGTTACTTATCCCATTGGAGTAGATAAAAGTAATTTATGTAATGCCTGTCAATATTATTTTCATAGTTTTTTCTTTTTTCATTAGTATTATCGAGAAACTGTGACAGAGTAATAAGTTTCAAAGCTCTTATTTCTTGTAGTGCTGTAAAAACTGAAAATAAATTTTCCAGGCAATCTTGGTTTCCCCTTGAAGTTAAAATGAAATTGTATCCCTTTTGAAATAGTTGCTCTGATAATGGTATTACATTTTTAGTAGATAAAATTACACCATTTTGAACTGGTTACCAGTTTGTCCGGGAGCCAGCGACCGTTTAGAGTTAGTCATTTCACAAAAGCTGAAAATTTTTCCTGAGCCTTATTTGGTATCACTAGTAAGTGAATGGACCTCCAGCTGGCGCACTTCCGGGGGGTGTAGCTGCGGCAGCCTGCCACACACGTAAAATAATAATTAAAAAAAAACTAATACCGCAAAAGCTGAAACTTTGTTAACATGTTGCTTATGTTATAAATAAATGAAAAAACGTATCCAGCCGAATTTAGAGTGGGGGATTATGCCCCAGCTTTTCACGTAAAGAAGTGAAAAATATGCGCTGAATAAACTGATACCGCAAAAGCTGACATTTGGTAAACTAATAGTTAAGTTAATAACATAAACGAAAAAAACATCCAGCTATATATTTAGTGGGGGAAAAGTGCCCAGCTGATGCAGTGAAAAACGCTGCGCGTCGGTATGCGCTCGGGCGCGTTGTATCTTTCACTGCATCAGCTGGACACTTTTCCCTCACTAAATATAAAGCTGGATATATTTTTCGTTTAACTTATTCAGTTAACTATTGTATTACCAAATTTTAGCTCTTGCGGTATTAGATATCTATACTTTTCTCATTAAACACGCGCGTCCATGCAGTTTTTATATTATCTCACAAGTTTTTGAATTTAAAGGGTTTTAGTAAATATTTACACATTTAAATATTTATACATAGCATAAACAGTAAATATGTGGACATTAAAATGCGAAAAGTGCAAATAGTTTTTTAAATTTTTTTAGGGTTTTTTTTTATAAATAACTGGTTCATAACATTTCATTGTATTAGCGAAACGGATTGATGTTGAGTGTCGAAGTATTCTTGGAAAGCACGGAAGGGCGCTTTTCGTGGTTGGGGGGTACCGTATATTTTTCTTTTTAATTTTACCAACTTAATTTTAATTTAAAAATTAAACTGAATAATATTTATAACAATTTTGTATAGCATGAAAACTTTTTTTATAATTCATAATCCGATTTGCGTTACAATTTTGCTCTCGCGTGTTATACGTTTTTATATTATTATCATCTATATCTTTTAATATAATATTATTATTATTATATATGTTTATAGATGATGACGAAGATATTTTAAAGATCGACATCAATTGCAGCGATAACGAAAGCGATAATGAGTTCGATGGCGATGAATCCGAAAAAGGCCAAATCTAAAAAATTTGTTGATACATTGTACACTCTACAGTGCATTCCAATTAAAACGAGCCACCCCATTATTGAAAGCCAACTTGAATAAAGATTATGGGAGTTCTAGTTGTTACCGGTTTTATTTTAGTTTTTTCTCTTGCAAAAAAGGTGTTGTACTCACAAGTGAGAAGGTTATAAAATGTGTGAGCCCATAACATTACTTTTTTGCGGGTTACCATTTTTAGGGTAAATTTTCTCGGAAACTACAGAACCGATTTTGAAAAACTAAAAAGCATTAAAAGAAGAATTTGATACCCTTTAAGATGAGGTATTACTCGACCCCCTTTCTTATTTGAACTTTTTGACGTTTGTGTTGGTGGGGGGAGGAGCTAACTTTGAACGAGTAAATTTTGACACAAAACTGTGTCCCCCTAAAAAGAAAAATTGACGTATTTTAGGATTTTTATATAAATATAAAAATAACGGAATTATACGGGGTGGCTCGTTTTAATTGGAATGCACTGTATACGTTTCTTTTTATTTTTAGTATGTTTTTTGTAAATAAATGCTAAAAAATTTAATAATTCATAGTAAACCTATTTTTTATTATCTTTTTTTAGAGCAGAAAAGTTATACGTATATATCATCCAATAACTGCATGGACGCGCTGTGTTTAATGAGAAAAGTATAGATATCTAATACCGCAGGAGCTAAAATTTGGTAATACAATAGTTAACTGAATAAGTTAAACGAAAAATATATCCAGCTTTATATTTAGTGAGGGAAAAGTGTCCAGCTGATGCAGTCAAAGATACGCGCCCGAGCGCATACCGACGCGCAGCGTTTTTCACTGCATCAGCTGGGCACTTTTCCCCCACTAAATATATAGCTGGATGTTTTTTTTGTTTAAGTTATTAACTTAACTATTAGTTTACCAAATGTCAGCTTTTGCGGTATCAGTTTATTCAGCGCATATTTTTCACTTCTTTACGTGAAAAGCTGGGGCATAATCCCCCACTCTAAATTCGGCTGGATACGTTTTTTCATTTATTTATAACTTAATCAACATGTTAACAAAGTTTCAGCTTTTGCGGTATTAGTTTTTTTAAATTATTATTTTACGTGTTTGGGAGGCTGCCGCAGCTACACCCCCCGGAAGTGCGCCAGCTGGAGGTCCATTCACTTACTAGTGATACCAAATAAAGCTTAGGAAACATTTTCAGCTTTTGTGGTTTTGGTCATTAAAAAAGGTCGCTGGCTCCCGGACTAAGTGTCCATTGTCACCAATTTTGATGGTCTCTGCTAAACTAATAAAGGAGTTTAAAAAGGCAAGTTTTTTTCTCTGTTTTTTTTTACAACGGCTGTTTTATGTACTCGGCTATTCAAAATATCAAACTAAGTTACTTCTCTTAAAAACCAAGCTGTTGTAATTGCAGAATTTGACATTAATCCCAATTTAACACAAGTTTCTATTGCAGATGCAGTTGAATAGCTGAATATATGGGCGGCAAATGATACACGCATTTTGTCAAAAGTCGTTGGGTTTACGAGACGTTCAGTACTATGAGGTGCTAGTTTTAAACTAGAATTTTTCTGAATATCATACAGATTTGTTATACCTATATTTAAATTTAATGACATTGGAGGACAATTTTTCTATAGTCACAATAACATCGGAAAGAATTATATCATGTGCCATCTTCTCAAATTTTTAAAGAGGAATGTCGTTTTGTCTAACTGGATGTGGTGCTAAATGAACATTGGAGTATTTTCCAACACACAAGCCAAATTGTTTCCAAACTGCTCTGTTTTCTGGGCCCATATCACTGGCTACACCTAGAACATTGAAGCCAATGACTTCTACATTTTGTATGGTGTCTTTTACTAATTTGCACATTTCTTCACGATCTGCATGTTTCGATGTTACATTGTATGCTATAACTTGCTTCCAATTAGAATTCACACCTCGTAACATAAGCACAAAAAGTTATTGACCTAGTTTTTATATTGTTGATCTTTTTTGGTCGTGCCGTATCCGACATGAGAACCTTTTATCAAACTCTCGTCTTTTGAATCTCCATTTCATGCATTAACAATAAACAGTCACTTTCAAATGTGTGTTTCATAGTTTTACGTTTCTCTTCTAATAAGGAAAGCAGTTCTGTTAACAATGCTGGATTAAACAATAATTTCTGAACATGCCTGCACAGAGTAGGATAAGAGGGCAGTAGATAATTTAAAGTTCCTTGCATATATTTGTAGCCTTTCCATCCTACGGCAAATCTAAGTTGAATTGCTTTTCTTATTTGTTCTGGAGGCCATTTAAATTTTTTCTTTCCCTTAGCTAATATTAATGCTAAATCGTTGTCAGAATATGGATTTTTATGGATAATATTTTCCAAAAATTTTATTTTTCCCGCAAAGCTGTTTAATTTGATTTTTTAACAGTTTCACTTCCCTTTTTTACTTTCTCGCATACGGTAGTATAGAGAAAGTATTGTAATCGTCAAAAAAATCGACTTCGAGATTTTGACGAATCTTGACGTTTTAGACCTTCTAGAGTCCGAAAAAAACATTTTTCGAATTATGTCTGTGTGTGTGTATGTGTTTGTATTGTATTGAGAGTGACCTCTTGTGCGTACATCATCGTGTACTGTAACGGCTTCACGTATAGTGACCTCATACACTGGATGTTGTAATTTTTTCTTCGTTTTTATTGTTCTTTACGTCAAATTATAACGTATAGGCAAAACTCTGAATTTAGCCATCTGTGAAGTCACAATCCACAATGGTTCACGTGGTAATCAGCAACTATTGTGACCTCCTTACACAATTTGACTTGTGGCGCCACCTATAAATACCGAATTAAGGTGGAACTAAAAAACCGCTTGTAGTAGAAGCTGTTATGTTATTATTAGGATCACGTATATCACGTATATCAAATAGCAATATAGTACGGCGGGTTCTATGGATGTTTGGATCGTAGTTTCTACAGCACTTGTTCCATTTTTCTCTGACCTAGCGCGTATTTAATAATTAAAATATATTTTTAAATTAAACATAACTCAATGAATACCTATTGAAAGAAGATCTTAAATTTAAATATTTAAATAAAAATATTGAAGTTAAGTTTAGAAATTATATTTCAATTATTCCTAAAGTGAATCAACTAGCAATTACTTTTAAATACATTTTAAAAATTATTTTTAAATCCAAAATAAATAAAAATGTGTTTTTAAAATAAATTTTTTATAAATTGTAATCTAGATTTGGAAATTTAAAATATTGACAATTATTAGAAATTACTTGTAAGGTTAAATGATTTAAAAAAATTAAACAGCTAGAGGTATTTTTAAATCTTATTTTTTAATTCAAAATTATTGAAACTACGTACTAAAAATAATTCCCAAATTTTTAAATCTAAATGATATTTTGAAAATGGAAAATATTAAACTAAATTTTATAAATCAAATGTATAATTTTTATTAGTTGACAGTGTTAGAAACGTCATTGAAAAGTAAAATTTAAAGTTAAAAGTTATTAAAATAGTAGTTAAGTGTAGGCTGTCAGCAATAATTAAATATTGAAAGAAAACCATTTTTTGCGTGCAAGATAAAGTAGTCATGATAATTAAAAATGTGAAAAATTTATTTAAAAGTTTCAAATCTGAACAATTTTATAAAACAATATACAGTCGCGGCCATAAAAACCGGGACAGTTTTTTGACCTAATTTTCAAAATGTGAAAAGAAGTGCTGACACTGACAATTTTAATTAATAAATGTCATCAAAGTCATTGTTTCGATCTGAATAGTGACTTTTGATGACATTTATTAATTAGAATTGTCAGCGTCAGCACTTCTTTTCGCATTTTGAAAATTAGGCCAAAAAACTGTCCCGGTTTTTATGGCCGCGACTGTATGTATACATTGAGGGTCAAAAGGCCCCCTCCCCCTCTGACTTTTAAATGCGTCAAAATATTGTAAATATACATATCCACATTTCTGCTCGCCGATGAATGTTGCATGAAAGACGACTCAGGTTTCTTCAATCGATGTGACTTAAGACTTGTTTATTTTTGGATCATCTGGAGGTTATCATACCTTTCTGTAATATAAATAATATCCTTCAGATATCCCAAAAGAAAAACGTCGTGCGGACTCATGTCCGGTGATATAGGTGATATGGTATGGGACATGAGTTCCTACCCACAACTTACCAAATGTCTTGTTCAAATATTGACTCACTGAAACACCATTATGGGCAAGTGCATTATCTTGTTGAAAATAACATAACTTTTAAATCTAATTGAAGGTTATCCATTTAAGTGTCTTCAATATGATTTCTTAGAGAATGTTGTAATAAACCAATAATTGTATTATTTAAAATACCTTACCAAATATAAATAAAACATTTATTTTGATAATTCTTGTCGTTTTTCGGTTGAATAGTAGTTACTTATATTTTATATAAAACATTCCATTGTTCGCAAAATTGAACTCGTATGTACGTTTATTCATCAAACTATATTTACAAAAAAAAGTAATGCGACAGAGGCAACTATTTATATCTCTTTTTTAATCATTCTGTATGTATACCTAAAATTGCTCTTTAACGAGATATTTCACTTACTAGTATTTTTCTTTATTTAATTACAATCGCGATTGCATTGAAGCAATATAGGTACACTTATCAACAGTAACACTATATGTTCAGTTTTTTAAAGCTGATTTTTTTTCAACCCAAAAATTAAAAAAGTACGGGATTTTCCTTTTCAAAACCAAAAGTTGAAGCAATTACCTTTTAAACCGGAAGTGCTACAATAACTAAATTGCAGTTTTCTAGTAACCGTAGAAAGTCCTGGCACTTTCCCCATTTAATCTAATGTCTACCTTTAATAATAAAAAAGTTACTAATGGTGGACAAGTTAAGAAAGGCACCTATCAGAAATACATTCTTTTTCTCATTTAAAATGATTCCTGTGATGTTTCTCAATTAATCGCAGACATTACATTTTGTTTTCACAGGTTACTGATTAAAAAAGTTTTATTGCTTCGTTTGTCAAGAGATACAGGAAGTATTTTTTTAAATCAGCAGTGAAGAACGTCAACATCGTCAAATACAAGAAATCGGCAATGAAGTAATCCATTGTTTTACGACTTTTTGTAGGTGGCGGGGCGATAGGTAAACGTCAACCCACGTCAACATAACCTAGAAAAGTTGGTTAAAATGTAATTTCAAGATTTCTCGATTTAAAAAAACATAATGTATCCCTCGGCACTCCTTTTTATCCCTCAGGTGGTTTATTTGCCTTGGCCCTACGGGCCTCGGCAGCTAAATTCACATTCGTGATAAAAAGCTAAACTACAGTGCCTCTGTATACAAATTACGTGCAATTCCGTAATAAACAAAAAAATATATATTGTAGGTTGTGCTGACACAGAAATATACAACAAAGGGTAAAAACAAAGTACTTATTTCACGTCACCATTGGCAACGTTTTAAAAATTTATGTCATTCTAACATTAATAATGACAACTAAAATGTTGATAATTTAGTGCAGGATTGTAAAGAACTACGTATACGCATTGCAAAAATGAGCGTATTTGACTCGTAATTTATAATTAGAAAAAATTTAACAATATTTACGACTCGTGAAAAAACATCTACATTTTAGCTTGTTTTTTAAATAACTCTTATCTACAAAAGTATCGTAAAACAGACTTCTTCAAATACAAACAAGTTTCGAGAAGTGTCACTTTACCGCTTTAAAACATGTTTATTTTTGATTGACAATTAAATGGCAGTTGCTAATCATGCAGTTATGGCAATTACCTTGAATTGTTGTTATTGACCATGCGTTTTGACATTTGTCAAAATGCCTTTGAATCCCTGCTGATTGCTTATAAATCTGATTGTAGATAAAATCTAGTTTACATACTTATACTTGCACCGCAAAATCAAATTGCCAATTGAGAGAAAACGATGACGCCCAGCTGTTTTTTATATACATACAAATAATAGCTATTAAGGTGCTTTTTTACCCATGAAAACCAAGTTACTAAAATTCTTTTTTGGTAAGAGCGTTTTTGGTTGCAAGAAACTGAAACCCTAATATATTTTAATTCAGTTTGAAATACAGATTTTAACAGAAACTAAAAAATAAAACGTACAATAATGTTGTTTTTTAAACAATTACTGGTTCTTGACATTGGTTGAGTTTCATACTTGCGTTATAAATTCTAAGTAACAAGTGAGCTGCGACAAAATGCCAAGTTCTTTTGGAATAGATTTATCTGTAATTCCAATGTTTACAAAGAGTAACGAGATCAGGTGATTGTTCGCAAGAGACAAAACATTGGTGACAGTTTTACTCTTGATTTTTTGGGTTCTTCGTTTGTAATCGCTTTGTTATCACGGGTTGTACTCACCGGCAAAGATGAACTACGCAAACCTAACCGAAGCTGTTAACAACCATAATTATTATTTAGGTTAAACGTTAGATCGGGCAGATTTGCAACCACAATCTTTAGGATACAAACTGAGAAAGATGTGTTTTTTTTTTAAATAAGAAATATACGTTTGGCTAACTTGTAGCCTAAATGTAAATCGCATAATGTACATCTTCGGATACTTTCGTGTAGTCCAATCCGTGGAGGTTTACGGTAATACAAATGCTGATTCACGTCTTGCACTTAATGTAAACTATTATGTGCTCAACTTAATTCGAGCAATTTTGGAATCGTAGTGGTGTGATTTGTAGTTCTGCTACATAAAGCAATCAAGGTAAGTTTTATAAGTGTCTGTTGGATTTTATTGTTATTCAAGTATGTACATACGCATGTAAATCATATCGTTATTGACGTGCTTACTTTTAGCAGTAACATATATACGGCAAATCTAGGGTGACCACTTTTCAAAGTATACGAACCCTGAGATCCTTCGTAAGTTAAAAAAGGGTCTTTTCAATGTGAAATGCAGAATGTTTATAAGAAACAAAATGCAAGCAAATAACAACCATGTTTTTGTTAATTTATATTAATGGCCGGCAAAGATGTAACTGAAATACGTGTCCACATCGTACGCCGCGCCGTTATTAACACGGATTGTTTCTGCTTGATCTGCATGTATTCAAAATAAAACATAAACACAGACGGTCACGGGGCCTTCGCTATAGTTGCATTGACTCAACTACCGGCTGAAGTAGGCTAACATGCAGCTTGTGAAATCGCAAACAGACCATTAAGATAAATAGAAAGAGATATAGGTATCATACCTTTGATAACAATAAAATTAAAGATTATACGCTAGCGCCGTGCTCGAGATTTATGGTGGCGATTTTATTTTTATTATTTTTTCGTTGACCGCTTGTTAATTTCAATACTAATGAATTATTTGGATTAATAGACGTCATTAATACACTGTTTTTGATTAATACACTCTTTTTCATTAATTAACTGTTTTTTAAAAAAGGATGGATTAATAGATCTATTAATACACTGTTTTTGATTAATACACTCTTTTTCATTAATTAACTGTTTTTGTGATTTTGACGTTTTGATGATATTTTTGCATGGAGGTTAGTTGTATTAATCAAATTTTTGGCCACAAAAAAAGATTTTGCGGTCAACGAAAAAAATTTGTAATCAACTGGTTTGTTAATGGGCGATTAATAATCGCCTTCATTAACACACTTGTTGGTTAAATAACTAATAACCGACTTACAGACTTACGGTAAAGTTAATGTTAGAAGACATTATTACAAAATTAGCATAACCCCGAGAAATTATAACAAAACCCGGAGCCCGGAGATCTGGCGTTGACACCGTAAGACTATGGGTCAGTGATCACCCTACTCAAATGTCAAATCGTGTTTTTCCTCTTCTTTGCTTTCTAATATGTAGTTTTTAATTTAATCTATTTTTAATTGAATCAATATTATTTAGATTTTCTTTTTTGCCCTTTCTGTGATCGGTACAAATATTAGTAGGATAATTTATTTTATTCAATTTTGACAGTTTAAAGTGACATTATTAACTCCATAACAACCTTCATAAACAGTCTATGATTCACAAGAGAAATAAACGTGTTTTAATTCACTAGAGAATTAAAAAAGTTTAATTCACTAGAGAATTAAAAACGTTTCAATGCAGAACAACATATTTTTATGATTTCTACAAATATTTACATTCAATTATTCTTTCTATTTTTAGTGTGTAATATGTAATTACTACAATTTAGATGAAATCGACGATGAATGGGCAAATTTATATATCAATTTGAATATGTTTACATTTTTTATTCAAAATTTCGTCAACATTGAATAAAAACATATACACGCCACGTGAATTTAACATTTATTAACTCAAAGATATGATCTCACTCGCACTACGTGCTCGTGAGCTCAACATTTTTTCGTGAATAAACATGTTTAATTCACTTGGTGTATAATATTTATAATTTTGTTTTATAATTGTGAACTATGCGACTATGCCTGTTGAGAAAACAAATATATATTATTATTATTATATTATAAATATGCGGTGATTATTAACCACATATAGTTACTAATTACTTTTCACTTGTTACCGATGATTAGTCAAATAATAATGGTGTTTTCCCTTGCCAAAAACCAGTAAACAGGTTGAAATAATCTTTTCAAACGTAACTTAAGTTTAATAAATTATTAAATTATTTTTTTCCGGCAACCTTATTAAAAAATTTGCCTTACTATGTTGACATCTTTAGGTTATGGCTCCCATCTTCAATTTGGGCTACAATTAAATGTCAAAATATCTTTAAACATAACACTCAGAAGTATTTACAATGCTTCTTTCTCTCTAGATGAATTTCCACAACATATATGTTCACATCATCAGAAGGCAGTTTCATATGCGAAAAAATCTTCTGTTAAAAAGCCATGGCGTTGTGAAGAAGAATAGCTTGTCTTGAAGTGCATTGGATATCTAATTAAACACTATTGACTACCTGGAAACTGGAAAGACGGTTTGCGAAGACTGTATCAGCAAAAATCCCATTTTGGAAGGAATACAATTGACTGATATAAAGTTTTGCATTAAAGATAATTTACCTAAAATAAAAGGAAAGTAGTTTTCAAATGCTCTTTGTACTTTGCAAAAAGCAGGAGGATTTATAAAGTGTGATTTTAAAGAAGGATCGACCACCGCTTCGCCTGTTTAATTAAAGTATGGGTAAAATCCGAAAGTGTTATTTTAAAATTTGCTTTTAATCGATTATTTAATGTATTTTGTGTTCTTTAGGACCCACCGTATACTATTTTCTAATATTTGTGAAGTATGATTTAAAACTTTTATCCTCTATGTGGAACTTTTTAAGATTTATTTTATGTTGGCAGTAACGAGTGAAGGTACTTAATAATATATCCTAGACAATTTTGTCAGAATCACTTAACTTTTACAGAATGTTTAATATTGAACACAAAGTGGACCTGCGTATGGAAAATGGAGGAAATCACTTTGAACATCTGTATTTATTTTTGTTTATGTATTCAATAACAATTTTTGAATTTGTTAAAATAACATTATTCATATAACCTTAAATTGTCAGATGTAAAATGCCAATGTCACTTTTACTGCCAAGGGCTGCCAACATAAGAATAAGAAATACCTTTACATCCCTCTACGGTATTTATTTTGAGTTTAAATGCTTTTTTTGTAAATGTTTTTAAATTATCTTTGTATTTTGAAAAAGAGCATGGTGTCAGAGGGAACATAAAACATGAAGATGTATAATGTGTGATTTTAAATAAGGGTCGACTACCGCTACGCCTGTTTAATTACAATATGAGTAAAGTCCAGATGTACCGAATTCTTTTTTAAAATTTGCTTTTAATCAATTAATTAATATCTATTATAAAATCACCCATACTTTGTGTTGCTTAGGACCAACTGTATACTACTTTCTAATATGTATAAGATACCTATTTTTATATGTAGTGTCGTTATTTTGTACTACATAAATGTATGGTTTATTTGTTTAAATATAGGTATTTTTTTCTACTTTCTAATAAAACCACATAAGAATATAAATTTCATTTTATTTGCTAACTGATAGGCAGAAATTAATTGGTACAATTCATAGCTCTCCAGCAAAATTAAAACATCAAAAAATTTTTAGCCAAACCTTTATATTTGTAAAATTTATATCTGCAGAAGTTATATGCAGAGTTTCTATAACAAAGTTGCAAGCTTCAGGTAGCACTCTTCTTTGAGCAAAAAATATGATAAAAATGTCATCATTTACCCTGTATCTGTTGGGTCTCATTTTTTTCAAGGGCAAAGCCTGAGCTATGTGCAAATTACTTTTATCTATTTCTGAGTTAAAGCAAATAAACCAAATTTTATTTGGTTAAGGTGTTCACCCTAGATATGTTGGGTTCAAAATTTGCCCTTTTTCGGCAAGGGTAAAAACCTGAGCGATGTAAAAATATTACTTTCATTTAAGTAGTGGTTCTTGATGTTACAGCAAAAATAGACAGAATTTAATTTTAGTAAGTGCTCACCTTGTATACATTTTGTTTTTGAAGTATACGGGCAACAGACAGGCAGGCCGACAGACGGAATTGAGAAAACCTGTTTTTCGTCATCTAGAGGCCCTGAAACGTGAAGATTTGGAAAAACATCGAAGGGTGATTTTTTTGCGATTCCAATACCTACTCCTTTGCCTCTTAGAGGAGGAAAGTAAAAACTAAAAGAAATGCTGTAACTGTTCGATTTGGTTATAGGGGTTTAAATAATATTCCTACTACTGAAAAGTTAATCTGGTCTCGAATATTCGAGAATTAAATTAATCTCGCTCTTCTCGAATATTCGAGATCGATAGATGCCAATCTCGATCTCGAATTTCGAAACGAGATCGAAAATTATCTGGTCTCGGTGGCACTACCACTGGCCGATTCTATGACATTTTTATATTGGTTTTAAAAATATGATTGAAAATCTGTCGAGATCGACAATTTGGTTAATCTCGTCTTGAATATTCGAGAATTTTATTAATCTCGTCTCGAAAATGCAGAGATCGGGAAATTTATGTCTCGATCTTGAATATCGAGAGAAGATGAGACGAGATCGAGAATTTTCTAGTCTCGGAGACATCATAAATGCATAGTAGTTGCATAGTAGTTACCTCGTTCTTGAAGTGACATATTGTTGAAAAAGCGAAAAAAATCTTATGGTGACAACCAATCTACCGAGTGTTTCACTTAAGGTGCGAACATAGGGAACTAGCATGGGAAATCGTATACCGGTTCACGGTTATGCATATTTCTGGTCACCATTTTTATGGGAAAAAAATGGTAGTGGTACTAAATTAAAGAGAATAATTTTCCGCGTCGTTTAGTATTCAAAATTTATTGGATAATGTAAATTGTGCATAAAAGTGGTAATTTAAAAATTTAGATATTCCCAAATATTCATTAGAATACTCAACATTATTATTCATAGTAATTAGTTAAATACGTGAATTAATAAACTGCTCAACTACAGATCTAAAAAGTAGCTTCAGAATGTGTAGTTCAAAACGTGACCACCGAAGTTCTGTAGATGGCGCCAAGTGGACAAGCCGCCACTGTGCTACAATGCTTGGAAATTTTGCAAAGTGGAAAATCGGCACCTTTCGCCAAAACCAAATAGCGCATGAAGGTGCTCGGGACCTTAGCAACAACTTTGCCCCCTTTCAAAATTTCGATATCTGTAGCCGTTCGAAAGTTACAGGCGATCCAGACAGACGGACGGACGGACGGACGGACGGACGGACAAAACGTTCGCATAAGTACGCTGAAGCTACTAATAACTAACAGAAAATAACATTTATTTTGGCAGAAACAAATTGGATCATGGCTGGTCTGTTTTTTGTGTGAATAAAATGCAAAATATTTATTACAGTTTTTAAGCTGTTTCTATCTTAAAGAAGCAACAAATTCAAGTCAAGTGGTATCAAATTCAACGCATTGTTTTCTTTCGATCGATACCGCTATCAATCCTATCAATTCAAGCCGCAATCAGGAATCTGCATAATATATACGATTTAACATGCTTTCCCCTATATTCACCTTTAAAAATTCAATTTTTGTATAAGGTCTCAAACATACGTAATTTATCTTAACGAGGGCATTTAAAATAATTATCTTATAGAATTTAATCTTATTTCTACTGTTAAAAGAACAAAGAAACTGAATAATTTCGGTTATATAGATGCATTTAAGAGGTCATCAGTTTCTTGACGAAAAGAAAATCGTCTGTAACTGTCTGCTTAAATGTACAACTGAGGTTTTTGTCATTTCAGACATTCTAATGATGACCTTTCAGCTTAGAATACCTTGTATACTTGTGACATATTTTGCACAAATCTTGCCTATTTCTTATGATTATGACCTCCGTTACACAGCTTCACGGTTTACTAAGACTGAGACGTCACTTTTACACAATTTAAGTGTCCTATAATTGTGACATCAACTTACACATTTCTGGTTGCACCGTACTAGTGACCTCGGATGTCATTTTCACTGTCGACTTAATTTGCTGTGTATCAGAGTGTGTATTAAAACCACAATTATATCACTTAATTGTGTGTCTTTTACTACCGATAAAACCGTTGTGGCCACTTTCCATGGTGTAGATGGGGATGTCACAGTATACGCAGTACGTGTATGCGTGTGTGTGCGTGTGTGCGTGTGTGTGTGTGTGAACACGATAACTTAAAAACGAAATAAGCTAGACCCTTGAAATTATGTACATAGTCATTATTCAAAATTTGTAGATTCCTGTTAAATTTTGAGCGAAATCGGTTAACCGGAAGTGGCACTTTACCTAAACAGGTAGCGGTACCTATTCAAGTAAAGTACCAGTTTGCTTCGAGATATTTGAACAAAATTTTGTACATACATTTCTTATGTAGAAAAACTACCAAATATTACATTTCAGCATGATCGGTTAACCGGAAGTGGCATTTTACCTAAACAGGTAGCGGTATCCATTCAAGTAAAGTACCAGTTTTCTTCAAGGTATTTGCACGAAATTTTGCACATACATTTATTATTGAGAAAAACTCCCAGATATAAAATTTCAGTATGATAGGTTAACCTAAAGCGGCACTTTACCTAAACAGGTAGTGGTTACCTGAAAATGTAATTTTATCGCTGTATGTATATACATTGCAATAAACTTTTCAAATTTGCTAGAAAACAAGGCGAATGCGAGAAAGTCTAGGGGAGCACACTCCCGATTTTTGTAGTTCCAATTCGTTTTGAACTAATTACTTAGCTCACGTTCATCACCATGATTACTTTGTGGCTTAGTCTTCGGCGGAATGTCGTTTTTCTAAATCGTTAAAAAGAAGTACATAAGAGGTACTAATTTGAAATCTTTTCAGTTTTACTCACTTTCATTTTCTTCTGAAGTACTAATTTTTGGCTTACAGATAAAATCGTTGGAACTGAATTTGGTTTTAGCTTTTTTAATTTGTCCTGACGATTTTCCTCAAACTGATCATTTTCAAAGTGTTGCTAAAATAGAAAATTACAATTAATTATAAAGTTACAGTTAAAAAAATAGCAACAGTTATGTATAAACTTACCTCACACAAACGGGAATATTTAGTGGACTTCCAATTATCGGGCCCACAAAAACTTTCCCACACTATACGACGTTTCTCCTGCATGGGAAAAATGAATAGGTACTCTAATTCCTTTATGGAAACTATTGGAGCAATTTTTTACTGCACACCCAGGTATATTGAAATGCCGTTAAATTGTTAAATTTTGTTAATAACATACCCACATTTTAAATTTACCGCCACTGTCCGCCATATTTGTGCATTGTCAAATTACATGAGATGACATTATATGGACAAAGCAAACGGACCTTGGTGGCTATATATAGTTTCGACTAATCAATCGATCGTTAGATTAGGTAAAATAAAAACTTTAGTTGTGGATATCTTAATTAACACTTCTTCTAAATTTTTAATACAAAAATCACGAAAATAGTGTTTATACACCGCAATGAAAGCGGCTGACCAGCAACTATGGCCGACTAACATAAACTATACTAAATATCAAATAAGTATGCAGGTTTTAAAACTAAGCAGTAATCATAACTATGGCCGTGATTGGTCGAACTAAAGTGATCATTACAACCATCTGAAAATCAAATATTTTTAAAAAGTTGTCAAGTTGACAGTAGCTACGAATCTTGAACGTATGGAAGGAAAACCGACAAATAGTGGACAAAAAACTGGCCTACAACGTTCAATTGGATTAGTATATATAACAAAATTATTGTAAAACACAAGCAGTCAAACAAACGTACGTTTTACTAGTGTAAAACTGAGCTTAAGATTAGAGCGCCAGCTACTGCATTTTTATTTGAAATTTAGTATTGCTGTAACGTTTCGCTCGTAATTAATCGGTATTGAACCTTAATCTAAAATTAAAAGCGCCTCGGAGCGCCCACGGGCGGAGGTTCGCCGCGATGCGCGAGCAACACAAAAACTCGTTCAGCGCGCATTTCCACTCTTAAAGTTTTATTAGAAAGGGAACTCGACAGTCAGATATAAAATCAAAGATTCCGCCTGACTCGAGCAGAATTTATTCCGGAAGAGCGAACTTTGGTTCCCCGAACTGACCCGTGGCTTTCAGCTGGGGGAACTCTGCTCCAGGTCTAGGTGCGCCACCGAGAATTATTCGAGAAGATCTCGACCAAGATTTTCGAAGAAAAAAGGATTAGCTGGTTCGTTCCGTTGTCGAAAATAACTATCCGTCCTGTAGATAACTTACTTTAGGTAAATAGTCACAAAGTTACTAACAATTTCTTAGTTTTAACCAACGTATACCTGGGACTCGGGTACGTTGTGTTCAAGCAAATTAATAGTCACGAAACCTTAGTAATTTCTTAATTTTAATCAACGTGTTTCTGGAACTCGAACCCGTTACATCCCCGGAAAATTAAAAATATTATTTCGTAAAGTTATTAGAAATTTGAATTAAACAAAAAAAAATATAAACAAGAAAGCGTAATAAACTTTCTTTATACATTATACAAGGTATAGTTACTGAAGAAATTGAAATTAAAAATGAAAAAACTTCATTTTTAACCTGACTTGTTCAGCTGCTGTACGTATTAATCTTCCTTACTTTTAATTGTTTAGTTACAAAATCGTATTTTTTAAGAAATAAAATATTTTATAATATTACATTTAATAAAAATTACTATTTGTTTCTAACTTTGATACGGCCCTGTCGCTAGACTCGCACCTCTACAAAGCATTATTTTATAGATGTTTTGTAAGAATGGTCTAAATAGTATAATTATCACGTTCAACACAAAACTTTGGTAATCCTGCTGTTTACGGCTCCAATTTTGAACTACCGCTTCTAGAGCTAGTTATAGAGGAGGCATGATGCAACACTGTGGGTCGATTATACTACCCTGTAGAAACAGCTTATTTCGATAAAGAAATTGCGAAAACTATAAAAATGCAAACTAACAAGGAAATTAAATTTTAATTCACCTACATTATATTATAAATAAATTATTATTTCATTTCTTCTATACACACCCCTGCATCTTTCTTACCCATTTTCTGACAAATTTAATTTTATTTCAATTATACTCGGGGTTATTCTTACAATTTTTAAATAATTTTACTGCACGCCAGTAGTCTACTGCCATCAAAAATAAATGGAGGAAATTGAAAAGTTGTAGTAGGCTTAGTTTTATTAAAGAAATTATTAAAGAAGTTACTCAGAATCAGAAAAATAGTAGAATTTCAATTGCAATGGAAACAGTTTTATTGGTAATAATTTATTTGTAATATAATGTAAGTGAATTAAAATTGATTTGTTTTGTTAATTTACATTTATCTAGTTTTCGCAATTTCTTTTTTCGAAATGAGCTGCTTCTAAACGGTAGTACCTAGGTATAACTGACCCACAGCGTTGCAGCCTCCCTTTTATATTAGAGGCTCTAGGAGCGGTAGTTAAAAATGGGAGCCGTAAACAGCATGATTACCCAAAACTGTTTTATAATAAGAAACCGTTTTGAAAGGCCAGTGTTCATGAATGTAAATATAATAATTTCAAAAATAATTTGTTTGATAGTATCTAGTATCCTGAATTATACAGGGTCCGGCAAAATGACCGACCCTATTTAAATTATTAACAACTGTTTCAAATTTTAAAATATTTTTATTTTTTTTAATAATGTAAAGTAAAAACTTGCCAATTTTAGTTACAATATAATTTATTTATTAAAAATATTAGGTTTTGAAAATAGCATTACTCAAACTCAAACTTTATTTTCACACTAATACAGATTAACCTAATCCATAATTTGATTAAATTCATCAAGGTGGGCCTATCAGACTTTTCGCCGTATTTTAAAGGATTTAAAATTTCATCCTTATAAAGTTCAAGTCGTGCACCAATTACTAAATTTAGAAGTTCGGATTACGTTTTGTGAACAATTCCTTCAACTACTGAATAATATAATAACCAAATTAATTTGGAGCAAGTGCTAATATTTTTAATAAATAAATTATATTGTAAATAAAATTGGCAAGTTTTTACTTTACATTTTTTGAAAAAAAAAATAAAAATATTGTAAACTTTGAAACAGTTATTAACAATTTAAATAGGGTCGGTCATTCTGCCGGACCCTGTATTACTTACTCTTCGTATTCTTGCACAGACCCCCATGTAAAGTCATACTAATTTTCTTCAATGATTTTTGCAGTAATATCGGATGTTTCTTGTTTACTTGAAACTGGAGATTCGCTACGGCTACAATCTTCGACAATTTCCCCTAAAATACCCCTACAAAATTGGCCTGTTTCTGTGAAAAAATTAGTACCTATATTACTTTACAAGGAAAGTAAATAGGATTTACTCTACCGAACATTGTGAGGTAGAGTAAATCCTTACTTCCTGTGTAAAGTATATTATTTTTTTCACTATCAACACATTATATTATCTGTTAACATCTATTTTTATGAGTTTATTCCAAACATTTGTTAGAGAAATTTCATCAGTGGTCTTTGCATTGGTACTATAGTAACCGTTTGTCATTTGTAGAAAAACATAAACAATATCAATTGTCATTGTCAGTCATTATCATTGTGATTAAAAATAATGGAAACGGTAATAATTAGTGGTGAAGTTGACAAAGTAGATGATTTTGATATCAATAAGGCGGCACAAGCTGCATCCTTGCAGTTATATCCAGAAAAATCCAAAATTCGTTACGAAGCAATGTACAAAGCATTTAAACAGTGGTGCGAGGAGAAGAAAGTTAGATCGATTGAAGAAAACGTGCTTCTGGCCTATTTTCTGGAACGTTCTCAAAAGCTTAAATCCCCTTCAAGCTTGTGGTGTGAGTACTCAATGTTAAGCACAACAATTTCAATAAATGACAATGAAGACATTTCGAAGTATTTGAGACTACACGCATTCTTGAAGCGGAAAAACGATGGTTATCAGCCAAAAAATCGAATGTGTTTACACGGGAAGAGATTAACCACTTTTTAACTGATGCCCCAGATGAAATTTATTTATTAACCAAGGTACGTCAGCAGCTGTCAAATTAATGAAAATCTATAACTAATATTTCTGTATTTTTTAGGTAGTTATGGTACTAGGTGTTGCAGGGGCATATCGGGTAGACGAATTCGCTAACCTCTTGAACAAAGACATAGAAGAGAAGCCCAATCTTGGTTAATATACGAAAAACTAAAAACAAAGTTTCTAGATCATTTATCATTACTAACAGCACTGCAAATGTTGGTTTTGTAGACATATTTAAAAAATATGATGCAGTTAAAAAGAAGAATGTAAACGTTGCAAAACAGTCAAGATTTTTTATGAGATATGAAAAAGGAAAGTGCCAAAACCAACCGGTAGGCAAAAATACATTCTATAAAATACCATGTCATCGCAAAGTTCTTGAATCTCCCTAATCCGAACTTGTACTCTGGCCGTGCTTTTCGACGCACATCTGCAACGTTATTAGCAAATAGCGGAGTAGATACTCTAAATTTAATGAAACATGGGGGCTGGAAGTCATCGGCAATAGCCGAAAGCTATGTTGGAGATTCTATAGGTTTGCCAGAAGCTCAATATTGCTAACAAAATTTTGAGTAATGATTGCCAAAGTGTCCCATCACCTTCAACTGCTCCCAGTACTTCATTCAATGAGATGCAAGTGGATACCTTATTAGTGAATAAAGACACAGAAATTTCTCAGTTAAATAACATGTCCAAGAATGTAGAAGATATTGCTAATAATAGATTTATAAGTATTAACAATTGTAGAGATTGTACTTTTACAATTAATGTTAATAAATTGAATTAATAAATAGGATGATATCCAGTTTTTAACTATCAACATTGGGAAATAATATTATTTCCCTGTTGTTATGGCAACCTGAAGACATTGTGTAAATTTAAGCTACTTCCCTAAAATGACGCATTGTAAGTGTTGCTTACTTGATTGCTAGTGAAAAATAGTATATTACACAATGAGAGCTGTAGGAAGCATATTACATGCGAGTTGGAAAAGTTACGCACAAGCCGCGTAGCGGCGCGTGTGTAATTCCACGAGCGTGTAATTGCTCTATAGCTCGACTTGCGTACTATACTTTTTCTACGATCACACTCATTTCGTTAAATGAAAAAGAAATCTATAATATAATTTTCCTTAATGTGTGTTTGCCTGTGGCACAAAATAAAATCTCACGTTCCGTCTTCACAGATGTTTATATTTGTTTAGGTTTTGTTTTTCTTATCTTAGCGCTCGCCTCGGAGCTTGACCTTTCGTGTATCCTATTTCACGTGCGCGTAGCGCGCAATTTGCTTGTGTTTTATTAACTGTCAAATCATCTGTCACACCATCTTAAAAATTAGGCGGCTGCAGTCACATCCCTACACCACTTCGTACAAACAACATAAGCTAACTGTAACGTAATAAAAAAAATACGTGTTAGTCGTTACGTAACACTGTTTGTAACAACGAATTTACTAATCAAGTAAACAGTGCTTAATGCGCAATTTACTAATAAAGGAGTAGAAAAAAAAACATTAGAAGGTTGCACCGTTTCATTATTGAATGAGAACATACGTGTCAGCAAAGGTATTTTCTCAATGATGCTCTTAAAAAGAATTTCCACGTCTTTTCTTATAAATCGTATCTGCGTACCCCTACTTGAAGCAGTTGCTCTATTATTTCTGCTCTTTCGACGTGCGAAATTATCTTTAACCATTGTTATATTTGTATAACTAACCTCAAATTGTTCGTATTTATTGATATAGCACATGGACGAAGTTGCCAGGTCAAAGAAATACAGTACGCAAGCTTGGAGTCAAAAATATTACCAGATAATTTTTTATGTCTTGTCATTTTTATAATCTATTTGCACCTGTTGTCTGGGCATGACGTTACAAAACACAAACACCTGATACCTGTTCAGCAGAGAACACCACCTTAGTTAGTCGTATACTTACCTAAAGTAAGTAAATGTTTATAACTAGTTTGACTATAAATTTCTAGGTGGTAGCAATAATTTACTGTACATAATCAACGACATACATTGTTTTCAACAAAGTAAAAGTTTTCGATCATTCGGTATAACAGCAATGAGATAACATGAACAACAAAACAAAATGCTTGAGTAAGAAAGAGATGACCATACATACAAATTATTTTAGTAGGAATGTTTAACTAACTCATGCCATCATTAAAATGAGAATTAAGCCTACTCAAATAGTTACTTCTATGTTTGTCTCTTTCTCAGTCATGCAATGCATTATATTTTCTTGTTGTTATTTTATTGCTGTTATATACAGATCGCCTAAAATTATACAGTGCCTTCAAAAATTATCGGCCGGTTTTGAATGTCATTATTTTAGCGCTAGTTACTTTAACTATTTAATGTTGGCTACACATGCAGTGTTATATTTTGACTTTGAAATTTATCATTGGCGTTCGTTCGTTGTGCATTTAGGTGTTGTACGAGGTTTACAGCCAGTTTCAGTTATTATTCTGTGGTTTCAGCGTACTATTCTTTTGCAAAAAAAAAACTTCACTAAATAACTTATTTGAGTTTGGTGTAAGTATACACACTAGTTATCAAATTTTTGAGATTATTTTCTTATTTTAGATTGCAAATTATAAACATGTCGTTCACATCGGAACAAGATGCTTTTATTCTAATGGCTCACTTTTACAGTGGAACCCGATATTAGGATGGTTCATGGTCATATTTCATTCAGTCATGCATCGAACAATTTACTGAGGCGTTACAAGGTGTGCAAATCAATTACAAAGCTTTTGCTCAACATAAGCGGATTATTATTCACCGTTTTGAAGACAAACACTGCATCTGCAAAAGCAAATCAACAGGCAGACATACTGTTTTAACCGAAAAAAAGGTAGCTGATATAAATAATCGAATGCAACTAAGCCCGCACAAATTAGTTTCAACATTGGTTGCCCAAAGTGGTATGTAAAAAAAATTGCTCATTTAAAGAGTAATTTACGCATAGATTCCTTTATATTTAGGTATTTCTGTTGAATCGGGTCATAAGGCTGTAAGAAAAAAATCTCCATATATATCCGCGCAAAATAACAGTGGTACAAGAATTATTTGAAAATGATTGAAGATCACGAATGCAATATTGCGAGTGGTTTAATGAAAATTTAGCGGACGATCATGTGTTGGATGTAACATTTATGTCGGACGAAGCGTGGTTCCATTTGTCAAGTTATATGAACAGCAGCGGTAGTCCCTTAAACAGCATTTAGGGTAGAATAGGCACACTACTTATCTTAAGTGAAAAATGTACTATTTCTTCCTAAAACTAACTTTGCAAATTGAATTGATGTGATTGAAATTTGAGTTTCCACTTTGCATGAAGACACTTCAATAACTTTTTTATCAATAAAATGTTTATAATAAAAAATGTATTGTATAAGATTATTCGGATTTACTTCAGTTTATTCCTTGGGAGGTAAAATTTTATGATTTTGAAAAATTAAGACTGTTTTTATAAGAGCTAGGTTGATTTGCGTGTTATTTATTTTCACTTAATAAATTAATAAATTATGACATAATAAAGTGTTTACTCCCAGTACCCACTCGGAGGCCACTGCTACGAACACTGAAGGAGAATGGTTGTCATGTTATGCAGTAATGCCAATTCCTGTTAAATGGGTTGCCTACATATATTTTTAATCCGCGTTCGGTCATTTTTGAAGACACTGTACAAAACATGGCAATTTCATTAGCTAAAAAAGGTTCAAACACTACATATTTTCCATAAGAGTAACCGAAATAAAAAATGCAATAATTACTTTGGTAGCTAGACAAAAAGTACAATAGTACATGTTTGTTGGTTTGTTTGTTTGTTATACCATCTTGTTTTTTCTTGGAAAAATATATATCCACTATTGTCTAACACACTTATGCTCCATGTTCCTCACAATTTTATGCAACGGCTATAATTTTGGAACCATCAGTATGTCAAATTCTTGCTGATGTCAACTATTTGCGATCTAAATATGATTTTTTAAAATGTTATTTTAATATAACTCTATTTTGTTATTTCTGACGTTACAGAAAAAGCGTAATGTGTAGACTTTACATAACTTTTCTGCTCCTCTCTAATAACAACGAGTAGAAAAGAATAATTTCTTTTCGTTTCATTAACATGGTGGCTACCATGAGGTCGCATAGGACCAGCAAGTAATGTGCTAATGCAGACCCGGCTGGCCCCATGGGACCAGCACATAATTTTATATTTATGATACTGTTAGCACTTAATAGATGAATAATTAGCACTGTAACGGACTAGCACGGCTTGACAGAAGCCAATAGTCATGCATATATGAACTTTTTGTCTACATTACTCTAGGTCGTACATAAGTGATTTATATGCTGTCTAAACATTTTATGCATTTGGCCTGAGAAGGAAAATTACAAAATTTCATTGGCAGTCAACGTGTTAAAAGAAAGTTTAATTTTAAATTAATTTATATAATGTACAGCTTCTCCATCGATAGATAACGAGGTTACAGATAATACTATACACACAAATAGCAACATTTTGAAATAGATAAGTACTGTAATGGTTTATTGCTTACAGCAATTGTGGTTGCTTTACTAACACACGAACATGAAAGAAAGATTCAAATAGGCTCATAATTGGTATTCTATTTATTGCAGCAATAAGTCACTATTAAACATTAATAATTACATCAGACACGATTAGTAGTAACTGTAATTTGATTAGCAGGGGTTAGTATTTGAATTGAAACATTATCGACAGGGTTGGGTTCAGCTTGTTATTCAATATTTGTGCTCGTTATGGCTAATTCATCTAATTTATGATGACTGACAGGTTAATATTGTAACGTCAAGACAAAATTATGAATTTGCTCAAATACAGAGGCGCTTCGAGGCGTTACAAGAGTTTATGTAGCGTTTAGTGTTAATTTCATTATCCCAACAATCGGCAATGGAGCTGAAGGGTAAGGAAGCAGTGTAAGGAAGCACAAGAATGCAAGGAGCATTGAAAGGCAACCTAGGAATACAAGAAATACTACAGTGAAGTGCTAATAAACTTGTGGACTGTGTTTAATTAAACATAAAGTGTAAACGCAAACAGGGTGAGGTTAGTGAATTCCATAATTGACATTTATGCAAAAAAATTGTTATTAAGGAAAGACATTGTATAGACTTACGTGGAAACAATTATAACATGATGCTAGGATACTTAGATGTTCAATTATCATTATTTATAAATGAAGTCAAGTTAGAGGCTGTGTTGTAATATTGGCTCCCAAAGTTGAATTGATTATTTACATTAAAAGTAAATATGTTGTGCCAGTTATTGGTTTTATTTGAACTCCAGTGTGCAGAGTCCATTTGTGCGAATTTTCACAAAGTTATTAAGTGCTATCCAAGAGGGAAGTGATAATGAAGCTACGCCCACTTGAGTTCGACTTCGGGGTCAGATTTCGGCAAGTTTGGAGGTAACGGCAAGCAAATACCAGTGTGTAACCTGTAGATTCGACCTTCATTGTGGCATACAACCAGAAAGCAGGAGCTGGGATCATTCCAGCATCAAATTACGAGCTTACCGTCCCTACGAAGTGCAACCCAGGTAGCAGCAGCACTTTTGAAGCTCGTTTCAATCGCCAGGAAGCTCCGAAAGGTTTGCAGAAGTGTGGTCCAGCTGGAGCAGATATCGTTTGTAGTCCAGAGATAAGCAGCATCTGCCGGGAACTTCCAAAAGGAAATTATCGCCGGCGCATTCTTTGGTTTTGCGGTGGACGGACATGGATTCGTGAAGCCGGAAGTAAAACGATTGCGAGCTAGCGTCAGTTATGTCGTAATGCAGGTTAGACAAACAATTGGAACAATTAAATTACATTGCTCTTTATTAGCTGAAGTGGAATTGTTAATTGTTGATATATTTACGATCATTTACGCTGAATTTTTGGGTCTTCGACAGCTCTGCTTTTACCATCATTATTTTAGGTTAGCTGCCACTCGTTTCTATAAGAACGCATTTGCTATACAAGAGTGAGTGATACTCAAAGGTAAAATTCATACTGTGTGTTACAACCCAACCCTTTGATCTGCGTTCTCAAGTTCTCCAGAGCATTAAATTTTAATTTGTTGCCAATGAATGAAAATAAAAAACTGGTGTGATACACGCACACAAATTCCTTTTACAGTGATCTTATAATTGGTCAAAAATTTTATTTTTAATTTATAAGCATTTGTCAACATTTTAAAAAAATTACAAGTTCTACAGAAAACGTACAAAATACAGCAGTAGTTCAAGAGACAAATTTTCTCTAAAATTTTAAGCTGAATTCAAAAATGTAATAATATACCGGGTGTTCTATTTAAAATAGGAGTTAATAAGAAAAATAGGAAAGAGAAACTCATTTTAGAGGTATTCAACTGGAAAATCACCTATCTCATATCACATTAAAAATGTAAAGTTTGAAAAAAATCGTTAAAGCCGTTTTTGAAAAAATCGAAAAAAACTGAAAAATCACAAGATAAACACCGTACTTCCGATTATGCGATTTTCTTCAAAAGCTTGCTGTCGCATCTAGATAGTACACAAAACTTATATATGAAGTTTCAACGCCATATCTCTTTTCGTTTTTGATATATTCTGTTCACAGACAGGCAGACAGACACACAGACCAATGAACCAAAACATGTTTTTTGGGTTCAGGGGACTCGAAAACGTGAAGATCTGTTGAAAACTCAGTTTCAAATTTTTGGGGCGAATCTAATGCTTCCTTTATCGGAAAAGGAAGTAAAAAGGCAAAATATCAGTTATTTATTGCAAGTAATAATACAAAGCATACTCTTGTAATTGTTGTGATATCCCATTTTATTTATTAATATTCTTACATATCAAACTTATAGCCATACAAGTGGGGTGTCATTACAATACGAAGGATCCACAATACAAAACTTATGACTTTTCAGGCACCTTCGTTGTTGCATGAGATATAAGGGAAATATATGCAATGGTTTACTACTAACGGAATACTGTTGAATTTTAACATTGCTAATGTTGCTCAATTTTTCTATAAACAATATGATTACATAACTCCTAGTATTCCAATCCTCTTATGTGCATATAATATAAATATAAGATATAAGCGTAATAAGTAAAATACCTAACCTTATATACAATTCAATTGACTTGACATATTTATCTACTGCCTTATTCTCATACATTGATAAATCTTTGGACCAATATAACTCCCCCCTATCGTTCTAATTTTTTTCGCTCTTATGCGTCTTCATATGACGAACAAAATGGCTTTGAAGACATTTCTTGTATATGTATCCTCATATGTTTAACCAAACTACCTTTCTCAGTTGCTTTATAATAGCAAATTGATGATGCAGAAAGTTTTTCTCCTATGTTACTTCATATGTTGCACTAAAGAACTTTTGTAAGCTGTTTTATATTCACAAATTGAACATGATTAAGGTTTGTCTCCCATATGAATCTTCTTATGTTGAACTAAATTACCTTTCTAAGCTGATCTATAATCACAAATTGAACATAGCTAAGGCTTTTCTCCGGAATGTCTCTTCATGTCGAATTAAAGAACTTTTCTTAGCTGTTTGATACTCACAAATTGAACAGAAATAAGGTTTGATTCCTGTGTGTTGGCACTGATGTTGAATTAAACTACTGTTATGTGCAGTTTTATAATTGCAAATTGATCATAAATATGGTTTTTCTCCTGTATGTATCTTCATATGTTGAACTAAAGCACTTTTGTAAGCCGTTTTATATTCACAAATTAAACATGAATAAGGTTTGTTTCCCGTATGTATCTTCATATGTTGAACTAAATTACTTTTACGAGCTGTTTTATACTCGCAAGTTGAACATGGAAAAAGCTTTTCTCCTGTATGCAACCTTATATGTTGATCTAAAGCACTTTTATGAGCTGTATTATATTCGCAAATTGAACATGAATAAGGTTTGTCTCCCGTATGTATGTTCATATGTTGAACTAAATGACTTCTATGAGCTGTTTTATATCCACAAATTGAACATATATAAGGCTTTTCTTCAGTATGCATCTTCATATGTCGAACTAAAGAACTTTTCCTAGCTGTTTTATACTCGCAAATTAAACATTCATAAGGTTTTTCTCCTGTATGTATCTTCATATGTAGAACTAAATGACTTTTCTGAGCTGCTTTATACTCGCAAATTGAGCATGCAAAAGGCTTTTCTTCTGTATGCATCTTCATATGTCGAACTAAAGAACTTTTCCTAGCTGTTTTATACTCGCAAATTGAACATGAATAAGCGTTTTCTCCTGTATGTATTCCCATATGTTGAACTAAATCACTTTTCTTAGCTGTTTTATATTTGCAAATTAAACATGAATAAGGTTTGTATCCCATATGTATGTTTATATGTTGAACTAAATGACTTCTATAAGATGTTTTATATCCACAAACTGAACATACATAAGGCTTTTCTCCTGTATGCATCTTCGTATGTCGAACTAAATGACTTTTCTGAGCTGCTTTATACTCGCAAATTGAGCATGCAAAAGGCTTTTCTTCTGTATGCATCTTCATATGTCGAACTAATGAACTTTTCCTAGCTGCTTTATACTCGCAAATTGAACATGAATAAGGTTTGCTTCCCGTATGTATGTTCATATGTTGAACTAAATCACTTTTCTTAGCTGTTTTATACTTGCAAATTGAACATGAATAAGGTTTGTGTCCCGTATGTATGTTTATATGCTGAACTAAATGACTTCTATGAGATGTTTTATATCCACAAATTGAACATACATAAGGCTTTTCTCCTGTATGCATCTTCGTATGTCGAACTAAAGAACTTTTCTTAGCTGTTTTATACTGGCAAATTGAACATGAATAAGGGTTTTCTACTGTATGTATCGTCATATGGTTTACTAAGCTGCTACTTTTCTCTTGCATTTTATAGTCACAAATGGATTGTTTTCTATGGTCCATCATATGTGTCAGGAATTTACTCTTGTCTTCTGCTTCATATTCACAGTCCTTGCACACAAGCTGTTTTTCTAAAAGGCTTCCATTTGCTGCACAAGTAACAAGCAATTCATCTTTTAAATCAATCTCCTGTTGTCTAATATTCAATCCCTGATACGCTTTGTCATCACTACTGCCTCCCACAATCTCTTGCTGCACATGCAAGTTTGCGACTACTCTATTTTCGGCGACTTTCATCAGTGGTTCGTGTAAGCTGCTGGCCGATGCACTACACAAATCATTATAAAATAATTCTTCTTTGATGTTCATTGTGTTAACAAATATAACGTTTGGATTCATTAAATGTGCAATATCTAAAACAAAATGCAAAGCGAGAATCAGTTAGGTTAAGTTAGTGGTTTATTTACCAATATTTGACTTTTAGTATATTCACTTACAGAGAGCAAGCAGCATGAAGAAGTTACTTATACAGAGCAAAGCCTAATAGGAAGCATATTAGACCTCCACAAATGACACCATTTTTGTCAAGCTAGTTCGGTTAGATCTAGTGTAATTCAAAAGAACTACTGTAATGCACACGGTTTCCACAAAATGATATTGTCAATTGTGATTTTCTTGAGATTGTGTCCTTCATATTCATAATAATGCGTAATCACCATGGTTTCTGTCAGTTTAACAATGACAAATATTAAAACGTCAAAATTTAACCGCGGTTAAAAATGTGTCAAAATGTAATTGCCTGTGCATAATTTTAACTTGATTATTAAAGGTGTTTCACCAACTGAATTTTTTTATTTATTCAGGAAATAATCACGCCGACCATGTCGAGTGAAGAATGTTTTGATCTGAAGAAATTTCTTAGCAAAACATTCTGACCGAAACCGTCAACATTTAATCGTCTTTTTAATGTACTTTCCCATATTACTGCTGATTATTTTAAGTCGAAAGGATTAACTTTATTAAAAGGTAATAATGTAGTGTACGTCGCCTACTTTCATCTACCGTTCCTAGAGCCAGTAATATAGAAAGGAAAGTAAAATTAACCCTCTTGTTACAGTCTACACACATTTTTTACATTACACAGGAATGTTTGTAGTAAGTACACACAAATCTTCAACTGCAGCTAACCTAATTTCATACCTTTGTACACCGGGTGTACGTAAAAAAGACGTACAAAAATCAGTCCTTCTCACTACTAACCAGAAGTGCATTCAGACGAGAGTGGACCAAAAACTCCCGAAACGTCGTGTGGTAAACACCCGAGACAGTGGAAAAAGTCCGATACATCTCATAATAGACCACTGTCAAAAATGACTTCATTCAGAGAACCTATCACCCAAAATTGTCGGTTTCTTTCATATTTTTTATTATAACGATTTTTTAAATAGGTACCTACTAAAACTGATGACACTTACTTGGATAAACATCTTTTTCCTCGAAATGCAATGAGCACACTAGCATGTATTTTGACATCGGTGTACCAATTCGCAGTACAGTAGCCCATTGTTTTGACAGCTTCAAATCTCGACAGAACAAATGCACCTCGATTTAGGTTTCATAATAATTATAAAAAATTTACGGCATAAAACTGATATTTTTAATTAAACATTTCTCGCACACCTGCCTCTATGCGTGTTTATCTCTAGCTGATCTATGTTGTTCACGTCTTCTATAATTGCTAATTTCTCCGCCAGGCGGTAACACCTGCCTTACACTTTCCCAATTAACAATTATTAAAAAGTCTGATTACACATTTATTTGTACGCACTCTGTATGCCCGCTGCTCGCTGATGGGATATTATAAGTGTAGTATTTCTAACTGCTGGTAATTACATTAATTTCAAGATGGTTCCCTGGTCTTGACAGTACATAAAACGCTCTGAAATTTTATTTAAATCGTCGATGTCCACGCAGTAAACGCTGTTGCTATGCACTAATAATTGAACGTAAGTATATGGCGTCACAAAATAAAACACTTCTACTAACGTCATGAACGGAAGTGACGCTCAAAACCGACGCCGCGAGCACATTCACAAAACGACACCTTTTAGATGGAAAATCTGACCTTTGAGTAGCTGCTCCGATGATTCTAGGGCTATTTGCACCGAGCTGGAACTCCCACGATGCTCTGGACAGGATGTCGTTGCCGGCCTGATGTTAGCTAGGCACAAATCTGCACTCGATCCCACTTGGATGTCTACATTTTGGATCGCTTTAACTGAAGCTGGGGGCCTTATTACAGGGCTCCGCTGCACCACAAGTACGCAGCTTACTTATGCACTTGTACACGCACTTATAAAATTGATTAGAGCTCCGTAAAATAACATTGAAATACCCTGGCTTACACTTGATGCATTGTATCTCCCTGTGCGGAAGCCCAATGCCAAGGAAAACTTCCACAGATAACCCAGGACACACACTCTGACAATAAAACACGACTTCTTGGTAATCTTGAGTATTTAATAGCACATCAAATCACTTATATTGGGGGAGCTTGAAAAAAACACAACCAACCTCTTGAAGAAGCTCCCCCAATTTTTCTTGTTTAAATTCTTTTGTTCTAGTTGCATGAAATGCTAAGTCTGCTCTGATTTTAATTTGCTTTTACACAAACGCAAAGCTATTCTAAAAACATCATACTATTAATTATTTACAAGGCTTACAGACCTACACTATTTTATAACAAATCTGAACTTTAAATTATTACCTTTACTGGACATTCTTATGCTAAATATCTGTTTGGTTGGTTGTATTATAAAGTACTAATAATTATTATTTGACATATAAGGCTACTAAAATGTCTTCATAGCAATATAATGGTTTACTGTTTACGGTATATTGTTGAATTTTCACACTGCTGCTCAATTTTTCTATAAACAATATGATTACATAACTCAAGTTTTTCAATCATTTCTTGTACATATAAATATAAAATATAAGCTTAATAAGTAAGATAGCTAACTTTACATACAATTCAATTGACTTGACATTTTTATCTAGGCTACTACCTTATTCTCATACATAGATAAGTCTTGAACCAACGACATCACTCCCAAGGTTATCGTTCTAATTCTTTTCGCTCTTATGTATCTTCACATGTCGAACTAAATGGCTTCTCCAAGCTGCTTTATACCCGCAAATTGAATATATATAAGGCATTTCTTATATATGTATCCTCATACGTTTAACCAAACTACCTTTCTCGGTTGCTTTATAAAAACAAATTGAACATGAAGAAAGTTTTTCTCATGTATGCAGGGCTGTTCCTAGCTTCTTGTCCGCCTGCGTGGAACTAAAGTAGCCGCCCCCCCTCCAAGCAATTAAAAAATATATTTACGTTAAAAAAATATTAATAACAATTTTATAAAATAAAATGAAAAGAAATACTCCTATAAAATAAAATTGTACAAATACAAAAAAAAAAAAAAACAAATACAAAGTTTAATATCTTAGAATTTAGCTTTTCTAGCTTTGACAGACGCAAAAGTGGTCACAAGGTTCTTGACATCAATTGCTTCTGCCAAGTCTCTCTCTATAGATATAATAGAAACATCTGACAATCTTTCTTGCTTCATGGCCGAGCGTAAAAAGTTTTTAATTATTTTAAATTTTGAAAAAGACCTTTCTGCTGACGCAACTGAGACAGGTAAAGTCAGTAGAATTCTTAAGGCAATTGCTGTATTTGGGAAAGTCGCAAGTAAATTATTTGTAACAATGTAGTTGAGAATTTTAGATGGTGCAGATTGGAAATGTAATTTAAAATTTTTTAATTCATCACTTAATTCTACGGCGTTTACATCAGCCTCTTTTCTGACAGTGGCTTCTAATTTTAAGGATAAATCTGTACAGTGTTTTTTTATTGAATTATCGTCCATAATAGGAAATTCATAAATCACTTTGAAATTGTCACTGTAACGTTGTAATTGTTCAAAACGTTCCTGTATAGATACTTTGGCGGTATCCAAAATAGTAAAATAAAAATTAATCCTACAATTCAACTTTGCGTCAAGTATAGGCCCATCAGGGGTTTCATAATCAAATTGTCTTTTTTTTTCGACGTGGACGAATTATATTAGTTGGGGGAAATTCCGTTGCTATATCAAGTTCTTCTGTAGCAAGTATTTTCGCCTCTTCTATAAACGCTTCAAAACTGTGGTCATTTCTTTTCTGTTCCAAATAATCTACTAAATTTTTTAACGCATTTGAACAATCTTTTAGATTTGTATTCACACCTTGAAGCATCTTACTGACGGAATTAATTTTAGACAGAACATCATGCCAAATAATTACAGCACAAACGAATTTAAAACTATTAATTTTTAAGGCCAATGCTTGGGCTTGTCGTTTGGTGTTAATGTCGCGTGATTTGTCATATACAAGTTCTTCTAGACTATCATAAATTTTCCCTAATTGATATCGCAGAGGTGTAATAGCTTTAATTCTACTTTCCCACCTAGTTGAGCTAACAGCTTTTAATGTGAAATGTGGTACATTAGTCTTAAGTACATTCCATCTATATGGCGAAGAAGAAAAATATGTATATAATTCTTGTATAAGATTAAAGAACTCCGATGTTTGCAAGGTAACATTGACAGAATCATTAGGTAACCACTAGATTTAGGGTATGAGCAGCACAAGGTACAAACATTGCTCGATGATTGATATTTAAAATTCGGCGTTGCAATCCTACATGTTTTCCGCGCATATTTGCACCATTATCATAACCCTGTCCACGCATATTGTAGATATCCATATTAAAATCTTTCAAAAGTTTTATTACAAAATCGTATAAACCCTCACCAGTCACATCAATAATAGGAAAAAATCCGAGAAAATGTTCACAAATTTTAATTTGTTTATTATCATCTATTATAACAAATCGAACAACGAATGAAATTTGTTCGGTATGACTTGAGTCTGGGGTTGAATCTAGAATAATTGAATAATATTTTGCTTTTGACAATAACTCCCTAATTTGTTCTCTGATTTTATTTGCTGTAAGTGAGATCAATTCATTTTGTAATCTATTTCCTAAATAATGAGGCATACGTTTATGTGAAATTTTACTGATTTGAATATTTTTTAGATGTTCCGAAAGAACTGCATCAAATTTTGCGAATGTTTCAACCGTCTTCAAAAAGTTTCCATTGTTTGATTCGAATAATTTATTGGATGACCCACGAAATGCTAAACACTGTCCTGCCAATAATAATATAATTGCAACAATACGTTCTAAAACATTACACCAATATTGTTGTTTCAAATTAAAAATACGTTGTTCTTGGTGATCGATTGTTGTGTAAGTACTCAATCTTTTTTCTAATTCTGTTCATAATTTATAATTTTGAATATGATCAGTTGATCGTTCGTGTCTGGATAAATTATTAGAAAGATGTTTCCAATTTGAAAAACCAGCATCTGTTAACTGAATATTTTTGGTCCCAAAAATTTTGCAACAAAAGCAAAAAACGCAATTTAACTTAATGGAATAAATTAGCCACATACGAGGTATTTTTTCACCATTTTCTAATGTTCGTGTATAATAATGAACCGAAAAGCGCCCTTGTGCTGTTAAAGGAAATGAAAATTTTTTTACTTGTGTAGGTCCCATTTTTACTAATACTTCAATTGTTGAATTATCAAGTGTTTTAGGCCATAAAGCTGGATCTTCTAAACTCCCACTTTCAATGTCCTCTGGTTCTTCTGGAGTACAAGACTCTGCCGAAGTCGATGGAATCTGTGGCTCTATGGGGACGACTTGCTGACTGTCAGGCGTTGAAACAAAAGGATCTCCAGCCGTGCTTCCACTTTCTTCCTCTGCTCCAGGAGTTTTTAAAAATTGTTCTATAGAGCCCCGCAACTTCTCTTTTTCAGTTTCTTTAGACAGTTGTCTTTTTCTGTAAGCGGCTCCAGAGAGTCTTTTAGTTCGTCGTCGTTCCGAGCTTGACATCTGAATAAATTTAAAAAAGTTTTGTTTTAATTTACTTCTAGATTACAGTCTTAATAGACTATCAAAGCAGCTATTACGTGAAAATCATATAAATTAAAAAAACGTATATCAATAGCTTACCTTTAATAACCAGGCTCTACAACACACGTTTTATTATGATGAAGTATGATAGAAGTAACTGAGTAATATAGATCTTTAATCAGTACCACAATATTTTATTTAAAAATAACAATGGGTCTCAGTATTTTACACCTACATATTGCTTCCACCATTCACAAATGAACGCATTTTTTCGTCGGGTAATATTTATACCCTCGGTAAAATACGTCACCCGGGGATTTACTTGAATTAGTACGAACCAATTCGGGACTTCACAAGAAAGATTTGATATGATTATACAGATTCCTATCTTAGTTTTTTGTCGTATTTTGGACATTGGTAGATAGAAGGTGCTAATTATTTGAAAGGGAAAAATGAAAACACAAATTATTGGTAATAGTTTCAAATTTATTATTGATTTTGTGTTAAAATATCTGTAATAAACGCAAAAAAAAAACAAAAATTGGGATTTCGACTAACAATAAAGTGGTGTTTGTTTTTTGTTCGTGGTTTGCATTTTTCAGAGATGTTTTATTCTCAAATTACTTATTTTTTTTAATTTAAATTTGTATAAAATCGGTTTCGAGCGGCCGCCCCTTGCAATCGGCCGCCTGCGTGATGGACACGCAACACCCCACCGGTAGGAACGGCCCTGGGTGAGAATTCATGTATATCCCCAGATATTTCATTGCTTTGTCTCGTGGAGTCCATGGAACGTCATACTCGGTAATAATTACAATTGGAGCTTCTATTCTACCCTTGAGGGTGAATATTTTATAAACACACTTAGATGAATTGAGTGTTATCGCCCAATTCTAAAAGCATCAATTTAGAATGTCCATATTGTAGTTGACCCATTGCCACGTCCAAATAATGGTGCTATGTAATAATTACATTATCATCGGCGAAGGTTGAGATTTCACTAATTGCGTTACGTGGCTTGTCGTACAAGTAAATATTAAATAGTGCCGTATCAAAGATGATTCACTGTGGAAAACCTGCAGCCATAATTTTTGTATTAGATATTGTTGCATTAACTTTCACTTATAATACCATGATTAGTCGAATATGTTTACGGTGGTATCACTATTCATGTCTATTGCGCTTAGGCTCGCTTAGGACGAGTTGCGCTAGCACTGGTGGAGTTGCAACGGCAACCAGAAGGTTTTTTATATTTAGTAGTAACAAAATAACTTGAATTGATTATTCAACACTATAATGAACAAACCAATGAGAATTGTTCAATTTGTCAGAAACGGCCAATCATAATTGACTGTCATTGAAAACACCTAATGTCACAGTGTTTTCACGCGAGCCCGATTGGTTTCAATGATTTCAATTTAGTGAGTAGCCTTTGACTGACATATCACCAAAACGTCAAAGTGAAGTTTGCAAATCAGCGTCGTTCTAAAAACTCATAATAATCGTGTTGGAAGCTCCAGTATTGAATTAATTGTGAAAAACGTTAAAAATGTGTGCTGTCGAACACGGTAAAAGTCATCTACCCATATTGTTGAATAATCTTTCCAAATACCACTCAAGGCAAAATTTTTTAAGAGAATTTTTTTCGTCAACATGCAAATTATTGCAAATTTCTCTCAACAAAAACTGCTCAAATTCCACTCGACCTGCGGTCTCGCGGAATTTTTAACGCAGTCTTGGTTTCGAGAAATTTAAACGCAATAATTTGCATGTGAACGAAAAAATTTTCACCTTTTGTGGTATTACCCTTGATAATTTTCGAGAAATAGTCACGTTAAGGGTTAAATTCCAAATAATTGTGTAAAATAATTGATGATTGGATATGTGGTAGCAATATAGTATTCTGTACGATCAAATTTGGCGTAACTGAGGATTTGATACCTAGTAGCAATATTATTCTCTATGGTCAAATTTGACTTTAAGTCACAAATATTGTTCAAATATATAATTCAAGGTCATTTGATTCCATTTAACGTGGTATATTACTACGAAGCCAGTAAAACCAGTGAAAGTGAGTGCTGTGGTACGCTGTTAAACTGTTTAACCATGTAATAGAAGTTCCAAAAAACTACAACGACCCTTGATTTGGTCGCGAACAACCCAAGGAGGTGTTTTGCTGACTAGAATTTATCCAGTTAGGAGCTGAGGTAGAACATGCAGGTACAAGATAGACAATCAGAAGGTTAGTGCCCATTTCTTACGAAATATTAAGAAGTTATAAAGCAAGTTTGGAGCGGCAAATTATTAAGATAATTGTAATTATATTTATAAAAATAATTTTTCTAAATTTATTATTTAGTACTCGACGTTTTTTGACCATTTTGAAATTTACTCCTTGGAATTATGTTATTTTTAGAATTTTCATTAAAATCAAGTTTGGATATTTAACATTCGATTAAATTTTTTTTGAAAATTTGTGTTTTATTTTGTAATGTCAAATCAAACTTCAATGTTCTACTAACAAACTGAAAGTACGAATTTAATTTTGCGAAGTACCTGAAACGTGTATTTGATTCATAAAGTCAAATAATTATTATATTTTAAAAGTAATTCAGTCTTTAACTATAAGAGAAAGTTGTTAGTCTAAGATTAACCTTTTCAGCTGGGATTTATGAGTCCCATTGTTGGTAAAACTTACTAGTCAAGGTAACAAACGACTTCCGGGATTGGACCGTGTCATGATTGAGATCGAAGAACTCAACGTTACTTAATGACAATGGCCGTGAAAGCCTCAAAAATCATTTACTAGTCAAGGCTTTAAAAAACAATAATCACATGACATAATTTTAAATTTCAAATGAGTTACGTCAGTTCCTATTTATTGTATTAATGAGTAAGGTAAGTACATAAGTTTACTAAACCTGATGGTATTTCTCTTTTAATAATTAGAAAAAGGGTATACTTAATTTGATATGAAATAGTGCTCCAAAGACAGAACTATTACATTTTAACTTACAAGTTGGGGTTTGATATTAACTGCAATAACACCGCGAGGAGTTATATAACAATTTTATATTAAAACATTTTCGAAATTACTGCAACTATTAATAAAGCTTATAATTTTCCACGTTTATGGAGCATAGTAGTTGACTTCCAATCAATCGTTATTCAGTTATTTCAACTATTGCACCTGGTTGAGGAAACCGATGCAAGTATCTTTGTCCTCCCCCTTGTTTGTGAAGGTATTTGATATGGTGCTGATTATTATCACTTGTGGAAGTTTTAGCAAACAGTTAAGCTATTTTCATGTTTTTCTTATTCATAAATGGTTAGTGGAAGGCTGCATTTATCGACATCCGGTTGTTTCAGATTTTTAGAAAGATCTTTTTTTAAATTATTCCGCTTTCCTACTGTTGCTTTCTATAGTTTGAAAGTGCAATCCAGATACGTAAATCGCTATTACTGAAGTGATGAGATAAGGTTAAAAACTGATGTCACCACAGTCGGAGATGGGCAATTCTTTGGACAATTCAAGCGGAAGAAACTTGGCACCACGGGCAGTGGAATGAGATGTGGCCGTTGTTTCGGGAACATTGAAGGCCCTAGAGGCTATATTGACGTCATCGGGTGTAAACACTTTCAACTCATATTTTCGAAGCACTTTGTAATCATCCTGAATATACGATGCCTACGCCAACGTATAGAGAGCTTGGTCTCGATGCCCACTAAAAAGAACTTAAATTAATAAACGCATTTAAAATTGATCATTATCATTGGCTAATACGATTGTTTACTAGATATAAATGGCCAAACAAACTAAACTGGTAAACAACGGGTTGATTACTAGGTACAAATTTAAAAAGAATTTAAAACTGTGTAACATAAGATATTTGGGTAGTAACTGCGTCCTGGGATACTTAGAAGGTGGAGTAAAATAACATGACCTTCACTCACAAACCGTTTACTTCAAAAAATCGTAGTCACTACAATCAGTCTGGAACGGAACTGTTCCACCACGTGCTGTGGTTTTTACCAGCGTGCAACGCACAGCTCCATCCGGTGGTTCCAATGTACGGCTGCTTCAGCGTTTCAAAATCTTAAAGTTAACGTAGAGAACACCGGGGTTATCTGAAAAATGGAGAAGAAAACGAAAATGCGTACAAATAAATACAACCCAACATCACACCACGTGAAGGTAAAGATACATTACATAGCTTGAGACTTCTAACGGCGCACACGTGGCTTTGCCTTCAAAATCGCAAGAGCATCTTGTATCAGCCAGCTACGTCAATTACCCATAACATCAGATCAACACCTAACTACTGATACCTCTTAGAATAAATTATTGTTATAAATGTCATTACAAGGAGCCGCAAAAGAGCATATTCACAACCTCAAAAGTAGAGACTGAAAACATTTTTAATAATGGCAAACGTAACTAGCTCTGCTCTCAACTTATATGCTAAAATATCTTTCAAAAAGGAATTTCAATTTTGAAGCGCGGCGTCTTTTTCCTACCTACACTTACTGAATTATTACTTTACCTTGCCCTGGGTTCGCTAGCTGATTCAGTCGGTATGCTTATGAGACTCTTTTTTATAATTCACAGTGCAGCTAAGGACAAGCTAATGTTATTTGAGGCCATCAAATCTTGCTTAAGGCCGGCTCGTGTACACCTGAAATGTTGTACTCACCAATGCAAATTTGAATGACCATGAGAAGCTAAACAGTTTACAATAAAGGCATATAATCTGCAAACCAATACACACACAAGAAAATACATATAAGTGCATGCAAAACACAGAGCTAACACGCTACATATATGAAAATGGTTAAAAAAGATACGTAGAAGTTCATTAATCGGCGCAAAGTTAAATAGCTTACACTAATAAACTTATCGCGACGCTGTCCCTTCTTGAAACGTGCCCGTAACCTGATACCGGCCTTTGAAGATAGTGCGGGAACGTTGAGATGGCGTAACCGTGTCGCTCGATCAGCAGGTAGTTCCCCGTGCCAACAAACACAAGGGTAACGGCTCCAGCTGGTGCAATAATATTTCGCTTGCACGGTGATTATGGCAGGTGCTTTTCCTATGGAGTCGCAACGATAGTTGTTTTCTGACAAGGCTGCAACTGCGGCTGATCTCGGGCGCTGGCGTCTCTTTCAGAGGCACATTGAGCCGACGGCGACTAATGCCGGCTACCACATAATATATGTTTTTTGTTTAGGGCTGTTATTAGCCCGCTTCTTGTTGTTGATAATTCGCGAGTTTGATCAGCGAACTCGCAACGACCCTCACCTGTGTAAATCTGGACGGGAATCCCGCTTCTTACAGGCGTCCAATGCTGATTCATTTATCGGCCGGTTATTCCCGCGAATTAAAAGGCACCACTGTCGACACATTTTACCACGTATTTGCCGCACTTTACACTCTATAGTTATTTCCTACGTATACATTAAATATTACTCTATAGTACCAAGCTACGTGCATAAATACAAGAGCACTTACTGTCAGGATTCATTGGTAATTATTATATAATGAAAGGCTGTAAAATAAGCAAATACAGGTGACACGAATTGACCCTTTTCAATTTGGAAACCCAGAAATTGGCAAAAACTGCAAGGAACTTGATGCATTCAACGACATTGGTAGTGTTCCAAATTGTTTTTAAAAAAATATCAAGTAAAAATATGTTTTCTGCAATCGTGCCAAATGACAACTTTTTGCACAGTTTCTGGTTTCAAAAGTGACCTTTGTAGCACTCCTAATATTAGCGCCCGGATTATGTCTGTTGCGCACATAAGTAAGTTTGAATGTCAACATAACCCAGAATACCTAACACAAATTGATGGAAAAAGTGTCACCAAACTAATTTTTTATTGTTTTGTTACTATCGTAGAAAAAGTAACGTATGATACACCTGTATAAGTGCCATTAAGGCACTACCTACGTTAAAAACACTTCGCTTCGAGTAGTGCCCTTAAACTAGTCGCACGTGCTTTAAGCGCGTACTTATACTAGTTATTTATGTATTAAGGGCGTAATAAATAGATTATAGCCCGAGGAAATGTTTAAAGCTCGACGCGAAGCGGAGAGCTTTAAATTACCGGAGATGTTCTCGGCGATTTTGATCTTGTTCTGCAGGGAGTTTTCTACATAAGACTCGGCTACCTTATCCGATTGCCATCCACCCATTGCTTTAAAGTCCTCGTGTCACCGCCGCTCTCAGCCAATATATGCAGTTGCAGCACTCCTGCGGAAGCAATTCCCTGTGAACTTATTTGCATCCGGTAGTTGTAGGAATTCAGCAATCATCCGCGGAATTTTTCCTAATGCATTCTTCCCCACTGGCTGGGAATTGCATCTGCCACCGTGATACGACAAAAACAGACTACTCACTTTGACACGTTTAGGGTGCAAACCAATATATTTGTAGTACAAAGCAATGTAATCGTCGAGGCCATCGTTTGGAACCATCGTAAACAGCCTCGGAGTGTAGGTTTTAGTCGGACGTACGAGCGGCGTTCAAAGTGTGTTGCAATTTGGGGGTATCTAGCAAAGTTTAGATTTTCGTGCAAATTTTGTTTGATACATTAGATCTAGTTACCCTTGCTTGCAAAAATTGGTTGTCCTATCTGCTTTTGTTTTCCTTCTGTCAGTTGTGAAATATGGCTGACTGTAGTTTAAAGTAGTTAGAGTATCGAAGCGTCATCAAGTTTTTGTGTAAAGAGGGTGTAAATGCAAAGGAAATTTTTGATCGCTTAACGAAAGTGTACAGATCCGATGCGCCTTTGCATGCTACGGTCACTAGATGGTCTAAAGAATTCAAACACGGCCGTCAGAGCATTGAAGATGATCCAAAGTGCGGAGGACCAAAAACTGCAACCGATGATGAACATGTGTCTCGGGTTGAGTCACTGGTACTCGCAAGTAGGCGTATAAAGGTATCAGAAATTGCCCAAGAAATTGGTGATTCACAAGGGAGTGTTCACAACATCATTCATTCCACTCTGCACATGTCGAAAGTGTCAGCCAGGTGGGTGCCCAGAAATCTTTCTATTCAGGATAAACACTGCAGAATGGAAGCATCACGCGAGCTCCTTGACCTCTTTAATTCCAATCCAGATGACTTTATGGCTCGACTTGTGACTGGAGATGAAACATGGCTTCACCACTGGGACCCCGAAACGAAGCAAGAGTCGATGCAATGGAAGCATGCGGAATTTCCAGCTCCGAAAAAATTCAAGGCACAGGCCTCTGCTGGGAAGACCATGGCGTCTGTTTTTTGGGATTGCCAAGGGCTGCTCTTAATCGATTATATGCCACACAAAACTACAATTAATGCAGAATATTATGCACAACTTTTGAAAAAATTGTGCAGCGTAATTAAAGAAAAGAGACATGGAAAACTGTCCAAAGGGATCTTTCTACTGCATGACAATGCTCCAGTCCACAAGGCCAGAGTTGCACAGGCTGCCCTGAAGGACTGCGGGTTCGAACAACTTAACCACCCACCTTAAGCCCGATTTATAAATTGACGCCCGCTCGTTTGACGCTACCGCTAACGCGGCCGCAGACGTAATGCCGACGTTGTCTATGGCGAGCTATTTTATAAATTGCCGTATAGTTTAGCGTACGCAGGCGCATTCAAAAGTAAAGGCTCGATTTATAAGTGACAAGCGACACACGTGCCACCAGCATCGGCAGCCCTAACCCAACATTTTGATTTATTATATAAGAATGGACAATCAAGAGGCAAACTACCTATTAGCTGCAGCAAGTGTGCTTATACTAGGTGCAGCCCATTTCGTTGGAAAGACTACAAGAAGGGAGAGACGATGAAAAACTCGATCCATATATACAACACACTATAAGGACGGTTTTTATCAAGCTACATTCCTTCCAATGAAAGAAAAGCACATGATCATTTTTTTAAATACACAAGGATGAGTGTAAACGTGTTCAATAATTTGTATAAACAACTGGATCCGAAGCTTATAAAGAGACGAATATCTGATCAAATCTGCCCTTTATAAATAATACTAAAAAACTCCGGCAACAAACACATCCAAATCCAACAACACGCTTTTAATAATGAGAACCTCTCTGCTCTGATCCTTGCGCAGCAGGTCAAATAATCCCGCGTAAAATTTCTCGCCTTGTGATTGGTCGAGTAAATCCGTCGACGCAAGACGTTGACGCCAAAGTTGAATCTTGGCCAACTTTGCCGCAGACGGCAGCGGTGCAGCGTTAGCGTTTGCGTACGACGTCATTTTATAAACGGTTAAATTTGAACCAAATAGTTTAACGTCGGCGTTAGGTTTGCGGCCGCGTCAGCGGTAACGTCAAGCGGGCGGGTTTCAATTTATAAATCGAGCTTTACAGTCCCGACCTGGCTCCTAGCGACGTTTACTTATTCCGAAACCTCAAGAAATATCTTCGGGGGCGCCGGTTTTCGGACGATGAAAGCCTTAAAGAGGAGACGGAAGCGTGGTTTGCAGGACAAGAGGAAACTTTTTTTTTTCGGGGGATTGCGTCGCTAAAGGAGAAGTGGGGCAAATGTATTGAACTTAGAGGGGACTACATTGAGAAGTAATAAATGAATTTAATTGCTATTAGTCGTTTCAATGCCCATATTGCAATACACTTTGAACGCCCCTCGTATCTTCACCAACAGGACCGATCCCTCAATGGTCACATCCTGAACACGTAAATCATGCAGCTCCTCGAGTCGGCACTCCCCGAACATACAGAAAACTGTGAGAACCTGGAAACAGCAATGTATAATACGAAAATTAAACAATTTGTCAGAACTGTCGTAGCTTAGCCAACAAATACGTAAGATCTGTTGCCTTTAATATGAATTCCTGAATGTGATCTGGTTACAATATCGATGATAGCTTAGCTTCATCACCCACAGAATTGCTCTTCATAAACTCGGAAGACAACAGCCACCTCGATAGATCAACGCCTTCCTAAATCTTAACCACCTTCTTCAGCTTAGAGTAGATACACCAAAGAGATGATGGCTTGTCGACCTGTGACTAAACAAAAAGAAAATTATTAATGAATATAGTAATTATACATCCATATATATAATAGACTTGTCTGTCCGGGACGCTGTTTCAGCAGCCAAACCGTAAGAGATAGAGAAAAAAGTTATTAAAGTTATATGTTTGGAATGGTCAAGTCAGGACAGGAACCGAATTTCAGTCTCTAACACTAATTATTATCGCAATTATCCTAATCCTAACTTTTTAGGTTAGATTCTAGGCAAATTTTATCAAGGCGAATGCGACTGGTAGTTTGCTACCAACAATGACGTCATATACGTACCTGTGGTGAATACGCGTTCTATTTGCAAAACGGTCTTTTTGTTTTATTAAATGAGACATTTGTCTCACTGGACTGCTAGTTTCTTATAATCCGTTCACGACCTTTTTGGGACAGAGTTGGCTGACTTTTTGTTTTCATGTTGGACTAACTAATTCGGTTATGTAGCGGATGCAACTTTTCTCTCCTGTCAGTGTCTGTTCGACATTTTCTTGCCACCACATTGCCAGATTTATTATTTTAATATTCGTAAGAAAATAATTTATTTATCAAGTGTGTAAAAATAATTTTGTTACAAAAAATCCATTAAAGAATGCTACTTCCAATTTATAAAGGACAGTCCAGATTTAAAAGAATACGAATTAATGTGGAGACTAGAGAATATATTTTCTGTACATAAAAAATGACATTTTGGAAAAAGAAAACAAACCAGCGTAATGTGTAATACGTAATTTACTACCTACTCACTTATTACTATTTTAGTGTTGAAATGTTATATGTGGCAGATGTAAAAATCGACATGGAGTAAAATCAGTAAGCCATCCATTTGACAAAATATTTACATTTTTCACATGTTAATTTCTATAAGGCCAATATTCCTCAACTGCTCTACTAAATTTATTTGGCATCAGTTTGTGACGTCTTTATGCTTCCACACCAGCAAGCAAGCAAGCACGTAAAAAAGTGGCATATTCATATCATGTACACAATTACTATCCAAATTGCAATAAACATTAATATTGAATCCTTTTCTTATGCATTAGTTCTCTTTTCCGTTTCTGACGTCAATTGTCAAATCATTAAAATTTTTCATTCTTAATTTAAACAGAGATCCGGTAACAATGTACCTATTCAGATAATATAACCTTAAACTGAAAACAACCTAACCTAACACAAAAAGTGGCAATTTCCATTAGGGAGTTTAGTTGCCGCAGAGGTTCTGCCAACAAAATTACTAGATGGGCATAGCCTCACCTGACCCAAAAAGATCGTGAACGGCTTATAGCTATTTCAGATATGTACGCCATAACGAGCCTTTCAGCGCAGCTACTGACATTTTTGGTGCACCTCTACTCACAAAACTTCTCGCACTCTTTTTCGTACAAGTCTTGAAATCAATTTCCTCTAGTCGGATTCAAATGCGTCCGCAATTTCCTTGGAACAAACTGGAAAATTGACGTGCTCGGCTTTTTCCATTTTTATTTAAAAACTTAAATTGTTTGTAAACAAACACTATAGTAACAGCAACAATCTCCATAGACACTGTAGCACACCACAGTACCAGCACAACGACAACGTATTAGCTTTTGCCCAAAATACTGAATCCTTAATTTTGCTCATTCTGAGAACAAAAATAAAATAAAACGTTATATGTAGCACGTGCCTAATTATCATTATAGCCCTCGGTAAATTTAAAGCTTTCCGCTTCGCGTCGAGCTTTAAACATTCCTTCGTGCTATAATGTACTGATTACGCCCTTAATACATAAATAACTATTACCCAACACCTCTTAGCTATAAAGCTATTTCTAGATCGATTTTAGACCTCTAAAGTGGCCCATAACCCGCTGTTGAAGTAAACCTTAACCCACTATTGAGACAGAGACCATGTCACTCATTACTGTATTGTTGGTAGCACTGTAAAGCTATGTCAAATTCGAGATTTGCAGGTTAAGTTTTGCGTCAGTCTGTGCGAGATAACAAACAAAACCTAACCTACTGTCCTGGAATTTGACATAGACTGACAATACACTTCAGTACTGTAAAACGTATAACACGAATCACAGGCGAATATAATTATAAAATTAGTTGATCTCTTGGTACTTTTTACGGCTAGCGGCTGTCAATAAAACATTTACGTTTTTTAGATATTTATTGAGCTGTTGGATAAAATTTCGTATCGCACGCGTGTGTTATTACAAATAATTCACTCGATAAAAAATTCCTCTCGGCCTGTTTGTATGATATTTCTAATATAACACACTTACACCATAATTAACTATCTTACTGGGAAAATGAGCATAACGTTTACAGGTTTTTCGATCCTGCAGTAGTTGTGCTTTAAGATTTTTCTTGTAGCGATGGACGACGCCACTTTTATTCTTTATTGCTAGAAACCTGTCAAGGAATTGTGTTGCTGTCAACAGAGTAGAAATGTAACAATATTAATACTGAGGAAAATTTTATATTTGGGATTATGAAATAGAGGTGGTGCAAATCCACTAGTACATTGTTAAGGTTTTATACTTTCCTGTTAGTAATGCTGGGATTATTATTTTATGATAATTAAGATAAATATGTATTGAAATTACTGAGAAATGATTAGATAAACGATATATAATTTAAAAAAATTGAGACAATGTTTAAAACCAAATTAACTTCGAAGCTCCCTATATGCAGTAAGATTTTTATTTTGCAAAAGCAATTAAATTAATTATTATAACTATGTACTAGTAATTCACTTCTATTTTATAGATTAAATAAATTAAGGTGAAACTTTTTTTAGGAAGAAATCGAATAATGAAAAATGGGTAAGTGAGTACGAGTACTTTACCTAGTTATTCTTCAGCAAACAAACGATCTACTATCTTTTATCTTATTGGGAGCACCCTTTCAGAATACAAAAGCTGCTGTTTTTACAGCAATCAATTAATAGGCAGGAGTTAGTAATATAGTGTGCTGGCACAATGCGACTGCTTATTCACTATTACTTTTTCATATAGTATACAGTATGACTAGTATCTATGCTGAACTGTGTCCTCCATATTTATTGTCAGTATGTTTAGGACTGGCATTATTTAAACTGAAAAAACGAGCTAATGAGATTACCTTAACACCCATAAGGTCTTTCAGTCTTTACAAGCTGGTCTTTTACTTAATTCAGGTATTGATACTCTGTATATCAGTTGCATCTGACTCCATACATGTGCTTGTTGATGTAAATGAAGTACGCCAGTATATTGAAGCAGTTGAATTAATAATAATCAAATTCGTTTACATTACAATAATCTTATGTAATGAGTTATATGGTTTATCTGTTAGACGAATATGGGAAAAGCTTTTAATAGTCGAGGAATATTTCAAATCATTACCCTGCAATAACAAACATAATAATTCTTTTAGAAATTTATGCATTACCATAATGGTTTTCAAGTTCGTGCTTATTGCAGTACTGAGTTTGTACGTACTATATACGGTTGATATTGATGTGAGATTGGCCTCTGGCGTTATTACCAGCCTAATAATTGCAACTTATAAGATGACGATGCAGGCACTATTTTTCAGTCTTCTTATGTTTTTACGAAACAGATTTCAAAAGCTTAACAGTTTTTGGGAGAATGATTATCATCAACTTGCAAAATGTGCAGCGGTTCAGCGTGCTAATATTTATCACATTGCAAAATTACACCAAGAACTTTTTGAAATTGCTGAAGATATCAATAAAATCTACAATATCTCACTTTTATTGATCATAGCATTTCAATTTCATTCGACTGTTAGTCGATCTTTTCGACTACTACACCTGATTTTGGACGTTGATGAATGTCTAGGAGAAATGAGTTTTACATGCCTACTTTTAACTGAAACTGTTTTTGACATGATGGTGACTATCCTTATCTGTGGAAGCTTTAGTAACCAGGTAAGTAATCTTAAAGTCTACTTTAAAATATCACTTTGTCGGTCTTACAGTACATGCATTGTATTAAAAAATTTACGGCTTCAATCTGAACAATTACATCTAATCTGTAAACATTGCATGATAGAGGATATACAATAGCTTTCCACCACTTTTATTTTGTTTGTATGTTATCAACAAAGTCTAGGCATGCCGAGTACCAGGTACCTTAGACGTCGACTGCTGTAGTCAAAAGTCCTACATAGAATTTTGCTGAGATTAAAGAGGTTCAACACTAGTAACATCTTTTACTGATTGTATAAAATTAAGAATCTCTAAAAACTATATAGTTCTTAATGTCATGGCCAATTAGATATGCATTAGATAAGAAAAGCTGCCATAATTTACCTAAATAAAAGTAAAATCTGAGGCTGCCTTTGGTTTAAAAAAAATCGTGGCACCCTCGATAAATGCGGCAATATAAAATTGTGCAAAATGTTCACTTGGCTATACTTTTGTTATGATGTAAAGGATCCTTTGCCAGAGTTAGAACTCCTCAATCTCGGCAAAATTCTATGTGACTTTGACTATATGACCGTAGCGGTCGGTGTCTAAGGTACCCCGGTACTAAGATACTCGGCATGTCTAGACTTTGTTCATTACATACAATTCAAATAAAAGTGATGGAAAATTATATGACACCTTCTAGGTATGGCACACGTTATATGCTTGCGTTTACGAATGGCGTCTTTATACTTGATTCCGTTCGAAAGTCATAGCTGCCGTGAAGAAGAAACGTTCCTTTTGTATAATAGAAAAAGACACAAATCAAAATCTGCGTGGTAGTTTGTATATATAAATACTTAAACACGATGTCGGCAACATTTGTGTACCGACCTTATTAGCAGTTATTTTCTTCTGCTGTATGATGGTCATTTCCACATATTTCCTTTTGCCCTTTAACTAATCATGCCTCACTTTGAAATGTTGTGACTTTTTTTTGGGATTTATATAGACGGTTCACATTAAATTATATATGTGTACTGGCAGTTCTTAACTGAGCATATAAAGAAAAGAAAACAATTCCTCCTTGTAGGTCAATAAATGCCCTAAAAAAATCACAAATTGTCAGACCTAATTTATAACGTTAAAAACAGTTAAACCTTACTGAAATCTGAAAGGCTTAAAGGATCCAATATAGATCACTGAGGATTACACACAAAAGCCTTGCTGAAACAATGGAAAAGCAAGATCGAGTGGATACAGGCCATTTATTATAAATATCAAATTAATCGTAAACGGAGATAACTACACGCTAGAGCAACTAAGAGACGATGATATAAAGAGAAAGGAAGACCGCCAAGTCAACGTTCCGCACAAACTAACATCTCTCAACTGAAGAAAAAGGCAAGAAAATACCCCGCTGTCTTCCATTAAGAAAACAACCAAATAACAAGCTATTCGGGCGACGACCGCAATGTTACAAGGATTTACGAATACAACAAAACTAAGAATGAAGAAGGGCTCAACACAAGAACAACCAAATATATAGGAACGTGGACTGTAAGATCAATGTATGCAACTGGAAAGACGAACTTAATCATTAGAGAGATGGAAAAATACAAAATAGATATCGTCGGACTAAGTGAAACCAGATGGCTCGGTAATGACGAAATAAAACTAGAACAAGGGAAATCGCTAATATATTCTGGAAAAACAGAGAAGAGTGCTACACATGAATATGAAGTAGCGACACTGGTGAGCCGAGAAGCTAGAAAAGCACTAATAGAGTGGCAAGGTCTTTCTGAAAGTATAATATAAAAATAAATATATGTGCCATGACAAATATTAAGTCACAGGAAAATAGAGAAGAGTTTTATGAACAACTATAGAAAATACATGTCTGCAATCGGAACAAACATACAAAAGACATAATAATAATGTTAGGAGATATGAGAGCCAAGATCGGTAAAGATAACACAGGTAGGGAAGGGATAATTGGAAAATAAAGTATAGGGGTAATAAATGAAAACGGTAAGGTGTTTCTAGATTTTGCGCAACAAATAATTTAATAATAGGTGGAAGCGTTTTCCCACCTAAATTTCGAAACAAAATAGACCATGTAACAATAGATAAGCAACACAGAACATGTTTGATGGACGTTAGAGGTATATGTGGGGCAGATGTAGGCACGAATCGCTCCTTAATGGGGGCAAAATTCAAAGTTAAATTAAAAGCAATAAACACAAACAAGTAAAAACTAAATACAATACGCACCGTTTGAAAGATGAAGACATACTAAAACAATTCCAGGCGCAACTAGCAAATAAGCTAGATGAAAGCTGTAATATGGAGGGGAAATCGATAGAGCAATTATGGTCAGAATACAAAGATGCCATGATAGTTTGGTGGTATGCGCAACTGGAACTGTTATGATGTTTATTAAACGTTGGTCACCAGTGTGGAGTTAAGTTCAGTAAAATACAACCGTTTGTGGAAAACCATAACATCCCTTCTATTTACTTTAGAACACAAAAAATTACAAACATATACAAATTCGTCACTATTAATAAATAAAAATACGAACAGTGAGTAGTCTGCTTTTCGAGACGGAATTATTTATTTATAACAGACCTTGAAATCTGACCTTAGTCCTTGACTTCCCCAAAAAAGTCAAGTCGGGATATACAGAAAAAGTCTTCGAAAGCTAAACTACATATGCTTATATAGGTTGCGCGTAAATGAAAGGGACATTCCCTATTCTTTTGCGCACCATAGGATTGTCCAGCTAGGCTCTCTCTATCTATTGTCGCACCAGTGGTTGAAATAACTTCCGCCAAAGATGGACTCTCCCTTTTCGAGTCGTTTACGACTGTATAGTGCTGTAGGGTTTACTTTTCCTTTTTGCCTTATCTATTGTTACTCGGGACAAAAAGGTATTTACGTAACTCTTCTCTTCTGTTGGCCGATATCCCTGCGTTTGCGACATGGATCCTGCTGTGCTATAATTTGCATCTTGACGTTTTAGAAACGTTAGTTTACATTGTTTACTCGACCACACAAATCACACTTGACGTTACAGATGTTTCTTACTGCATGCGTACAATTGATACTTTCTCTGGAACTGTAATTTTACATTCTTTGGTTTATGGCCTATGTATGACGTTTTTAGGCCGTTTATGCAGCTGTGCTGCAATAGAAACGGCAGAAAAATTACTGCGCAAAAGAAGAAAAAAATGAAAAGACGTGGATGACGAACAAAATATTAAATGAACTATCGCAGGAGAGGAAAAACAATTACAACAATTATATTGGCTTAAAAACAAACAGATAAAAAAGAGTGCAACAAAAAATCGAAGATCGCAACAAGAGCAATTAATGAAGAAATCAGAAAAAGCAACAAAAATGAACTACATCAAAACTTTATATGATGAAACACGAAAAATGGCAGGACAGACAAGCTACTTGACAACGCACATACGAGACAAGGATGATAATGTATTTAAATCAGAAGAAGAGATAATTGAGAGATGGTTGTAACATTTCAAAGAAATCTACTCTAAACAGGAAAACGAAACGTAGAAACTAACAACAAAGAGGTTGATGATCAAATGTTTGAAATTAATCTAAACTTGGGTGATATCTCAAAAGATGAAGTACGAAAGGCCATAGAAAACCTGAAAACAGTCAAAGCAGCAGGTTGAGAAGTTTACATATTTAGGAAGCATAGTTGACGAACACGGGGGAGATCACGCCAATGTAAAATCAAGAATCTGTAAAGCACAAAGCGCGTTTAATGTATTACTGAAAGCATTGGCTTCCAATGAATTATCTAAGAAAACAAAACTACGAATTTTTAAAAGCAACGTAAAAAGTGTAATTTTGTATGGATCAGAGAGATGGGCCTTGAACAAGCAGCAAATAAAGGACTTTCAAATATTTATTAATAAATGTTTAAGAATAATACTTAAACTGCATTGGCCGGATCAAATCTCCAACGCTGAGCTATGGGAAAAAGCCGAACTAGAGCCCGTGGAAATTATTATAAAAACTTAACCATAGAAATGGATCGGACCTACACTATGGAAACCGATGGCGGACATAACCCGGCAAGCGATGGAATATAACGTTAAAGGAAAAAGAAAACAGGTGAGACCAGCTTTGACATGAAGAAGAAGTGTTAACAATGAAATTAGAGTGCGTAAAGTATTCTGAAACCAAGTGAAACTGTTAGCAAAAAACAGAACGGAATGGAAAGGGTTCGTAGAATCACTTTGTAGCCGTGTGGATAGTTGACTCAACTAATACTCAAGTGGAGTGTACTAAGACATAGTGTAAGACTGACGACCGTAGGCTGTGTAGTAAAAACTTCCATTGAAACGCCACTGGGCGCCATATGATCCCGACGGAATCAAGAGAAACGATGAAGAAGAACAAACCTTACTTAGCTGCTAAGGTACTGGTTTATTATAGGGCGTTACTAAAGAGTGGGTTGGATCACTATTCAGCTACAGCCTTAGATGCGATAGTAAAAAGAATAAGGTTTCAAGGATATAAGAAAAGTCTGAAGTACCATTGGTGGCAGACGCTCCTGGTTATAAAATAGCGTGCATAATCTTACCATAACTATTAAGGAAAAGTACTGGTGCTCTAAAAAAACCTTAACAATCATAAATATAGATTTGCAAAAATATTAATATAAACAACATTATCGCTTGAAGTCGAAGTACATATCAAATGTAATTAATCACAGATAAGATAGGCAAGTGATCACGGGGGTTTAAGTTAAAAAATCCATGTAAGATGTAAATAAATGTCAAATTTCTTACATTAAAACCAACTCGGGAGTCAAATCAATTGCTGCACTAGCTCGGTTGAATTCAAACCTACATCAAAATTCATATTCCAAATTATTATTATATAAACTATTACAAAAGATTGCATGCCGGGCTCGTTAGCTCAGTGGTAAAGCATTCTGTCTACTGATCTAAAGCGTTGCGAATGTGGATGTGGATGAAAACCTCTACAGAATGGCATCATTCGGAAGTGATTTAAACCCCCCGTGGGACCCAAGTTGCCACGATGTGTAGCATGTAAATATCGCTTGATAGGATTGGAATTCCTTAGTCTCGTATAATTCTAATTAGGACTTTGAGCATATGCCTATAGTGTAAAAGCACCCTCTTTGGAGTCCTACTTGAGTTGCCAATTGCAATATATCTAAGCTACACTTTGTAGGTCAATTGTGATATATCTCATGTCTCGAGTTCCACTTACAGTGTTAATTGTAATATTTATCAACCACACTTGTAGTATCAAATTAAATATACGCTTTTACTAATTATTAAAAAGAACTACTATCAGGTACAGTTCACTTATGCACTTACCTTACTTCTTAATGCAATAAGTAGAAATTGACGTAACTCCTAAATCAATTTGACATTTGAAATTATGTCATGTAATTATTATTGTTTGAGCAACGACTAGCCAGTTTTATAAGCAATGGGGCTCCTAATTCCCAGCTGAATGGGATAATCTTTAACTAACAACTTTTTCTATATCTAAAGACTGAATTACTTTTAAAATATAATAACTATTTGATTTTATGAATGAAATACAAGTTTCAGGTACTTCATAAAATTAAAACCGTACGTTCAGTTTGTTAGTAGCACAATAAAGTTTTATCTGACATTACAAAATAAAATACAGATTGTCAAAAAGTAATTTAATCAAATGTTAAATATATCCAAACTTGATTTAAAAATGAAAATTCTAAATATAACCTAATTCCAAGATGCCCAACTGCAAATGGTCTGACCGAACTTGATACCGATCTCGAAGGCTGTGAAACAATTCCTCCCATCGTGGTATTCGAACCGACTGTGCTTAATGTAAGCCCAATGCTTTACCAACTGCGTTACACGGCTTTAAAGCACCGGTACTTTCCCTTAATTATGGTTAGATTGTGCACACTGTTTTGTAATCAGTAGCGTCTGCCACCAATAGTACTTCAGATTGTTTTTAGGTTCTTAGCGCCCTGAACTGTCATACTTTTTACCATCATATCTAAGGCTACAGCTGAATCGTGATCTACCCCGCTCGTTATCAGCGTCCTGTAATAAACCCGTACCTTAGCAACTAAGTAAGGTTTAACTGTTTTTAACGTTATACAACCTCATAAAACGGAAAATAAGTTCTGACAACTTGTGAATTTTTAGAGCGACTTAATTGACCTACAAGGAGGCATTGTTTTGATTTCTTGATATGTTCAGTTAAGACGTACCAGTACATGTTTAATTTCACTTGAACCATTTATATAATTCTGTAAGACGAATTACAAATTTTAAAGTGATGCCTACTAGATTGTTTAAAGAGCCAACGGAAATGTTGAAGATGCGGAAATGATCATCATACAGAAGAATAAAATATCTTTACTTAATTCTTAATAGGTCCGTACCTACAAAAATATTGTCGACATACTATTTAAGTATTTATGTATACAAAATATCACGCAGACTTTGATTTGTGTCTTGTTCTATTCTAAAAAAGAAACGTGTCCTCCTTCGCGGCAGTTGTGACTTCTGAATAGACTAAAATATAGACACCATATATAAACACAAGCAAATAAGTTGCACACTTACCTATCATGTAATGTTTATCGATTAAATGTAATTATTCAGATTGAAGCAGTAAGCGGTGAAACGAAATCATAAAGCTTTTTGATCCTTCTCTAGTTATAGTTTTGTAGAAGGTTTATTAGTACCGTTCACTGTACTTTATAAAACTCTCTGGTGTAGTAACATTCCACGACAAATTTGCGTTAACCACGCAGGTATACACTTGTGATATCTTAAAACTGTTTTACAAATGCTTTACAAAATATTATTGTAGGTATCCTAAGTCCGATTTGAAAACCTTCTACGCTTTAGAAATTGTAACCGTGTTAATGGGCACAATCAAGCAATAATAATGGGAAAAAAGCCAAGCTTGATTAAAACAGCCAAAATTCTTCCATGCTGATTATAATCAGCATCAATTATGTTTAATGTAACGTTTCGTTATCTTAAAATAACTTCATCAGACATCGATACCGAATTAAAATAGTAGTTATACCAATATTATCTGGAAGTGAGAGAAATAGGTTAGAATTTTCAATGAACAATGCAAACTAATATTCTTACCAAATCATTCTAACAAAAAGATGTATGGGGAGGAATTAACACTCCCCTACCTTGTATTTAAATAGTAATTCATCGGAATGGATAGAGATTCAAAAATTTACGAATTTGCTTTGCCAAAGCCACAATGTCAATTATCAAGGTTTAAGAATCTGAGAGCTGCCAAATAGAAAAAATTCCAGTAGTTAATGAAACTTTAATAAAATAAAGTGTATGTATTAGAGAACATCATAGTAAATAGAATGCAATTTTTCTATGTCAGTTTTGTAATTAATAGATTTTGAGTTTTTTTTAATTTCAATCATTTCATAAACTAATCGTTTAAGTAAATTATTTTCCCTTTGAAAAACTTTAAAAGAGCTGAAATTAAAGTTGTGATAATTATCGTATGAATGGTCGGACAGTAAAGTACTAGCTTTGTTAGAAGTTAAGAATTTTGTTTTTACAGACGTTCTGTGTTGAGCAATTCTTTTTTTTTTAGTTTCTGTTTTGTTTGACCGATGTAATTGGCGTCACAATTGTTACAATCCAATTGGTATACGATATTTGATACAGAAAGAATATGAGTTTTATCATTTAAGTTTAAAAAAAATTGATTTCCTATAGTATTATGATTTTTAAAAGCAACATTGTAGTTATAGGTTTTCTAAATTTTATTTAAGTTTTGTGATAATTTAGGTATGTAGGGAATGGAAATATAATTTGATATTGGAGTATATTGATAATTATTTAATTATTAAATTCTTGACCTAAGTAGTTAGCGTATAAATCATATGTTGAATTATTATTTAAAATGTGTTTATATTTAATTTTACTTATTCTTTTTTTAATGTTTGTGATTATAAAGTTAATTGGGTAATTATTCTTTATTAGTATTTTTTAATTTTAGAAATGTTATCTTTGTGAAATTTGTTGGATGAAAATAATATTGCACCATCAGTTAAACAACTATTTATTACACTAATTTTATATTTTAATGAAGTGTCTGAGTTGTAATTTAAGTATCTGTCTGTTTTAATTTCTTTTCTGAACCAATTAGTTTCAATTTTGCCATTTTCTGTTCTAATTAATGTTAAATCAAGGAAATTTATAGTTTTACTATTGTTTTCTTTTTCTATTGTAAACTGTAATCTGGGATGGTAATTCTTAAAAACCTTGAAAATGTTGTCTAAAAATACTAATAAAGAGTAATTATTTAATTAACTTTATAAACACAAACATTAAAAAAAGAATAAGTAAAATTAAGTATAAACACACTTTAAATAATAATTCAACATATGATTTATACCATAACTCCTCAGATCAAGAATTTAATAGTTATCAATATACTCAAATATGAAATTATATTTCCATTTGCTACATATCTATATTATTACAAAACTTAAATAAAATTTTAAAAAACTATAACTACAATGTTGCTTTTAAAAATCATAATCTGCAGGAAATACATTTTTTAATAACTTAAAAGGTAAAACTCATATTCTTTCTGAATCAAATATCGTATACCAATTGGATTGTAACAATTGTGACGCCAATTACATCGGTCAAACAAAACCGAATCTAAAAAAAAGAATTGCTCAACAGAGAACGTCTGCAAAAACAAAATTCTTAACTCTTAACAAAGCTAGTACTGCACTGTCCGACCATTCATACGATAATTATCACAACTTTAATTTCAGCTCTCCTAAAGTTTTGCAAAGAGAAAGTAATTTACATAAACGATTAGTTTATGAAATGATTGAAATTAAAAAAAACTCAAAATATGCTAATTACAAAACTGACAGAAAAATTGCATTCTATTTACTATAATCTTCTCTAATACATACTTTTTATTTTATTAAAGTTTAATTAACTAATTTATCTCTCATTCATATCAAATTAATAATTGTATTTCTCACTTTCTGTTTTTAGATTTTAGAATATCTTCTAACTTTTAAACATTTAACTATTGGGATTTTTCCCATTTGGCAGCCATCAGATTCTTAAACCTTGATAATTGACATTGTGGCTTTGGCAACGTAAATTCGTAAATTTTTGAATCTCCATCCATCCCGATGAATTTCTATTTAAATACAAAGTAGGGGAGTGTTAATTCCTCCCCATACATCTTTTTGTTAGAATGATTTGGCAAGAATATTAGTTTGCATTGTTCATTGAAAATTCTAATCAATTTCTCTCACTTCCAGATAATATTGGTTTAACTACTATTTTAATTCTGTATCGATGTCTGATGAAGCTATTTTAAGATAACGAAACGTTACATTAAACATAATTGATGCTGATTATAATCAGCATGGAAGCATTTTTGCTGTTTTAATCAACCTTCGCTTTTTTCCTATTACTTACTTTAAGCAATAATGTGTTAAAAGCTTCTTAAATCTTATTTGTGTGGAATGTACTTAAATAAAACTGAAAGTTCTTAAGAAACAGGGTATGAAAGTGGCTGCATACTGCAAAGTGTATAAGATCATGTCACAATTAGAAGCTATTGATAAATGAAAAAAAAAATAAAATAGGGGCAATTTTAAAAGAAAGATGAAAATATACTATTTTTAAATTATTAGTGGCACCCAGACAAACCAGGTTCTTGGTGGCTTAATTTGTCAGGAAGTCTGCTAGGCTTATTAGGCCATCTTAATAGTCCCTTTCTTCCCATATTGATGAGACAACCGATAAACAAACTTCGCCGTCTTCAATAGTTTGAAACGGCATGGTCTCGAACACAAACCGCTTATAAATGTTGATCTAAGTTATTTACCACACACAGGCAAAGACTAGTAAATGATTTTTACAGGTTAGGTAAAAATTTAGGAGACAAACATGAACAACAATCTTAAAGCCACATTAAAACTAGTGAATGTTATGAAAGTTCTGACATAAAATTCTGGAGTTTTAAACAGGATGATACGTCTTTAATAAAATCCAAACTGTTTTATGCAGGCCTACAGGATTTTATAGGTAACTAGATGGAGTCTGAATAATAACGGTTTTATAACGGTCCTTTTCCCTGGGTGTTTTTAAAAATAGATCAACCATTTTGGGAAATATTTTGGAAAAACGAATTTAAACACATCGATTTCACTAATTTTTATATAAAAAAAGTCGCTTTATTACATACGAGATGCTTTAACGCAGTTTTATAACATTTATAGACAAAATATTGATAGTTTCAAATAAATATTTTTTTTTTTTTTTTTTTAATATATATTAGCGAGACCAGTATACAAAATACTATACAGGCTGGTTTGTAATTAATTAGGGCATCTAATAGGCACTATTTAGCTATTGTCTATTGTTTACTGTCTTTTGGTATGTGATAATCAAAATTAAATAACAGCACTCTAACTTACGTTTGATTTGTTTGTACATCACTATTTTCACTGATATCACTTAGTCTGGCACATATAGGTCTTGTGGTAACTTCCTACTGAGTCGTTTGTGAATGCACCTGCTTCCCAGAGAGTAATGGATCGCTCCTGAGCACTCGTTTATGTTAGAAAAGTACTTTTTAACAGTTTTTCCTATGAAGTCGCGTATTGTTGGTACTTCTGTTTCGCGGTGGATTTGAGTGTTCCGCATATACCATGGAGCATTCAGTGCTATACGCAGAATTTTATTTTGGAAGCGTTGTAATTTATCAATGTGCGTCTTGCTTGCTGCTCCCCACACAGGACAACCGTAGGTTATGATAGGCCTAATAATTGATTTGTACAGCAATAACGAGCATTTCAGTTTTAATGTTGTTTTTCTATTAATAATTGGGTATAACATTGCAAGTCGAGCGTAACCTTGGGTCAGTTTGGTGTTTATGTGTATACCCCAGGTTAGTCGGGTATCGAGGTGGACTCCGAGATATTTTACAGCTTGGTCTGTCGGGTTCCATTGTACTTCTCGGTTTCCTATTCGGATTTTTGGTGGTGATTTAATTCTGCGCAATGAAAAAATTTTGGATTCGCATTTTTGCGGATTTAGCTGAATGCTCCATCTGTTGAACCATTTATATAACATGTTAACTTGATTTTGCAGTCTGTCAATTGCTACTACTATATTATCGTGTTGGGTCATTAATACTGTATCATCCGCATAGAGTGCGAGGGTGGCATCAGCAGGCTCGGGTATGTCATGAACAAAGATGTTGTACAAAGTTGGTCCCAGAATTGAGCCTTGTGGTACTCCGGCGTTGATACTATATGTAGCTGAATCTGTTGCATTTACTCTTACGGCGTAAGTTCTATTGGATAAGAATGATTTTAGTATGATCTGTAGGTAAGTAGGTATTTTGGTTTGACATAATTTATACAGTAATCCATCTGTCCACACTCTGTCGAAAGCCTTAGTTACGTCAAGAAAGATAGCCGTTGTATATTGTTTATTTTCATAACCACGTTCGATAGTTTCTGAAATTCTTGCGAGTTGATGTGTGGTTGAATGTTTTTGACGGAATCCAAATTGGGTATGTGGGAGCATAGAATTTACCTCAATGAAGTTGGAAAGTCTTGAATGAATAATCTTTTCGAGTATTTTTGATATCGTCGGTAGGAGGCTTATTGGACGGTAACTATCTAGATGTTTTGAGTTCTTTCCAGGTTTAGGAAATAATAAGATTATGCCATGCTTCCATTCATTAGGGAAATAGCCTAGGCGTAAACATGCGTTGAATAGGCTAGCTAGAAATGCAACGGTTTTGTCAGTAAAGTTCTTTAAGACTATATTAGGTATGTTATCATGGCCAGGCGCTTTTTTGATTTTTAGGTTTTTAATATGATGTTGAATTTCAGTGTGTGTAGTGGGGATAATTTCATCTGTAGTTGTTGGAAAGTTGTGAAGGATATAATTTTGAACATCCTGAGCGAATTCCGTGTTAACGATTTCGGTTGTGAAGACATTTTGCAAATGTTTGGCGAAAACTTCACACTTCTCGTCGTCCGTTGTGTACGTTTCTTGGTCAGCGTATAATGTAGTTATTATGGGAGGTTGTTTGAGGATTCTTTTTGTTGCTTGCCATAACGTGCAATCTTTCGGCTCTAATTCAGAGATGTATGTTTGATAAGTCGAGATTCTGTGATTTTCCAATTCCCATTTTATAGTTCGAATTAACTGATTCAAACGAGTTTTATACATCGAATCTCTAGTGTTCTGCCAAAGTTTACGTGTTCTGTGCTTTTCTTGTATTAATCTCATTATTTCTCGTGGAGGTTGCATATAAGTTTTTGTGGGTCGTTTAGGTTGTCCTGTCGTAGCTGCTTGAATTGAACCTTTTACAGCCTTCGTTAAGTTATCTATAAGTTTGTCTATTTCATTTGTAGTATTAATTTGTGATGGGCACGTCAATGCTTTATCTAAGCGGCTTTTGAATATTTCCCAGTTTATTAGTCCGTTGATTAATCGTGGTGGTTTAATTATACGTTGAGGAGCGTTCTTAAAGGTTATTATTACTGGGAGATGGTCCGAATCAAGTTCTGGCAACACCGTTTGATAAATTGGGCGAGAGAAATTTTTACATAATATGATGTCTAGTATGTCTGGGGTGTGGTCATTTCTGTAAGGGTAGTGCGTTGGTGCCGATGGTGCCGAAATTTGTATTGCATGTTGAGTAGCGAAGTCGTTTAGTCGTTTTCCATCTGGGTTGTTAGATCTGCAGCCCCAGAGAGTATTTTTGCTGTTGAGATCCCCAACAACAACTGTGGCTTCGGTGGTCGTGAACATAGCTGATAGGTCGGCTTCTTGAAGTTTTCTGTTGGGTGGTTTATAGGCGCATATTATGTTTAGTTTTTGTTGGTTATTTAACTGTATTTTAACTGCAACCACTTCGATGTTGTTGGTAGTATTATATTCAATCTCACCAGCTGATATGGATTTTTTAATTACTATTGCCACTCCTCCGGAGCCTATTGGTGCGTCTCGATCACTACGAAAAACAACGTAGCCTGGTAGTTTTAAGGGCTGATTTTTAATTAAGTGAGTTTCAGTAATGCATAGTATATCTGTGTTATGTCTAGCCATAAAAGCTATCAATGTAGCTCGTTGAGATAGAACGCCGTTGGCATTCCAGTTTGTAATATTTAAGTTTTCGTAGCTTTTAAGATCCATTTAGGAAAAGTGACGGTATTATTGACAGTAGGAATGTTTTAATTTGAGCCATGTAAGGTGAAATTATTTTGATAATACTTTGTAAAATATTTGAAAGAGAAGAGTTTTCTTCTTGTGTTTTATCATCGTTCTCTGTCGTCTCTGTGTTGGTACCTCGAACAGCTTTGGCGTAACTTGGGTGTTTAGTAATATCCGAATTTCTGTTGTTTGTAGATGTGAGTCTTGAGGATGCTTGTTGCGATTTAATCTTTAATTCGGTATAAAATTTACAACCTCTGTAGTTTGCAGGGTGTTTGCCCTTGCAGTTGACACATAGTGGTGTTTCTGTGACTGTTTTTTTGCATTGAGAAAAGTGATGATTTCCTAAGCACTTCACACATCGTGGGTCTAATCTACAGTAGTTACGGGTATGATTAAATCTTTGACAATTCGTACATTGTGGTATGTCTTTACTTTTCCGTTTAGGTTCCACTTTTACTATGCAGTTAAACAATGTGGTGAGACTAAATATGTTATTTTCTTTTTTGTTTTGTTTTTCTAGCTCTACTACGACTATAGGAATAGGAGCCTTCGCTTTGTTGTATAGTCTTGTAACTTTACTTGTGGGGAGGTCGAGTCGTTGTAGCTCTTCTTTTATTTCAGCGGAAGTTAATGAGTTAGGGACATTGCGTATTACGACGGTTAACTTGGCATCTTTTTTATAAAATGTATAAATCTTTAAAATTCTTGCGGGGAAAATTTCATCAGTAAACTGTGTACAGGGTTATTCATTATAAATTACCCACCCCTTATCATCGTTATTATTGCCTATGGAAAAAAAAGTTTTAAATAAAAGTTATGTGGTTATAACTGAATTTTGTTAAAATGCTATTAAAAGTACAGTGGCGTGCATAATTAAGGGGATACAAAAAAGTAATATATTTTTTTAAATGGAACACCCTGTATATTATTAAATTTTTGGAATGATCTTTCTTTCCTGATTTCAAAAATATACCATATGTTACCCTTACCTTATACCGTTTTTGAGTTATTAAACGTCAAATATCTTAGTTAAACTAGTTAACATTATTAAATATAACAAAGTTTTATTCAGGAAATTTAAATATAAATAAATGATAACTAATTTTTATTATTTCATTAAAGAAATGTCACTTATCAAACAAAATAGTTGCATTTTCATAGCTTACTTTAATAATTCCTATTTACAGTAACTAGTTTAACTAAGATATTCAACGTTTAATAAGTCAAAAACGGTATAAGGTAAGGGTAACATATGGTATATTTTTGAAATCAGGAAAGAAAGATCATTCCAAAAATTTAATAATATACAGGGTGTTCCATTTAAAAAACTATATTACTTTTTTGTATCCCCTTAATTATGCACGCCACTGTACTTTTGATAGCATTTTAACAAAATCCAGTTATAACCACATAACTTTTATTTAAAACTTTTTTTTTCCATAGGCAATAATAACGATGATAAGGGGTGGGTAATTTATAATGAATAACCCTGTACTTTGAACATTTCAAGAATACATTGTAAGGCCTCGTTTCAATTTCATTTCAATAGCGCAGTATTGCGTTTAACATCTTTTTTCGGACCACCTTATATCTAAATATTGTAGCAAACGCATTCCGGTTTATCGCAGCAAGTGTCTGCCCTTCGAGGAAATCACCTGCAGCTTTTCCTGTCGCAGCATGTTTGCGGGCATTCGATTCCGAGTAGGCCGCTGGAAAACAGTGGAATCGCTCGATTAGTATTAATTTTTCAAGAGCCACGCTTTGCGAATATAATTGTCGGGTAAACTGAAGCAGTACTTGTTTTTAAGCAAACGAAGCCGCTAGAGCTTTGGTATTTCGCAAACGAGCACAATCAGCATTGGTAAGTATGCTGATCTAATGTTATATTTCTGTACTGATTCCGATATTTAGGCTGAATCCCCTTGCGCCTCCCAATAAATTGAAAACCGCTGCGCGTCGTTTTCTACACAATCGGCCGTGAACACCGTTGGTAAAAATGTTTCTTCCAGCTCAACTTCGCAAACTAGTTTTATTATTTAGGCCGGTTCCCATGGGCCAACTTGCGGCTAGCATGACAGCTAACCTGCAGGGTAACTTGAAGTCTAACTTTAGAGCTTTTTTTTTAAAGTTTATTTGAACCAGCTCGACATTTTGCATGTCATACATGATTGTGTTGAGATATTCTTATTTTAGCTACAATGGCTAAACGGAATTTATGTTAGAATGCTATAAAAATTATACTTATATTATCTTATATTATTATAAATATTATGCAGTTCTGCGATATTACTATCATTAGCCGTCATCACTGCTATTGCCCGCTGATGTATATACCCAAATCCATTTGGTAAGAATATTAGTTTGCATTGTTCATTGAAAATTCTAACCTATTTCTCTCACTTCCAGATAATATTGGTATAACTACTATTTTACTTCGGTATCGATGTCTGATGAAGTTATTTTAAGATAACGAAATGTTACATTAAACATAATTGATGCTGATTATAATCAGCATGGAAGAATTTTGGCTGTTTTAATCAACCTTTGCTTTTTTCGCATTATTATTGCTTGATTGTGCCCGTTAACACGGTTACAATTTCTTAAGCGTAAAAGGTTTTCAAATCGGACTTAGGATACCTACAATAATATTTTGTAAAGCATTTGTAAAACAGTTTTAAGACATCACAAGTGTATACCTACGTGGTTAACGCAAATTTGTCGTCGAATGTTACTACACCAGAGAGTTTTATAAAGTACAGTGAACGGTACTAATAAACCTTCTACAAAACTATAACTAGAGAAGGATCAAAAGGCTTTATGATTTCGTTTCACCGCTTACTGCTTCAATCTGAATAATTACATTTAATCGATAAACATTACATGATAGGTAAGTGTGGAACTTATTTGCTTGTGTTTATATATGGTGTCTATATTTTAGTCTATTCAAAAGTCACAACTGCCGCGAAGGAGGAAACGTTTCTTTTTTAGAATAGAACAAGACACAAATCAAAGTCTGCGTGATATTTTGTATACATAAATACTTAAATAGTATGTCGACAATATTTTTGTAGGTACGGACCTATTAAGCATTAAGCAAAGATATTTTATTCTTCTGTATGATGATCATTTCCGCATCTTCAACATTTCCGTTGGCTCTTTAAACAATCTAGTAGGCATCACTTTAAAATTTGTAATTCGTCTTACAGAATTATATAAATGGTTCAAGTGAAATTAAACATGTACTGGTACGTCTTAACTGAACATATCAAGAAAACAAAACAATGCCTCCTTGTAGGTCAATTAAGTCGCTCTAAAAATTCACAAGTTGTCAGAACTTATTTTCCGTTTTATGAGGTTGTATAACGTTAAAAACAGTTAAACCTTACTTAGTTGCTAAGGTACGGGTTTATTACAGGACGCTGATAACGAGCGGGGTAGATCACGATTCAGCTGTAGCCTTAGATGTGATGGTAAAAAGTATGACAGTTCAGGGCGCTAAGAACCTAAAAACAATCTGAAGTACTATTGGTGGCAGACCCTACTGATTACAAAATAGTGTGCACAATCTAACCATAATTAAGGGTAAGTACCGGTGCTGTAAAGCCGTGTAACGCAGTTGGTAAAGCATTGGGCTTACATTAAGCACAGTCGGTTCGAATCCCACGATGGGAGGAATTGTTTCACAGCCTTCGAGACCGGTATCAAGTTCGGTCAGACCATTTGCAGTTGGGCATCAAATTAACTGTGTTTTACTCGGAATCACAAACCTAAGAGATAAAGTAACAAGGTCAACACATCACCAGCACACACACCTAACGCAATGGTTGCTACGCAAACTCAAAGAGGTGCGCTCTAACTTTGTAACTCAAAACCAGGACAAGCTGAGCACTGCACAGCCAGATCCTAGCGTACACCGCACCAGTATCTACATTGGTAGGTAAAAGTGTTTGCAGATAATAGATACATACATACATACCGGTGCTTTAAAAAACCACTAGCAGTTATAAATACTGATTTCCAAATAAATTAATATTAATTTGAACAACTGAAGGGCCGATGTTACTACTATGTGTAACAAGTAAAAAGATTCCTTGCTAGCTTTGGAATTCCTTTGTTTCGACAGAATTCCAAGTGGGACATTGACTGTATGATCGTAGCATCTGGTGTCTAAGGTACCTCGTACTCCGCATGCCTTGAGCTTGTACATTATAAACAAACAAAACAAGAAATTAGTTAATATAAGTGAAACAAATTACAATAATACACTTTCTTTACCAACTACATTAGAACATTCCATAATGTAACAGGTAAAACCAAATAACACAAAACTGATTTACAACTAAAATACTTTAGACATATACATAAACTATAATTTACCCTGTAAACATGTAGTAATAGAACGTATGCTAAAAAAATTATTATTTAACTAAAATAACCTCAAAACCGTGCAAAATCGTAATTATTAAGCCTGTAAATAAAGTATGGTGTAAATGAAAGAAATACATTAATTATTTCTTAAAACGATTACTTGCAGAAAAATCCTGAAACCCGTTGATTTCTATTTTTAAACACGCCTTTTGTCAGATTTTCTTGTTATTCCTAACGCTATCTGTGTCAGCGTGAAGACGTTATCGATAATTTTTTTAAATAGCAATGTGGGTCATGCGGAGCCTTGTTTGAAAGGTCTTTTGATTATTATCTGTCGATAGCTTTTACCTAATGGAGATTCGCTAGTTAAAATGTATATTTGACGATTATCGTTAGTTAGTATTAACTCTAATAAGGATAGCTTATCAGTTCCTGTAATCCCCGGGTATAGAAGTTTACAAGTTGGTGTAAATTTGAATTTAGAGACATGTCCCCAAATGCGTCAGCAGAGTTGTGGGCTGCACCTAAAAAAAGTAGGGTCATATTATATACTGTTTGAAGCCTTCGCGGTTACTCGAATTATTCTTCTTAACATAGAATTTCGGCGTAGACCGAGTAGTATTTTATGTTACGTCGGGATAGTGAAAGTCTCCCAGAAGTATAAAGTTAAAATTCAAAGGAAATCATTGCTGAAACGCTAGATCGAGCGTATATTAGCGAGATTATCCGTTTACCCTTCCTAGCATATAAAAAATACAGCATAAATCCTGAAAATAAGCATAGCAGCTTCGGCAAACTATGAATTAAACTGTACATGCATCTATAAAAACATAATTCACGATTTACACGACTTCGAAGGAAAAGAAGGATGCATTGGCAGTGACTGTCGTCGCGGGTACATAAGACGTTGAGCAAAATGCTCATGATTTGCTCTGACTGACCACATGAGAGTGTAGCAGGAAGACTGGCAATCCGAAGCAAAGGAATGAGTTCTTACCAACTGATAGGGTAAAAGCAAGACAAATGTCGCTAAGGAAAACAAAATGGTTATTGTAACATTACCACCTGAAACGGGAATCTGGTAGTCACAATCACAATCCGCTAAATAGCAGTTCCTAAGCCTAGAGCATAGGTTAACCCGATACAGGGCATGTTTGGAGTTTAATTGATAAGAGTTAGCTTCAGGCTGTGTTGCAAACATTTTGCGAGCGTAAACCAATGCGCTTAATGGACTTATAAAGGTGTACGTGAATGACGAAGCCGGGTTTTGATGCGTAAAATTAAGATGGCGGATTTTGACGCAGCTAACCTTCCCGTATTTTGCTATCCTTTGAGTTCTAAATTATCTATTCTTATTTAACACCGTTGTTTCCCTTAGAGCTTTACTTTGACCTTATTCGAAAGAGATTTACTCCAGCACAATTTTAAAATTGTGGTCACATGGTGCTTTTTCCATTAGATATTTATTGGATCTAGAGTTGATGTTAGTCAATTTGCCCTATCACACTTCCGTTTGTGCTGCTTTCTCGACATCTGCATTTCCCGTTCCTCTTTCTCCTCTCTGGCACTTACATCAACAAACTTTCTAAACCGCCCGAGACTGAGAACAAGCAGCATGACAGCATTTGCTTTCAGATAGCGAAGCTGATATGTATCTGCACTGCTTTGAGTTCTTCGTGATTGACACGTTTAATTTTGGTTGCGAAGTTGAATACAGACAAAGCAATTTTTGGTAAGAACTTTTTTAAGTTACCGAAATAAGCCGATGCAACTTTTTATCTCTTTTAAGGACAATTTTTAGAGCAATTAGTCGCATATATGGCGCGCTCAGGCACACAACGTAATATGATAACGACAATACCACCGACCAGGCACTGTTCAACATATTACGAAAGTTACATTTGTCTTAATGTGTGGCTGTTCCCAAGAGCACATGGAAAATAATATATAAAGACATATACCGTCTAATCTTGTGTGGAATTATTTTATTGCTATAATGGAAATTAATATGAAGTGCTTAAATTGCTTGTGAGTGCTGAATGTTTTCAATCTAACCTATGTAATAAGTGCAATTATGCAGCATATAAGTAGTTGGGTTTGTATATTAATCAATTTCAAAAATAGGAAGCAGCTACGTAATGAGCTTGTGTAGCAGGGAGTAGTATGCACACATTTTTCATTAGTTCTTTTCCTAGTGGCAAACATGAAAAACATATATACTGAGCTTTCCCCTGTATATTTTTTAGCTGCGTGTTTAGGACTGGCATCATTTAATGTAAAAAGGCATGCCGAAGGAGGGTGCTTAACACCTATTAGGTGCTGCAATTTTTACAGGTTGTCCTTTTATACGTCTCAGACCATGATTTTGTGCGTGTCCGTTGCATTGGACTACATACACGTCGTTGATGATCAGGAAGGAATGTTGAAATATATTGAGGCAGTTGAACTGCTAGTAACCAAAATAGTTTATACTGCAATAATTTTTTCCAAAGAATTACATAGTCGATTTCTTATTAAAATATTTAATGAAGTTGCAATAGCTGACACTTTATTGAAACCTTTTTCCTGGAGTGTTAAATATGATAAATATGTTAAGAGGATCTGCATTGCATTGATTGCTGTTAAGTTCTTTCTTTTAGCAGTACCCTATTGGTACACATTAAATAGGTTTTCTGAAAACATTAGCCACACCATTGGCTTTAACGTCTATTTTCTAGTCCATATTTATAAATTTACAATAAGGATAATATTTTGCAGTCTCCTATTACTGCTACAAAGCAAATTTCAAAAACTGAACGGTTATTGGGAAGTGCCTATCAACTTTCTAAATCCAGTTATAGCACCACAGACGCTCCGAGTAGTAATACTTACCAAATTGCAGAATTATACCAAAATCTGTATGAAATTACTGGAAGTATTAATACAACTTATAATTATCCACTTTTATGGAGCATGGGAGTTGACTTTCAATTGCACACAATTGGGAGAGCCGATGCAAGTCTAGGAAGCACAGTATCTTTGTCCTCCCTCTTCTGTTTAAAAGTGTTTGATATGATGCTGATTATTATCACTTGCGGAAGTTTTAGCGACCAAGTAAGCTATTTTCATGTTTACCTTAAATATAATATGATAAATCATTAGTGGAAGGCTACAAACGACTTAACAAGTATTGAGATTTTAACGGACATAGTGTTTAAAATAATCCGACTGTGCCGCTGCTGCCTTTCATAGTCTGAACGTATAAACCATATACGTAAATTGCTATTACCGAAGCTGTTAAGTTGAGTTAAAAATTCATGCCGCCATTGCTATTTTATGCACGCGTAAAGCGGCAGTTGTATAGATAAAAAGTTAGCACAAAGGGTCAAAGGCAGTTGAATGCAATATCACTATCGTGTCTAGATCATTGAACCCTATAGGCAATATCTTAATCCTCAGATGTTAAAGCTTCCAAGCGATTAATCCACGAAATCGAAATTCCGTTTTGTTTCGTTACTGTACAGTAGAATTTTATTTCGATTTTTTATCGGATCTTAGGAGCACTTGCAACCATACACCACAAGGTCCACGCGTATGCTGACGTATCCCTGAATAACCGCCGTCTTACTGTCAAAAGAAGAGTAACATTTTTTTAGTTTTACATAAACATAATATATACGGGAAAGTAGAGATCGTTTATTAAATAACGGTAAGGTGAGATCTTGGACTGTATATATTGTTATGATACACTATATTCTTTGATAATTTAAAAATGAATACGAAAGAAACAGTTTAGTCAAATAAATTTGGAAGTCAGATATAAGCAAATTAATGGATCTAAATACATGTTAAAGTATAATGAAATTAACTTTCTTATTATTGGTTAGTCAAATAATAGCATAATGATTGATTACTCAAACTTAATCTGTAATAAGAAAATTCTGAATAGGAATAAATACCAAGGTTACTACTAAAATGTATCTGTTATGATAATTAAAATAAAATATCTGTTTTGATTATATAAAAAAAATGTATATAGGAGGCAGCAAGAATCGTGTCTAGTAGTAATAATTTGTAATTTGTTTAATTAGTTACTAAAAAAACAACTCAAAAATGTATACATAATTTGATATGGGTGTGATTTTCGAATAAAGAAACATTAATAAATGTTGTATAATTTGTAAATGTTATGGTTGGTACAAATTATATGGGTTAAAAGCAAAATCTTCGAGGTGGAAACATAAAATAAAATATTAAAAACAAGAAATAAAGGGACAAGCTTTGGTTAGTGAGGATATTATTGATAATACATTGGAAATGGAATACAAGCCACAAACAAGAGGTTAGTACGTGCAGCGAATTGTTTTTGGGAAACCTGTGGGTATCATTGAAGACGCAGGACCATCTAAAAAAAAAAGACAAATTTATATTTGGAACAAGATTTATGCTGACACTTACCAGAGAGGGATCGGAGCCGCAGTAATCCAGTACAGGAGCTAGGAGACTTGAAGTTGACAGCAGCAGGAGACAACGACAGGAATCCAGTATAGGATGTGGAAGTTTTGAAGTGGATGGCAATAAGGTGATGCTGGGAGTTTACATTCATCGCAGGTGATGCAGTTTGGATAAGGACCCAGCAGGTGTTTGAGTGCAGTCGGAGTGAGGATCCAGTTTGGAAGGATTTTGGCAGTATTAACAAGCAAAGTGTTAAATCAGGTTTGTGTTTTAAAAGGTTAAATGAAACATTTATAAAGCTATAACTAGTAAGAAGGTATAAAAATATATATTGAATTTCATACTTACATAAGAGATTGGTAAAAGAATTGCATATTAGATCTTATTGTAAAAACCTTGATATTCGTTCTGAATTTTGATTAATTTGACGTTAGGTGTCAATTTTTTGAAAGTCAATGAACTGGCAATTAAACAAAGAGAATTTGACAAGTCAATCATTGGGTTACTAGATATTGCGAACCACCTGAGAGAGTTTCATTAATAATATTGTAAAATACGGATTTGAATTGAAAGTTAAAAATAAAGGGCAAAATAGTAATACGATAATTTAAATAAATTTATCAGCTAGCATAACATAGCAAATTTTATGGCGCCGCAACGAGAGGGCATAGCAAATTGATGTAGATTGTCAATGTCAGGTAATTGAAAAGTCAAACGTAAGATTAGAAAATACAATCAAACCCGTTTATTTGAATATAGCTGATAAACCAGGTTTATGGTTAATTTGTAATTAACAATCACGAATAAAAGAACAGAATTGTAAAAAGGTAAAGGGGTATCATAAATAAGTTCTTTTAAAAAAAAAATAGAGTAACAGAATAGGACATTTAATTTGAGTAACTAAAGTATTGGATAACGGATTCAATTGGTAAATCAAATATAAAGATATACGATTCATTATAAAGGGTTATAATAATAATAAATAGGTACATTTAAACAATTTAACTGAAAGATGGCAGATAAAAGGGTTACAAGGAAAGGCAAGAAGGTGGAAGAAGAGAAAGAAGAAGGACCAGAACAGATGGAAGTAGTGGCGAGTAGCGCAGGAGTAGAAGGTGAAGAAGGACAGCTAGAAATGGAAGTACAAGGAGACCAGGTAAGGTTACAGGAAGAACATACAGAAAAAGATGACAGGATGAAACAAATAATGGGAATGATGCAGCAAATGCAAATGCAAATGCAATCATTACAGTCAATGGAAAGAATGATGCAGCAAAGTAATAAGGATACAGCAGAGCTGAGGAAGGATTTTGCGAAGAATGCGGAAGAGTTGAAAAAGGATTTGCAACAGACAATTGAGGAGCAAAAAGAACAGGCAAAAAGGATGGAAGAATCGATATTGGGATTAAGAGAAGAATTTAATAAGGTGCAAATCAAGAATAAGCAAGAATTGCAAGCACAAATTAATAAGATGAGTGAAACATTAGGAAGTTATAAGGAGGAACTCAAGAATGAGGTGAGAAAAGAAAGACAGGAGGAACGCAAAAAAATAAGAAGAAAACAAAGAAGGAAACAGTTAAACGACGACTAAAGGAGGAAGCAAAGAAGTTAAAAGAAAAGCTGAGACAAAATGAAGTACCAAGGTTAGGAATGAAATTAAGAAAATTAAAACAAGCATCTAAAGAAGACAAGGATGTTCAAAAGACTACTGAAAATACTTTTAAAAGAGTATTAAGATAACAAAAGGAAACTCGGAACTTGTAAATATGTAAATAGTAATTTAAAAATTTTTTTTATGAAGAACCACACGTATTTTAGCATTTAAATAGTTATGAATATTAAATAATAAAAGATAGATGATGCCATTGTACTACTAAAAAGAAGACAGTATTCTATTATGAAATATGATCACATTTTTAATAAATGAGGAAGTAATTTTAAATAATTTAGATGTCCTGTACAAGAATATAATTAAAGTAAATAAAATAGATTTGCTATCAGCAACCAAAAGAAAGATATCAACCACAAACCGAGTGTTAAATGTAAAGATAAGTATAAATCAATGGGAAGATTTTGTTAGATTGTTTATAATAAAAGGTCTCACTGTCGATATGGTGTTAGGAATTGATGTAATTCAGCAATTAGGGATTCATATTGATGGAACACAAAAGTGTATTCATTTAAAAGGGGTAAAAAAATCTTGGAACTGTACTAATAGTGTCAGCCGAGAAAATAAGTGTGTTCAATTAGATAAAATTGGAGATACAATGAAGTATAAGGAAGGTATAATAATTAATAATAATGTAATATGTGATATACAGAGTGATAATAATTATAAGGGGGTTTTGCTGAATGATTTGAAAATAGCTGAAAATAATAAGCAATATGAAGGCCGAATACTAGAAATAATCAACAGAAATAAAGATATTATTAATGAAAAGGTAGGACAAGCACAGAAATACATTCATAAGTTGCAGGTTGACGAAACGAAAGGTTTTAATAGCAAATCTTATCCTATTCCATTTGCATTAAGAGAACAAGTAAGGAATGAAATTAAGAAAATGATAAAAGATGGAGTAATAGAATCCTCAAAGAGCAATTTTATAAATCCTTTAGTTGTAGTTAAAAAACGTGACGGTTCTTTACGTTTATGTTTGGATGCACGCAGAATTAATCAAATAACAAAGCCACAATACGAATCTCCACAAACGATTGATGGATTGTTAAACAGTACATATGAATTAATAAATGATACAGATGGACGAATTAGAGGAAGATTTCATATTACAATGATTTACCCATATATAACGAAAACTTAGAAAACATGAAAATCTGTAAATATTGCATAAAATGTTGTTGGTTGGTAAAGTTAATTATTTCGTTTCTATAGTAATTTTAAAATAGATAGATGTAAATAGGTGTTGATTGTTATTAATTTAGATAATAGGATATTTGGATGGGTTCTACAAAATTTATTAATTAAATAACGAATTAAGAAAATACATTTGAAATAAAACGAGTTTATTAAAAATGTTTTTATTAATTGAGGAATTATGTTATGATACACTATATTCTTTGATAATTTAAAAATGAATACGAAAGAAGCAGTTTAGTCAAATAAATTTGGAAGTCAGATATAAGCAAATTAATGGATCTAAATACATGTTAAAGTATAATGAAATTAACTTTCTTATTATTGGTTAGTCAAATAATAGCATAATGATTGATTACTCAAACTTAATCTGTAATAAGAAAATTCTGAATAGGAATAAATACCAAGGTTACTACTAAAATGTATCTGTTATGATAATTAAAATAAAATATCTGTTTTGATTATATAAAAAAAATGTATATAGGAGGCAGCAAGAATCGTGTCTAGTAGTAATAATTTGTAATTTGTTTAATTAGTTACTAAAAAAACAACTCAAAAATGTATACATAATTTGATATGGGTGTGATTTTCGAATAAAGAAACATTAATAAATGTTGTATAATTTGTAAATGTTATGGTTGGTACAAATTATATGGGTTAAAAGCAAAATCTTCGAGGTGGAAACATAAAATAAAATATTAAAAACAAGAAATAAAGGGACAAGCTTTGGTTAGTGAGGATATTATTGATAATACATTGGAAATGGAATACAAGCCACAAACAAGAGGTTAGTACGTGCAGCGAATTGTTTTTGGGAAACCTGTGGGTATCATTGAAGACGCAGGACCATCTAAAAAAAAAAGACAAATTCATATTTGGAACAAGATTTATGCTGACACTTACCAGAGAGGGATCGGAGCCGCAGTAATCCAGTACAGGAGCTAGGAGACTTGAAGTTGACAGCAGCAGGAGACAACGACAGGAATCCAGTATAGGATGTGGAAGTTTTGAAGTGGATGGCAATAAGGTGATGCTGGGAGTTTACATTCATCGCAGGTGATGCAGTTTGGATAAGGACCCAGCAGGTGTTTGAGTGCAGTCGGAGTGAGGATCCAGTTTGGAAGGATTTTGGCAGTATTAACAAGCAAAGTGTTAAATCAGGTTTGTGTTTTAAAAGGTTAAATGAAACATTTATAAAGCTATAACTAGTAAGAAGGTATAAAAATATATATTGAATTTCATACTTACATAAGAGATTGGTAAAAGAATTGCATATTAGATCTTATTGTAAAAACCTTGATATTCGTTCTGAATTTTGATTAATTTGACGTTAGGTGTCAATTTTTTGAAAGTCAATGAACTGGCAATTAAACAAAGAGAATTTGACAAGTCAATCATTGGGTTACTAGATATTGCGAACCACCTGAGAGAGTTTCATTAATAATATTGTAAAATACGGATTTGAATTGAAAGTTAAAAATAAAGGGCAAAATAGTAATACGATAATTTAAATAAATTTATCAGCTAGCATAACATAGCAATATTTATGTATTTAGTATAAAATGAGATCTACCGGTGTTGCCAAGTCTTCTAGTATAAACATTATGGTTCTATATTACCAGCATCCATCCATCCTTGCAGTGGCGAATTTAAATGTGTAAACTTGGGTAGTGCACATAGATATTCTTCATTAATCATTTTTTATTGTTCTTTGCTCTTCCTTTCTTTTTACTAAATTATGCAGTATGATCGAATACTTGTATCCTCTAGAAAGCTGTTCAGTTGATTGCTTTCATTTAAACTATATTACTAATAACAATTCTACGGACCTCCCAAAAATAAAAGTATTCGATCATATGGTATTCACGCGACCTTGGAACAATACTGCAAATCGTACCCCAAGCACATTTATTTTTAGACTGTTTTTTGTATACTTACGTGTTCATATCTGGTTTCGGTTCACCGTTCATTTAATCGTCACTGTCCAGTGGTATTTGTCAGATTGTCTCTAAGTACGACCTTCCTAAGCCAAATAAGTGCATTTCAAATTTTCATTGACTATGCATTTTCTGCGTATAAGGACAGATTGGAGGCCAAATTACACATCTTTCCAGCAAAATAACCAAATATTACTTATGAACGTATGTTTTGCTAAGAAGGTATGTCACTGAGAACTAAAAAGTTTTCTTATATCCAGAAAATGCGACGTCAATGAAACTTTGAGATACACTTCTTTGGTAAGTAGAGCTAGTTGCCCATTTCTGTTTTGCTAATTTTTTGGAAATTTTCCTAATATCCCCTTTTTCTTAATGGTGCACCGCTTATTTTGGACTTTTTTCTTGAATTGTGAGACTTATTTCTGCCTCCTTAAAACGCGGTTTGTTGCACCTTAAGCCTTCGGTGAGGAACAAACGTTAAAGAGCGAATCTTTCATTCTACGCGACGTGCAAATTTTCCGCAGTAGCGCGTGGTTTTTACCTGTAGGCATCTTTCTGTGCTTCCAGTGCTTTCTTAGGTGATGAAACACTTACTTGAGGTAACATCTTGAGAATTCTACATCTGTCTTGTAAACCTGAAAATGCCACCTGATTGGAGATGTATTTAAGGGCACGGCGCCGCTATTTCACCTAATATCTTGGATAACGTAAGGTCAGGGGTCGCTGTACTACAGCAATTGGACTCGCAAACTTGCGTGTTTTCACCAAACCAGCAGGCGAAGCGCTTCGAATGCAAGAAAGTATCCTGCGCGAGCGAAATAATTTTAAAATACCAAGATTGTAGCAATGTTTCATTGTTGTAAATTTAGCTTCTAAGGTGTTATGCGCGACTTTATCATTACGGCCATGGCGTTGAGCGAAAACAGTTGTTTTGTTGGCAAAGCGTTTATTTTATGTAGGTATAAGGCGCTTCGTTATCGAAAGGCTTCTATAGAAAGCGTTGCGTTGGTGAATCACGTTTATGAAAATATCTTTTTATAGTGTATAATCAGACTCCTTTCATTAGAGTTATCTTCGGTTTCCAGTTTTAGGCGAACAATTGCTTCAACTTATTATTTGTTAATATAACCCACATACTATTTCACTTGATTATTTTGTGTTGCCAACATCATTTTCTATTAAGAGTTGATACATTTCAACTTTTAAAGTTTCTTATTTTACGAAATATGTATTTGCATTTATGGAACAAGTAAATATCAACGACTACAAATTTTAACCAGTGAAGAAAGAAAAAAAAGGTAACTATTTACGCGCCAAATAACTTAGAATGTGCGGCCAACGCCCAAGAGTTGCCCCACTTATTTAGCTTGTGTTGCTAGCGGCCGCAGGCCCGGGGTGTTGTGTACAGTCGACCTCAGAGCAAGCAGCAAACGTACAAGCGTGTACCACTCAAGGTGCATGGTAATCGTGTAGCATGTGCCGTGGCCACAGGAGCGACAAGTCTTGTTGTTAATATAATAATAAATAACATAAGTTACAATCCACTGAGTTTTATTACCATCGAAGCCCGCAACAGTAACAATAGCAAATACAACTCATATATGTATAGCCTTACTTCTCTATCGCTCTTGTAGGTATAATAACAGCCATTTGTCAACACGTTAACTTTATAATGAGATAGAAACGAATTTTCAGAATATTTTGTCATACTAAAAGGGCAACCAAAGCTCCTGCAATTAAATATATACAGATTTGCATTCGTTAACCAATAACAACAAGGAATTACACATTTTTAAATTAAAATCTACGAACCCAAATGTCGAAGATGGATTACGCAAGACAGCTTAAATTAAATATGGCTAGATAAAAACATTTCTCTAATTATTGTGAAACCAGCGGTGGGACCTGCATTATGTTAGTTATGTATGTATGTAGGACAAGGACGATTACAAAACAGAGATGTGTCAATAATAAATAATAAAGGGATTTGGTGCTTAAGGCAGTGGGGTATACAGAAATGAAAGTATTAGTATTAATGGATTTTAAACTTTCCTAGAAAGGACAATGCGTTTTAATCTCACCAGAATTTCAAGTGCGAGAGTCGACAAACTATAGAGGGCAACCCTGATCCACGACTTGTATTCCAGACGCTGAGTTATATCATTTCCCCCTAATTAGTCAAACATTGACGGCAGCCTAATCAATTGGAAGAGAAATTAGTATAAAGGTTGCTGGAATTAGCTCAGCCAGAGGAACCTTAGGCTGATAAAAAAGACGTTTGCGTTCGTGAAAATAATGGTTCTTCATAAGATAAATAAAGCTGTATCCCGCGTCGTATGCCTCATTTAAAATGTAGGATTGCTGCACAGTAGACCATTATCACAGAACTAAAAATAGTATATTTAAACCAATTTTAGTCATTGCTTTAAACGGACCGTCGGCGTCGGTCAAATTCAGTAAGGCAGTAATGAACCCTCATTATTAAATGAAATGTACTTGTGTTCGTAGTTGTAAAAAACAAAACCAATAGGCATAAAACAATTTTTTTTCTGTTACAAAAAACTTTCGTAAAACATTTTTACCAGCAAAATCATTTGCCCCTAATACATTATTAACTGTAATGGAAAGTTTGTTTACAAAAACACGAAAATAGTATACCGTTGAATGAAGCTTTGACACTTTTGCCGGTTTAACATGGCTTGTAGTGTTGCGCATTATCTAAGAGGTATGATGGGGCAACGCAACTCCATGTTCTTGCTGGTGATGGCATGGAGAAATCCCGCAAAAAATTTCCATTCGGCAACGAAGCGTGTGAAATAACCTGCAAAATTTCTGAAAAACTTCCACTTCAAGAATATGCGTATTGCGCTCATCTTTACAAATTATATCACAATAAATTTGAAAATTTTATTAGTTACCTAGCACTCATGAAAGTATACTTATTACCGGTCATACTAGCAAGACTAAGAACCGGAACAAACCCGCTCATGCATCTCACATCACCCGATAAAGATACTCAATTTGTAGATGGGTTGATTACACTTTTTAAGAACCGTTTTAATTTGCATTGGCAAAATGAAATACCAATTAAAATGTCTACATGGTAGCATATCTCATAAAAGTCGCTTTCATTACTAACATTATCTGACAATATGAGCGCAAAATCTTATGTTAGATTCAAGATAGCCTTTTCCAAGTTCTTTATAACTGTAACCGTTTGTTGAAATGGTGATACTAATTATGTTATGTTCTAAATTGGCTAATAGTACACTGTTAACTGGCCGCCAACAGTTTGAGCTAGATGACATTTTGCTTATCTTCACGTCAGCTAATGTTCGGTCAAATCATTTTTGAGACCTTGTCGTCCACCTTCTCCTTCGTACTATTTCTCTTTCAATTTTTCCACCCGTTTTAGTTCCATCATTTTGTTGATATTTACGAAAAGAACCTATGGACGCATGAAACAGCGGAATTCGCCAGTGGATGAAAAATATAACACCAGGACAGGTTTTCCCCAACAGATTACTCTAATATCTTTATTGCTTTAAAAAATACCACGCGCTTCAAAGAATTTACCGAATTATGTTCGTTGTAGAAATGACTGAATACGGATAAAAAGTAAAAATACAAATCTCTCCGGTCACAGTTGCAAATGCGGTAGCCGCAACAAATAGTTTCTACAGTATTTACGTGAATGACGTCAGAACTGCTCCACAAGATAGAGAATGCAGTTCGACAAATTTAAAATGTCTACAACCTAGTTGTAAATAGTGCTTTACACTTCTCATCGGAGATGCGCTCAGAATTTAGGTCGGTTTGAGGGTCACTTCTTAGATATTTCACACGTGCAAGGTAAGGCAAACATATTTAAAATTGACAGTCGTGAAAGAGATTCAAATTAGCTAAACGCAGTAATTCAAAGACAGCAAAATACGACACCGAGCACCGGTCTGAGAGAAGAACCTAAACCTTAAAGCATGAATAACGGGCGTTAGTAAGAAAGCGCCGGGCTCCACAGCTCAGTGGTTACGCTTTCTGGCTACTGATCTAAAGGTCGAGAGTTCGATTCCCGAACCCGGTAAGGTAGCATGTAAAAGATCCCTTGCTAAGGTTGGAAATCCTTAGTCTCGGCAACATTTTAAGTAGGACTAAGGTACCTAGTACTCTGCATGCCTAGACCTTGTTCATGGGGTTGGCAAAAAAAAGCCTATAAAGGCCTACTTGCTAGACATGAGTCTCCCCAAAAATACTACTACTACTACATGTCCTTGATAATAATTCATTGTTGAAACTTTCCTTTTAATTATTTTTTAAAAATATTGTTTCCTTTTAGTGGATCGCGGGTTATCCAAAAAATATCAGGATCTCGACTTGTTTACAGAACGTATTACAAGATACATAAACGTAAATATTTTTAAAGAAATTATTAAAAGAAAAGTTTCAACAATGTATTATTATCAAGGACATCAAAAGATAGGGTTCCACGAAAAAAGTGAACATTAAAAAGGGTTCCACTTATCAAAAATATTAAGAAACGCTGATCTAGATGAAACAGCAAGCTTTTGAAGAAAATCACATAACCGGAAGTACGGTGATTTTTCAGTTTTTTTGGATTTTTTCACAAACGGCTCTAACGTTTTTTTTTCAAACATTTTTAATGTATATTGGTGTGAGATAGGTAATTTTCCAGTTGAATATCTCTAAAATGGGTTTTTTTTTGTTTTTTAATTTTTTTTTATTAACTCCTATTTTAAAAAGAACGCCCGGTTTTGAATTCAGCTTAAAATTTTAGATAAAATTTGTCTCTTCAACTAACGCTCTATTTTGTACGGTTTGTGCAGAATTTGTAATTTTTGGCAAATGCTTAAAAATTCAAAATCTAATTTTTGCCTAATTATATAAGATCATTGTAAAAGGAAGTTGTGTGCGTGTATACTCTATTCACTTTAGTCCCGGATTGTCAATATAAAAATCCAATTAAAGCAATCCTTTACATCATGGTTAATACTTTTAAGTCAAGCTATGGGTAACTAGAAACAATTAATTAAGTTACTAATGTCAAAACTATAAATTATAGGTTATGGTTAAAATAATATTTGCTAATTATATTATATTGTGATGCAGGAAGTGAAATTTTTTAAAATACTTAAAAGTAAAACGACGTACTAAAACCATTAAATGTATTTTAAATATTTTACATAATGTTTTCAGGTACATTTAGTAACAATAAGGCAATATACAAATGTAATACCTATATGCAATGCACTTTATAACAACATCATTAAAAAATAGTCTTATTTTTATATGTACTTACCTTAACATTTTATCATTACCGTAGGTACACTTTTTATGAAAATAAGAAATAATTACATTTATGCCTGTAGTAATCTTTTGAGTGAAAGCATAAACATCATAAATAACTTAACAATAAATATTTTATACATCATTAATATCATTATGATTAAGTGAAATAGATTTGATAATGAATCTTGGATTTAAAAATAATTTATGTAATTTAAGAAGCGTTTAATTTGTTTTATGTTAATACGAAAATTTTGGTTTAACTAAAGAAGTAATAGATACTAACCTGAAATTCAATTATGTAATTTTGAAATTTGAATACAGAATATTCTTTAAAATTCTGGATAGGTATTCCTAAATTTTTTATCATTCATTCCACATTTTCATCAATACGTTCAGACAATTTCATCTGTTGAATCTGAGAAACTATCAAGTTCTGATTCTGAATCAGTCTCAGCTAATGAAACTATAATGGGAGGAATATCATCCACACTACAATGTCCCATTAATTTAACCGAATCATCCCTTATAAGTTGTTCGCAGTGTTTAATAGAGTTTTTCCATATTTCAGCAGTGAATTTTGAGAGAGCTTCTTTCCATAAATTTGCTACTTTATCTCTCGAAGAAGGCAGTAAGTTTATATGCTTGTTATAGTAAGTTTTAGCAAACCCCCATGCCATTTCTATTGGATTATATTGACAATGATATGGGGGGATTCTAAGAACTTCATGGCCATGAGCAGGACCGCGCCAGCATCAATGGCCGCTTGTGTGCAGAGCCAAATTTACAGCCCCAAAATTTACATTTTTGTTGTAAAATATAAATTTTATGTAGTACATACCTAGTTTAACTGTAACAAATCAAATTAATTTAAGTGAAAAACAGAAATTTTAAAAAAGTTTTATTAACAACAAAATTTACAAAAAAAAATAGTGGAATAAAATTAATAAAAAAACAACAAAATTTTAGAAAATTATAAAAAATCAACTTTCCTAGCTTTTTTCTCCGCAAATTCTTTAATTACTAATTCTAAATCGATGGAATCCATCGTGTCGCTTTCTATTGCTATTATAGACAGATTATTTAATCTGTTTTGTGACATTGTGGATCGCATATAATTTTTAATAATTTTTAGTTTGGAGAAAGATCTCTCACCAGACGCAACTGAAACTGGTAACGTGAGTAATATTCTAAGAGCTATTGACATATTTGGAAATGATGCTATGAGCTGATTTTCAAAAATATATTCAAAAATGGACTGGGGCTCTAACTGATGCTTTTCAGCTGAAGTAGGTTTAAGATGTAATTTTAAAGATTTTATCTCTTCAAATAATTCTATTCCATCTACATCTGATTCCTTTCTAGAATCATCAGTTAGATGAAGGTGTAGATCTTTACAACATTGTAATAGCTCGTTTTCCGTTAAATCAAACATATTATAGAGAAATCCAAACATAGTATCATATCTTGTTATTCCCTCAAATCTGTCTCTTAAAGACGATAAAGCTTGATCTAATATATTAAAATAAACGTTAACTTTATAATAATTTTTTGGATTAATAATTGGTTCATCACTGTGTTCATAATCAAATTGTCTGGGTTTTCTTCGTGGTCTAACCGACTGAACAGCAGGGAAATTAGGTTCAATACCGAGTTCATCCGCAAGTGTATTAGCGTCAGTAAGAACATTATTGAATTCTTCATCTGATCGAAGAGCTAAGAAAAAATCTAACAAATTTTTAAAATGCGCTAAGCAAGTTTTTATATTTATAGTAGGATTTTGCATCATCGTGCTCAAAACATTAATTTTGATTAAAATATTGTACCAAATAATTGTTGAGCACAAAAATTTATAACTCTGAATTTTTAATGCCAAAGATTTGGCTTGATGTGAAGGACTGTGGTCTTGTACGGATAAACGATCTTCAATTACTTCTACCAATGCATCATATATTTGCCCAATTTGGTAACGCAGGGGCTTCACAGCGTCTATTCTACTAGACCACCGTGTATCAATAAGTGGTTTTAAATTTAAATTTGTTGTGTGTTTTTTCAGAATTGACCATCTTTTTACCAACGCAGAAAAAAAACAAATAATTCTTGAACTATATCAAAATAACCAGAAGTCTCAAAAGAAACTTTAGCAGCATCGTTCACTACTAAAGTTAATGTATGGGCTGTGCACGGCACAAAAAATGCTCGCGAATTTTGAGATCATCTCAACAGCTTTTAAAAAATTACCGGTGTTCCTTTATAGCTATTAAGGCAACTAGTGTTTTACAGAGGATTTAAAAATCGAGGTCGATCATGTTAAAATTCGAGCGAAGCGAGAATTTTATGATCGACCGAGATTTTTAAACTGTAAAACACGAGTTGGCTTCAATATTTTTTCTACAGCCGAGGAGTTTGTTAGCTTAAATGCCCTAGGGGCTTCGCCCCTCTCCAAAGCGGCCCTCGGAGCTCTACCCCTCTCCAAGAGGGCCCTCGGGACTCCGCTCCTCTCCAAGGGGGCCCTTGGGGCTCGGCCCCTCTCCAAAGGGGCCCTCAGGGCTCGGCCCCTCTCCAAGGGGGCTCTTGAAGCTCCACCCCTCTCCAAGGGTGCCCTCAGGGCTCCGCCCCTCTCCAAGGGGGCCATCGGGCTCCACCACTCTCCAAGGGGGCCATCGGGGCTCGGCTCCTCTCCAAGGGGGCCCTCAGGGCTCGGCCCCTCTCCAAGGGGGCTCTTGGAGCTCCACCCCTCTCCAAGGGGGTCCTCGGGGCTTCACCCCTCTCCAAAGGGGCCATCGGGCTACGCCCCTCTCCAATCGGGCACTTGGGGCTCCGCATACAAATCGGTCCGATATAATAACTGCACTTTTAATCTTCACAAATAAGGTTTTATAAACTCTTAAAGTACTCCGTGCTTTAAATGGAATGGCGTGTTTTATAGACAACATAAAGCACGCCGCATATGACCCTTGGAAACAGTTTAAAATCACGGCTGTAGAAAAAAATAATTTATTAGATTGCTCGCGTAAAGCAAGACACTGTCGTGACAAATATTGTATTATTAAAATTATTCTCTCAATCACAGCATGCCAGTGCTTTGCTTCTGCATTCAACAAACGTAGCTGCGGCTGGTTTACAGTTTGTTCTTTTGATAACAATTTTATAAGTTCTAACTGATTTTTAACATTTGCATTGTGAGTATCACTTTTTTTGTGCCTTGAAATCGATAGTGACAAATGCTGCCAGTCAGAAACACCTTCCTTTTGCGAAAAATTGTTTTTAATTTTGCCAAATATTGTACAACAAAAGCAATAAACTGCATTATTTTTTATTGAATAAACTAACCACGGTCTATTAATTTCTTCTCCATTTGGAAGAGAACGATAGAAATATTTTTTCGAAAACCTTCGACCATTTTCATTAGTTGGGAAATTAAATTGCGTTACCTGAACAGGCCCTCTTTCTACTAAAATTTTTGTTAATGTTGTTGATATTATCTCAGGCCACTCTCCAGGATCATCTGAGGTTGCTGTGTCCTGTTGCGACTGCTGTGAATCTGATGAGCAGCCAAATTTCTTTAGTTCAGAAAGCCTTGATGAGGATGACGTGCTGGCTTCTTCAGCGTCACCAACTTCTCTTCTCTCTGGTTTTGGAGACTCCGAGTCAGATGAAGTCACCTTCTCTTCCCCAGATTCGGAATCTTCCCTCATAATTTTTATTTCGACTTCTTGGACGCACGGCTCATTAAGTGGCCCGGAAAGAGAACTAGAGCTTGATTCTAATGCTACCGCTGACACATTTTCTGGCTTCAAATATTTTTCTAAAGTATTGGCCAGTTTTTTCTTTTCTTCTTTTTTTTTGTACGACAGCCTTTTCGTTTTTCTGTTCTAGAAAAATTATAACAATTTTATTACTTAATACAATTTAAGAATATGTAGGTAACTATCTGTGTATTGATTGATATATGATTGATATGTATGTAGGTACTTACCGTATTTATAACTTTTCTTCAACTTTCTTCAAAACACAATCACTAACAAAATTAATTTTCTCTACTCGATCTTCTCTGCAGCGAATTCAAAAATTAAATGACCAAATAATTATCATTGCACCCATATTACCACAGCATTAATGTAAGCATCATATAATATTATATTTCTTAAAATCAGCTTTAAACAATTAGGTACTTACCGACAAAAGAGATCGCCGACACCCCGATCAAAAATAGTATAAATACCTACTTCATAAATACGATATGTTTCACAGTCAATAAAAGCCGCCAGCCGCCAGTTTTCTGAAAAGTCACGTTTTGTTGCTTCTGATAAATATCCGGCTTTTTTGTAATCATTGCATAAAGATGCATGGAAAGCGTTCCTTCAAGTTGGCTTCGTTTAACAATTAGCCGCCACGGAATAAAAACTAACTTCGAGAATTTACATAAACAATAATCCATGTAACCATATTATCAGGTGTTCATTTACACAATAAACATTTTTTATACCTATATAGGTACATATTTTTGAACTTCTAAAATTTGAAAAGTAAAAAAAATGTGTACATTTTTTTTTGTAATTTGTATATAATTTTTAAACCTTTTTGGCCGCCCCTGAATTTGGCCGCCCGTGTGCGGTGCACACATTGCCCACTGGCTTGGCGCGGCCCTGGCCATGAGTATTAGTAGATCGATTTTAGACATCTAAAGTGGTCCATAATCCACTGGTGAGGTAAACCGTAACCCACTAGTGAGATAAATACCATGTTACTCACTACTGTATTGTTGGTATCACTGTCTAGCTATGTCGAATTCGACATTTGCAGGTTAGGTTTTGCACTGCTGTACTGTCAAACGTATAACACGAATCACAGGCGATTCTAATTATAAAATTAGTTGATCGCTTGGTACTTTCCAATTTGTCAGTATGACTTATTACGGCTGTGAATAAAACATTTATCTTTTTTAGATATTTATTGAGTTGTTGGATACAATTTTGTATCGCAGTTGTGTGTTATTACAAATAATTCACTCGATAAAAGACCCCTCCCGGCCAGGAGGCCTCGAGTGCTCAACGTTTCTCACGTGGAATATTTGTAATATAAAATACTTGAACCTAAAATAACTATTTCAATGGAAAAATGAGCATAAAGTCTACATGCTTATCGATCCTACAGCAGTTGTGTTTTACGATTGTTCTTGTAGCGATGGACAATGCCACTTGTTCTTTATTTCTAAAAGCCTGTTAAAGAATTGTGTTGCTCCAGAGTAGAAATATAACAATTAATACTGAGAAAAAAGTTATATTTTAGGATTAAGAAATAGACATGGTACAAATTCACTAGTACAATGGGATTATTAAGGTTGTCTGCTTTCCTGTTAGTAATGGTGGAATTATACCGGGTGCTGACTTGCGCGACGCACCATAGGAATTTGCATAGTAAATTCTTTATGTTCAATTATTTGCTCCCCTAATTATTTTAGAGTTAAAGTGCAAATACATTTTTTGTAGAGAAAAAAATACTGCAGCCATTCAGACTGTTGCTAACAATTTTTCATTTTCCGGAACCGAAGGAATGCAAAAAACAAACTAGCATTTTCACAAAAATCAGTAATGCCATGGAATTATTGAAACAAGCCAATGCCAACGCAAATGCGTGCGGCGCGACATGTGCTGTTTGTTTGTTTGTCATTGATGTTTGACGTTTATAATAATTCATTATTAATTACGTTCTGCTTAATGTCTCTAAAGTGCCTAGACCTTGTCCATAACAAAAATGGTTTTACGAGTATGGTGGACGTTCGTTAAGTAAGCTCCTTGTTTATTGTAAAATATCCGTATCGGCAAATCTCAAAAAGTACAACCAAAATAGACTGATTCATTTTAAGTTTAAGACTACAGGCGGGTTATTAAATAATTGTAGGTGCAATAATGAGGTTCAGAACTTATACCAAAACGAGAAAAACGACAATACGTTCAATCTTTTGACGGCAGTGACTGCATGATCGGGCGCACGCACTTGCCTTGGCATTGGCTTGTTTCAATAATTCCATGGCATCACTGATTTTTGTAAAAATGCTAGTTTAATTTTTTGCATTCCTTCGGTTCTGGAAAGTGAAAAATTGTTAGCAACAGTATGAATGGATGCAGTATTTTTTTCTCTACAAAAAATGTATTTACACTTTAGCTCTAAAATAATTAGGGGAGCAAATAATTGAACATAAAAAATTTACTATGCAAATTCCTATGGTGCGTCGCGCAAGTCAGCACCCGGTATATCTTTTTATGCTGATTAAGACAACTATGTAGTGAAATAACTAATAAATGACTAGGCAAACAATATATAAATTTGCAAACTAAATTAACTTTGAAGCTCACTGTATGCCATAGGATTTTGCATTTTGAAAAAGCAATAAATTTAATTATTATAACTATGTTCTAGTAATTTAATTACGTTTTATGGATTAAAGAAATAAAGGTAAAACTGTTTTTAAAAACAAGTCGAATAATGAATAATGAGTAAGCGGGTTACTTCACCTAGTTATTCTTCAGCAATCAAACGATTTACTATCTTTTATCTTATTAGGTGCAGCCTTTCAGAATACAAAAGCTGCTGTTTGCACAGCAATCAATTGATAAGCAGCAGTTATATAGTTCTGCCGGCACAATGCGACTGCCCACTCATTATTATTTTTTCATCTAGTATACAGTATGGGAAGTATCTATGATGAACTGTGTCCTCTATATTTATTGTCAGTATGTTTAGGACTGGCATCATTTAAACTAAAACAACGAGCTAATGAGATTACCGTAACACCCATAAGGTCTTGCAGCCTTTACAAGCTGGTCTTTTATATCATTCAGATACTGATACTTTGTATATCAGTTGCATCTGATTACATACATGTGCTTGTTGATATACAGGGAGTACGTCAGTATGTTGAGGCAGTTGAATTAATAATATACAAACTCGTGTATATTACAATAATCTTATGCAATGAGTTATACGGTTTGCCTGTTAAGGGAATATGGAAAAAGCTTCTAACAGTGGAGGAATATTTCGAAGCATTACCCTGCAATAGCAAACATAATAATTATTTCAGGGAGATATGTACTACCATAATGGTTTTCAAGTACCTGCTTATTGCAATACGGTTTTTTCACGCATTAGTTACGATTATTATTGATGTGAGAACGGCCGTTGGCTTTATTAGCTACATAATAGTTGCTGCTTATAAGCTGGCGATAGAGTTAATATTTTGCTGTCTTCTTATGTTCTTACAAAACAGATTTCAAAAGCTTAACAGTTTTTGGGCGAATGACTATCAACTTACAAAATATGAAGAAATTTAGGGTGTTAATATTTATCACATTGCAAAATTACACCAAGAACTCTTTGAAATTGCTGAAAATATCAATAAAATCTACAATTTCCCAATTTTATTGATCCTAGCATTTCAATTTCATTCGACTGTTACTCGATCTTTTCGGCTACTACACCAAATTTTGAACATTGATGGAGATCTAGGAACAACCATGTTTACATTCTTCATTTTATGTCAACATGTTTTTGACATGACGGTGGTCATCTTCATCTGTGGAAGCTTTAGTAACCACGTAAGTAATCTTAAAGTGTAACTTAAACTATAACTTTGTTAGACTTATAGCACATGCGTAGTACCTACTTAAGTAACAATTTTAATTGTTTCCCACTTCCTCACCATTCACCTGGTCGGTATCATAACGAACGAGTTTGTTATGACAAATGCACAATTCACAGTTATACAGTGGGCTAAATATGTCGTTTTCACCTAAAAACTACAAAAAAAGTATGTAATTTTGCCTAAAAATTACGGACAAACTACTGACTACAGTCATTTATTAAATTGCAAAAATGTGTATTTTTTGTGGTCGTGGGAAAAATAGCGTACATAACTAGTTCGAAAGTGTATAGTACGCTCGTACCTATTTCAAGTCACTCGGCTCAGCTTCGCCTCGTCTCGTTTCTCAAATATACTCGCACAATATACTCCACTTTCGCAGGTTGTTGTGTAATATACTATTAATAAACTACAGGTCTTCAGTAAGCACCATTTATAAAACCATTCATATACCTATATTGCTGCGACAGTAAACCTAGGAGTCTAATAAACCCAAAATGGTCCTAAATAATGACGTTCTGCAAGAGGTTGTCAAAGCTAATAATTTAAATCCGTTATACAATCTATTCTACTTATAAATACTTTAGTTGGGTACTTTCTGTGTTACCTTGGAGAGCGTAATGAAACCTATAATAAGAGTATTTGGTCTTAGTTGATAGGTGGTATTACATTCTTAATGATGCTATGCTTATAGCTACTTTACTAATTGTTTAATGATAGCTACAAAACTATTTTATTTTAAATTATTGATTCCTTGGACATTTTAAGTTATTATTGCGTACGGTAAAGCAAAAATGTTTTGCACTTATAGGAGCCATATAGCGTGGACGTTTTATGCTTTTTTATATTACCTCTGTAGTCAGTACGTTTATAAACTGGTTAAATACGCTATGTTGTACCACCTCTAAACGAGGGGTTGACAAGCCTCAGCAAGCGCTTTTAACGTTTGGCAGAATATGGCGTGGTGTAAGGACTAGGCAAAAAAATATTTCCGTGTTTAAAATTGTAAAGTAGCATTTTTAAACTTAGGCGCCTTGTTGTAGCTCACAACATAAAAAACCAAGATAGCTACGTAATAATACGTCACCTACCTTGGGTGCTTCGCTGCATACCTAGATAACTCGTACAGCTAGAGGGGTTGCAGAAAGAACACAAACAAATGACAGGAATAAGAGCATTTAGTTAAACCCAAATGTCACAGTAGCACATGAATTACATACATAAGCCGTTAGGCTCAGCGACAGCAATTAAAGTTTGTAGGACCATTGCCTATCAAATGAATTAATAAACCACAAATAAAATTAACTTCCAAGTATCAAGTCACCAATTGCTAATTGTAGATCTAACTACAACTTCAGGCTAACCGCCTGTGCTACCGCAATTGACCTAAACGCGCAATGAACGCCGCTTATTTGTGATTACAGATATATGCATATTTCAGCAATTTAGAAATAAAATCTAGCCCTTTAGCGTTAGTAAATGATTGAACCAAAAGAGTTACTAACACGCTTCAGTTTGAGTTCCTAAGGCTTTAGTAAGAACTGATATAGTTGCGGCTTTTGCCTTTGTCGATCAAGAAAACGCTGAGAAGGGCATGAATTTACAATTTAGTTCTTTGCAAATATTCACCGAGCGGCAGGGGAGATTCTGGTGCGATGCATATATCAATGAAGATCTCTAAGCCGGATTTGGCTGCATAATTTTTAGAGTCCCAATGTTGCTACTGTTAAGAAGACAAATAACACCAACAGTAGGAGGCACGTAAACTGGAATTCCTAGTTAGGGTGTAGAAGCGAAATAGGGAGAACTAAATAAGCCTTATGACAGTCCTCAAGTTAAACTTCAAGTTAGCCTTCAGGTTAGCCGTTGTGCTAGCCGCAAGTTAGCTCATGGGGACCGATTTAAATATTAAAATTAGTGTGCAAAATTGAGCTAAAAGAAGCATTCTTACCAACTGTGTTCACTTCCGATTGTGTAGAAAATGACACCGCAGCGGTTTTTATTTATTGAGAGGCGCAGTGGCTCAAGCTTAAATATCGGAATCAGTACGGAAATATAAAATTAGATCAGCATTGTTACCAACGCTGATTGTGCCCGTTTCCGAAATAGTAACGCTCTAGCGGTTTAGTTTGTTTAAAAACAAGTACGGCTTCAGCCTACTCAAAAATTATTTCCTCAAAGCGTGCTTTTTAAAAAATCAATACTAATCCAGCGGCCTACTCGAAATCGAATGCCCGTATACATGCTGCGTCACGAAAAGCTGCAGGTGTCTATCTCGAATGGCAGACGCTTGCTGCGATAAACCTGAGTTTTTTTGATACAATCTTTAGATATAAGGTGGTCCGAAAAAAGATGTTAAACGCAATAACGCGCCATTGAAATGAAATTGAAACGAATCGTTACAATGTATTCTTAAAATGTGCAAACGAAAGTTTACTAAAGAAATTTTCCCCACAAGAATTTCAAAGATTTATACATTTTATAAAAAAAAATATTTTGAAACTATCAATATTTTGTTTATAAATGTTATAAAACTGCGTTAAAGCATCTCGTATGTACTAAAGCGACTTTTTTATATAACAACTAGCAAGATGCCCGTTCTTCGTACGGACTACAAATGTTTTTTCTTCTAAATCTTAAACGAATTCTAGAATGCTCCCTTCCTCCCTCATTCAATACGCTAAACCAACAAACGCTGCAAAACAATATTGTAGGTAAAAACAAACAATATTCTTCCGAAAAAAGTTCTCCATAAGCCTTTTATGTTTCACGTATCCTTTAGAAATGTGTATGTAATTGTCGTTCTCCTTGTATAGTTTGATAAAACTATAGGTTTAGAGTAACAATAATAATAAATGTACTTATTAAATGTTATATTCATAAGTTGTAGCAACATACCAGTTTCCACCACTTGGAGGTGGAATTTCGGAAATCCTTCAATTTTATTCTAAACTGAACACACGGAAAAAATCAATAACTTTAAGCTCTTTTTTAATTTCTTTTTACTTTTACCCCATTTTTACCCCTTTCACAATGAAATTTAGAATAAAAATTTTAAACCACTTTCTAAAGATTTAAAAAGCACACTTATGCCCAAAAACCATGGTTATCGGGAACCACAGGAAATACGAAAGGTTCTATAATTCACCCCTGAATCCAAATTCGCACCTTTAGGAGTTGATCTGTGTACAATCCTAAATTACGTTTTTAGGAACTTGTATAGGTAACCTTTCTAAGTAAAAACCAAATTGATATAGGTATTATAGGGCCTTAAGAGAGAAATAACGTGAAAATACATTTTAGCACTTTTCTTTCCTTTAGGGCTTCGAAAACTTTTTTCCTAGCTCTTCGCTACGTAACTAAAGAACTTTTCGTGCCAAATTTCAAGTTCCTGGTACCAAGGATTACTACGGATCCCCTTTGTTGAGTTGGTGGTTTATCTTCTATACATATAGATTATAGCGGAATACCTGTTTTATCCCGTTGTGGATGAAATTTCAAAAACCCCTTTTAACCTATTTTACTGTGGAATAGAACTTACAGCAAAAAAAATTTATAATTTTAACCCCCCGTCCCCTCTTCAACTTTTCCTCCTTTTACCCCTTTAGGGTTAAAATTTTCAAATTCCCTTACACCCCTTTCTAAATATTTTAAAAATACATCTATATGCCAAAACAAGAATGTTCTAACTCAATAAACATATGAGATACGAAGGGTTCTTTAATTCACCCTTAATCCAGATTTGCACCTTTAGGGGTTGATTAGGTCAAAATTCGAAAATACTTTTCTAGGTATTTGCATTGATAATCTTCCAAAGCAAAAACCAAATCGATATCGTATCGGGTGTAAGAGATATTGAGGAATTCATGAAAACACATTTTACCCCTTTTCGCCCCCTTAGGGGTTGAATTTCAAAAAATCCCTTTTTAGCACTACCTTACATAAAAAGTTAGACCTTCCACCCAAATTTCAAGTTTGTAGTACCGGTGGTTTCGGCTCTGCGTTGATTAGTCAGGGTTGTGACTTTCCTTTATATATATATATATATATATATATAGATTAGTGGAATCGATGTGTTTAAATGCGTTTTTACAAAATGTTGCCCAAAGTGGTTGATCTATTTTTAAAAATACTTTAGGAAAAGGACCGTTTTGGGAATAAAACCGTTATTCTTCAGTTAAATAATTCTTAATATACTTAATTCCTATAGAAGAAATAAATAAGCTAATAAATATTTGAATAAGATTACTTAGACTCTATCTAGTTGCCTATAAGGTCCTGTAGGCCTGCATAAAACAGTTTGGATTAAATTAAAGACGTATCATCCTGTTTAAAATCCAGCATTTTATGCCAGAACTTTCATAACATTGATTAGTTCTAATATGGCTTTAAGATTGTTGTTCATGTTGGTTGCCTAAATTTCTACCTTTCTTCTCATCCTTCCACCTAACCACAAAGTGGTTCTATGAGCCCTCTTTGCCCTTAGGCCGGGTAGGTGGCTAGCCTTGCCCGTCAACACTGAGAAAAAGTTCCCTTGTTAGAGGTTAACGACTACCGCAGGTGTTAGCGTGGTAGCCGGGGAGCGTACGATTTTTAAACTTTAGAGTCGAACCTGGGCGGGCCGCCTGAGAGGCGAGCATTTGCTCGCGGGGCCATCCGCTCACCTGTAAAAACCTGTAAAAATCATTTACTAGTCTTTGCCTGTGTGTGATAAACCACTTAGATCAACATTTATAAGCGGTTTGTGTTCGAAACCATGCCGTTTCAAATTGTGCAAACTATTGAAGACGGCGAAGTTTTTTCGGTTGTCTCATCAATATGGGAAGAAAAAGAGCTATTAAGATGGCCTGATAAACCTAGCAGACTTGCTGACAAATTAAGCCACCAGGAGCCTGGTTTGTCTGGGTGCTATTAATAATTTTAAAATAGTTTATTTTCATCTTCCTTTTAAAATGGCTATTTTTTTTTAATTTGCCAATAGCTTCTAATTGTGACATGATCTTACACACTTTGCAGTATGCAGACACTAACGCTTGCCACTTTCATAACCTGTTTTTTAAGAACTTTCAGTTTTATTTCAGTACATTCCACACAAATAAGATTTAAGAAGCTTTTAACACATTATTGCTAAATTGTGCCCGTTAACAAGGTTACAATTTGTTAAGCGTAAAAGGTTTTCAAATAGGACTTATGATACCTGCAATAATATTTTGTAAAGCATTTGTAAAACAGTTTTAAAACATCACAAGTGTATACCTACGTGGTTAAAGCAAATTTGTCGTCGAATGTTGTATCAACACCAGAGAGTTTTATAAAGTACAGTGAACGGTACTAATAAACCTTCTACAAAACTATAACTAGAGTGTGATCAAAAGGCTTTATGATTTCATTTTAAAGTACACTACAAGGCTTTTTAATAAATATTTATACTCTAGAAATATATTTAGCCTTCAATAAACCAAATTTAAAAATAATTAATCTAGACACATCCTTTATAAAACCTCCATAAAATAAGAACTATGCTAAATTGCATTTAAATTGTTACTTGGGCAGGCATTAAAACTATCACCGCTTAATGCTTCAATCTGAATAATTACATTTAATCGGTAAACATTACATGATAGGTAAGTGTGCACCTTATTTGCTTGTGTTTATATATGCTGTCTTTATATTTTAGTCTATTCAGAAGTCACAACTGCCGTGAAGAGGAAACGTTTCATTTTTAGAATGGAACAAGACACAAATCAAAGTCTGCGTGATATTTTGTATACATAAATACTTAAATAGTATGTCGGCAATATTTCTGTAGGTACGGACCTATTAAGCATTAACCTCGCCGAGCTTTAAAGGTTGTCAAGGAAACGACTGAATGCAACAACGGACGTGGACGCGACAAAAACGTAAATAATTCTCGTAGCTATAGTAGCAATATTATTATGCCCCCTCGATTTATCACGACAAAAATTATTTTTGGCAAAATCCATATACATAACGTCTACTTGTACACCTTCGTCCAGAACTCCACTAACATAGTTAGTAAAATTAATTAAATTTGTTTCAACTGAACGTCCCTTTATAAACCCATGCTATTCACTACAGACCCACTGTTTTATATAATTAGGTAACTGTGCACATAATAGTTGCTCAAAAATTTTTGCAGGTGTAGATAATATTGCAATAGTAGGTCTATAGTTTTCAACATCCTCCCTATTACCAGATTTATGAATTGGAGTAACACTTGTTAGCTTCCACTAGTTAGGGAAAATGCTAGATTTTAATATTACATGAAATATAATAAATAAAGGCTGTTTCAACAGTTCGTGATAGGCTTTGTATAAAAGCGACGGTATTTTGTATTTTGCTTACCGACGCGGTGGCATCTAGCATGGTCGTATTTTGTGATAGTTAGACCTAAGCCATTGTTGTGCAACTCTGTTTCCTCCACTTTTTCGTTGTGATCGTCTTTTACCCCAAAGATACGCAGGTTGTTCCTACAGGGGTATTGTACCAAGTAGTCGAGACCGCTTTGTAACTCTTCATTTTCAGTTTCTAACTATTTCACAGTTGTTTCCGTCGTTTCAAATTTCTCAAACAACTTAGTCATTTTTTTCTTCGATCTTGCTGGTAACGATCGCAGATACAACACCTGCTATTTTTCGTCGGGAAAGTTAAAGGCTCTGAGAAGTTTTAACGTATTAACCCTTAATAAGGGCGTTATGGACTTATACCTTGGGTTAGCTAAAATCCGAAAAATATATTTACACTCAAATATATACGATTTAGGAAAATACACCATATACTTACTAGAAATTTATTGTGTTTAACTAAAATTACATCCTAATATGAAAATCGTAAATAAATGATTTGTACATTAATAAAAATCAATCAGTTCCTCTGGGAAATACGTTTCGTGGTTTCTGGTTCTTTCGCAACCCAATTAACACGAACTGGTCTAAGGTTGTGGAGCGTGACCTCTGCACTGCACCTCTTGCGCCTGCCGGCGAAGTCGTTTAGAGCGATATGAATCGGTACAATGTTCCTCGCTCTGCCAAAATATGTGCAAAATATAGAGATTAAACAAAAGGTACCTAGGATTCCGAGATGGTGAATTTACAGAAGTAAGTTGCAGCCGTGCCTTAAGATGTAAATCTGGGGCCCTCAGAATTACACGAAAGCGTAGTTTTACGTTTGTGATTCGTCCGAGAACGGTCTGCAATCTTTTTGTCCGCTGGTGGCCGAGGGTTTTGGCCGTGGATGTGTTGGTATGTTGGGGGCAATTTCACCTTCTGCTTTAGCGGTACCATGGGCCTTTGAGCGGATGTTGCTCTAAGCGGTTAACCCTGAAAGACAGTCTAACAACCAAGCAAAGGTTTTTTTTCTAGCGGCTTTGCTTCTACGGGTACGGAAAGTTTCTCTCAAGTGCCTACAACTGGCAGTGTAACCTTCTTTTATACCTTTTTTGGCACGTTATCGGGGTACTCGTTCTAGCTTCCACTGGAGAGGAAACGTCAACGTCGTTTATACACCGCGACTCGCGCACAGCGGTTGTTATCGTAAACGGCGCGCTGGGTAGATGTAACGCTCGATAAGGCGATGTACAAATTTATATATATTTAATGTATCAATAAAATTTGCTGCAGTAGCTACCGTTACAAGGTATAAAGTTAAAATTCAAAATAAATCATTGCTGAAACGCCAGATCGAGCGTATATTAGCGAGATTATCCGTTTACTCTTCTGAGAATATAGATAACACAGCATAAATCCTAAAAAAAAATAGCACCGTCGGAAAACTACGAATTAAACTGTACATACATCTATAAAAACATAATTCACAATTTACACGACTTCGAAGGAAAAGAAAAATGCATGGACAGTGACTGCCGGCGCGGATACATAAGATGTTGAGCAGAATGCTCATGATTTGCACTGACTGACCGCATGCGAGTGTAGCAGGAAGACTGGCAATTCGACGCGATGGAATGAGTTCTTACCAACTGATAGGGTAATAGTAAGACGAATGTCGCTAAGAAAAACAAAATGGCCATTTTAACATTACCACCAGAAACGGGAATCTGGTAGTTCTTGTTTGGATTGTTTATTTTAATACATGCATGTATAGCCTGTATGTACTTTGTTATTGCTAATTAGGCCAATTATTGTAACCTATCATAACGAAGAGTGCGGATACGGCCATGTTCAGTGTATGCAGCGCTAGATTACATAGGTGCTGCGACCAACAAAATTAAACAGTATTCTTGAAGAAATTAGACAGTCGCTGGTATTCTGAGCCCAGTACACACGTCTGTCAGCAACCCGAAGTGATTTTCGCCGCCTGTGACTTAAATAGAAACGTAAGTAAATCAAGTTTACTGCAAGTGTTTGTGTGCAGCATGGTATTATGGGTACCTTATGTGAGTGCAAAACAATTGTGTGCTGAGTAGGTACGCCATTACTAAAACCCCATGTGAGTTCGAGATGTTGCAATTGTTTCTTGACTTGAATCGCTAGAGAGGCGATAATCAGCAAGCAGGTATATCCTCGATGCATCGTTGCAGAGGTTCCATAGCACGTGTCACTTGAGGGATGACTTAATCACAATCCGCTAAACAGCAGTTTCTAAGCCTAGAGCAAATGCTAACCCGATGCAGGGCATGTTTGAAGTTTAACTCATAAGCGTTAGCTTCAAGCTGTATTGCAAACATTCCTCGAGCTTAAATGAATGCGCTTAATGGACTTATAAAGACGTACGTGAATGGCGAAGCCGGGTTTTGATGCCTAAAATTAAGACGGCGGATTTCGAGGCAGCTTAACTTTCACGTATTTTGCTATCCTTTGAGTGCTAAATTATCTATTCTTATTTAACACCTTTGTTTCCCTTGAAGCTCTGCTTTGATCTGATGCGAATGGGATTTATTTCAGCACAATTTTTGAGTTGTGGTCACAGGGCGCTTTTTTAATTAGATTTTCATTGGATGTAGAGTTGACTTAAGTCAATTCACCCTATCACACTTTGTGCGGCTTTCTCGACATCTGCATTTCTCAGTTTCTCTTTCTCCTCTCTGGCACTCACATCAACAGACTTTCTAAACCGCCCGAGACTGAGAACAAGCAGCATGACAGCATTTGCATTCAGATAGCGCAGCTGATACGTATTTGCACTGCTTGGAGTTCTGCGTGATTGACACGTTTAATTTTGATTGCGAAGTTAAATGCAGACAAAGCAATTTCATGGTAAGAACTTTTTTAAGTTACCGAAATATGCGGATGCAAATTTTTATCTCTTTCAAGGACTATTTTTAGAGCAATTACTCGCATATATGGCGCGCTCATGCACACAGCGTAATATGACAACGATAATACCACCAACCAGGCACCGTTCAACCTATTACGGAAACTACATGTGACTTAACGTATGACTGTTGCCAAGAGCACATGGGAAAATATATATAAAGACTTACCGTTTATTCTTGTGTGGAATTATTTACTAATGGAAATTTATATAAATTGCTTAAATTGCCTGTGAGTGCATAATGTTTTCAATCTAACTTACGTAATAAGTGCAATTGTGCAGCATATAAGTAATTGGGTTTGTATATTAAACAATTTTAAAAATAGGAAACAGCTACGTAATGAGCTTGTGTAGCAGGGAATAGTATGCATTCATTAGTTCCTTTCCTAGTGGAAAACATGAAAAACGTATATACTGAGCTTTCCCCTGTATATTTGTTAGCTGCATGTTTAGGAGTGGCACCATTTACTGTAAAAAGTCATGCTGAAGGATGGCGCTTAACACCTATTAGGTGTTGCAGCTTTTACAAGTTGTCTTCTTATATGCTTCAGATAATGATATTGTGCGTGTCCGTTGCATTGGACTACATACACGTTGTTGATGATCACGAAGGAATGTTGAAATATATTGAGGCAATTGAACTGCTAGTAACCAAAATAGTTATATTGTAATAATTTTTTCCGACGAATTACATAGTCTATTCATTATTAAAATATTTAATGAAGTTGCAATAGCTGACACCCTACTGAAATCTTTTTCCTGGAGTGTTAAATATGAGAAATCTGTTAAGAGGATCTGCATTATTTTAATTGCTTTTAAGTTCTTTCTTTTAGCAGTACACTACTGGTACACATTAAATAGGTTTTTTGAAACTATTAGACACAGCATTGGCGCTACCGTCTATTTTCTAGTGCATATTTATAAATTCACAATAAGGATAATATTTTGTAGTCTCCTATTACTGCTACAAAGCAGATTTCAAAAACTGAACGGTTTTTGGGGAAGTGCCTATCAACTTTTTAAATCCAGTTGGAGTACCACAGGCGCACAGAGTAGTAATATTTGCGAAATTGCAGAATTATACCAAAATCTGTATAAAATTACTGCAAGTATTAATAAAACTTATAATTATCCACTTTTATGGAGCATGGGAATTGCCTTTCAATCTATAGTTTCTCAGTTATTGCAACTACTACGCACAATTGGGAGAGCCGATGCAAGTCTAGAAAGCACAGTGTCTTTGTCCTTCCTTTTTTGTCTAAAAGTGTTTAATATGATGCTGATTATTATCACTTGCGGAAGTTTTAGCAAGCAGGTAAGCTATTTTCATGTTTACCTTAATTATAATATGATAAATCATTAGTGGAAGGCTATACTTATCGACTTAACAAGTCTTTTGAGATTTTTACGGACATAGCTTTTAAAATAATCCGACAGTGCAGCTGTTGCCTTTCATAGTCTGAAAGTATAACCCATATACGTAAATGGCTATTACCAAAATTGTTGAGTTAAAAATTCATGCCGCCACTGCTATTTTATGCATGCTTAGAATAGCAGTTCGATGAATAAAAAGTTAGCGCAAGGGGCCAAAGGCAGTTGAATGCAATGTCACCATCGTGACTATATCATTGAACCCTATAGGCAATATGGAATCATCAGATGTTAAAGCTTCCAAGAGATATCCCACGAACCCGAAATTCCGTTTTGTTTCGTTACTGTACAGTAGAATTTTATTTCGATCTTTTATCGGATCTTGGAAGCACTTGCAACCATACACCACAGGGTTCAGGCCTATGCTGACGTACCCCTGAATAACCGCCTGATTCCTAACGCACGTTATTGATGTTTTAAGGTTCCGGTTAGTGGTTCTTCAAGCTACGGAGCTCCGACTGTGTACATATCTCAGCAAAGAGCTCGCACTTGATGATCCACTAACCAAATCTTCACTCAGGCCGGTGTTCGGTGTCGTATTTCGGTGTCTTTGAATGACTGCGTTTAGATAAGTTGAACCTGTTTTATTACTGTAAATTTTTAATATGTCTGCCTTACCATGCATGTGTGAAATATCTAAGAACTGCCCTCTCCAACCGACCTGAATTGTGAGCGCATTTCCTTTGGGAAGAGTAGAGCACCATTTACAACTAGGCTGCTTGCTTGCAATTAAATTTCTAGAACTGCATTCTCTATATTGTTTAGCGTTCCTGGCATCATTCACGTAAATACTGTAGTGACTATTTGTTGCGGCAACCGCATTTGCTGCTGTGGCCGGAGAGATTTGTATTTTACTTTCTATCCTTGTTCAGTAAACTCTACAACGGACATAATTCGGTAAATTTTTTGTAGCGCGTTGTAGTTTATAATGCAATAAAGATATTAGAGTAATTAAAAGGCTGACTTTGGTAGTCTCGCTGCATGTTGGAGACAGCCAAGCCGGGTGTGATATTTTTCATCCACTGGCCGAATTCCGCTGTTTCATGCACCCATAGGCTCTTTCCGTACATATCAATAAAATGATGGAACTAAAACGGGTGGAAAAGTGAATGGGAAATAGAATGAAATAAAAGGTGGACGACAAGGTCTCAAAATTTATTTGACCGAACAATAGCCCACGTGAAAATAAGCTAAACCTCACCTAGCTCAAACTGTGGGCGGATAGTAGACATTTCGCTTCAAGAAAAAATCTACTGTACCACGAAATAATCAGGACGCTGCGGCGATCCAACAACGATACTAAGACTGCCCCTGGGCCAATGGTTTCGCCGAGAGAGATCTGAACGTAAACCGTCACTCAAGAAAACTCTCATACAAGTAGGTCGTGCGTGTAGTTTCAAAAGCAAATAGAAGGCCTTTTTACAACTTCGAAAAGAAAGTCATCTCCCAACTCAAAACTGCGCATTCGAGAGTTTGGAGAAAAACTTACGTTGCCCCTGACGGCGTTCGAGATTATCGAATATGCGTCGAAATCGGCTAAAATTTATTAAGCGGCGCATGGTAACGATGGTTTAGATTTGCTCGAATGGTATCTAATTAATATAAAATAAGGTTACTACAGCAACACATAAGTTATAGGGTCAACTAATTCAAATAAACGATTACTAAATATCTCCCACTTAAAATTTATTTGTGGCGCTTGGCTGCACTATTAGCCTATTTAGAACATAACATAATTAGCATCACTAGAACTTGGAAAAGGCAATCTTGAATCTAACATAAGCTTTTGCGTTCATGTTGCCAGATAACATTAGTAATGAAAGCGACTTGTATGAGATACTGCTTCAAGATGGCGAATAAGGTGATGTAATGCGTCACAAACTGGTTTTAGCTTCAATGACACCATGTAGACATTCTAATTGGTTTTTAATTTTGCCAATGCAAACTTAAACCATTCTTGAAAAGTGTAAAATCAACCCATCTACAAATTGAGTATCTTCATCGGGTGATATGAAATGCATGAGCGGGTTTGTTCCGGTTCTTAGACTTGCTAGTGTGGCCGGTAGTAAGTATATTTTCATGAGTGTTAGGTAACTAATAAAATTTACAAATGTACTGTGATATCATTTGTGAAGGTGAGGGCAATTACGTGTATTCTTGAAGTCGAAGTTATTCAGAAATTCCGCATGGTACTTCACACGCTTCGTTGCCGAATGGAATTTTTTTGCGGGATTTTTCAATTCAATCATCAGCAAGAACATAGAGTGGCGTTGCCCCATCATACCTCTTAAATAACACAGGTCTGCGACCAAATTTTTTTCTTTAATATAATGGGTGATTCTTATGTATTTTGGTGCGCTGAGTTCGAAAATGCCCTCAGTTTTTTCCCAGCACGTAAGCATTTTTCGCAAAATGCATTTTTCTGCGGGATTGCCTACCTTAAGCCGTATATTTATGAATATGCCGAAAAAAGTTGTTTTTCCTATTCGGCTTCATAGTTTTATATTAGAAACTATGAAATATGATAAAAATTAGTATATTTAACAGTATTAGTCAGCGTATGAATCATGGAAACCCATTACCTTAATAGTATGCAATTAAGGTTTATCGCTTTTCTTCGGTGTTTTCAGATTCCAATGTTACTGTAATAAATGTTTTTGTTATTAAAAGTACATAAATAAATAGGAGAAATTCTTTCTGGTAATTAGCGTAATTGTGGTGACCATTATTGACAAATGAAACCTGGATTTTCCCATTGCCCTATATATACCCCTCGTAGTCCTTGGATTTGTTCATTTCAATTTAAATATTCTTAAAGTGTCTTTCAAAATGTCTTCAAGAGCTTGTGTTAATAATCCTGATAGTTTCTGTTACATTTGTGGTGAACTTGTGTTAAAAAAACAATTTCGAAGTATTACGGAGTTTATTAAAAAAGTGTACTTTGCCTATTTTGGTGTGAAGATCGGAGATCAAGAAAAATCTTGGGCCCCTCATGGAGTGTGTTCAGGCTGTGTTGAAGGACTTCGCATGTGGTCTAAAGGAAAGGTGAAATCTTTTCGTTTTGGGGTGCCTATGATTTGGAGAGAGCCGAGAAACCACGGCGATGACTGCTACTTTTGTTCTTGCAACATACAAGGGTACAATGCCAAAAATAACAAAGATATATGTTACCCAACCATGCAATCTGCACTTCGGCCTGTGCCCCATGGACCCGGTATTCCAGTACCAGTGCCCCCACACAATTTTGACGATTTGCCAGAGTCATCAGAGAGCGAGTCAGAGCAGTTGGATGGTGAGTTTCAAGTCGAAAACTGTGGACCACAACAGTTTTCACAAGAAGATTTAAACGACCTCGTTCGTGATTTAGGGTTTTCTAAAGAGTCTGCTGTACTACTGGGCTCTAGACTTCAAGAAAAGAACTTGTTGAGATCTGGAACTTAATTCTCTTGGTACAGAAGCAGAGAAAAACAATTTGAGTCAAATTTTTCTCAAGATGGCGAACTTGTATATTGTTCTGATGTTCCCAAGTTGATGTCAATGTTTAACATTCAACATGTGTCAGATGAATGGAGGCTTTTTATTGACTCGTCAAAAAGAAGTTTAAAAGCAGTTTTGCTACACAACGGCAATAAATACGCTTCTGTACCCGTGGGGCACTCTGTGCATCTAAAAGAAAAGTATGACAACATGGCTTTTATCCTTGATAAATTGAAATATAAGGAGTTTGGATGGCCTATCTGTGGTGATCTCAAAGTCATCTCTATGGTGCTTGGACAACAAGGTGGCTATACGAAATTCCCCTGTTTCCTATGTGAGTGGGATAGCCGGGCAAAAGCACAGCACTGGAGCCAAAAAGTGTGGCCAACGAGAACTTTGAAGGTTGGAGAAAAAAATGTTCACTTTGAGTCTTTGGTTGATCCCAAAAAAGTGCTTTTACCCCCACTTCACATCAAGCTTGGACTTATGAAGCAGTTTGTCAAGGCATTGCCAAAAGATGGCGAAACGTTCAAATACCTTGAAAAGAAATTCCCGGGACTGTCTGAGGCAAAGTTAAAGGAGGGTGTTTATGTTGGCCCGGATATTCGGAAACTAATGAAAGACAATCAGTTTGAAAAGGTGATGAAAAAAGCTGAGAAAGAGGCGTGGATATCATTTAAAGAAGTTGTGACTAAGTTTTTGGAGAACAATAAGGACCCGGATTATAAAGAAATTGTAAATAAAATGTTGAAATGTTTTAAAACCTTGGGGTGCTATATGAGCTTGAAACTTCACTTTTTGAACTCCCATTTGAGTTATTTCCCAGAAAACCTTGGTGCCGTAAGTGAAGAGCAGGGCGAGAGGTTCCACCAAGACATCAAAGAAATGGAACGGAGGTACCAAGGACGATGGGATGTGAATATGGTGGGAGACTACTGTTGGATGCTTCATAGAGAACTTCCAGACATCCCACACAAACGGAAAAGCTCAAAACGGAGTTTTGGGGGAAAAAGATGTAGATATTATAAAGAATTATAAATCCTTTTTGTATATACTACATATTATTTTTATCAAATTGTATTTAAAAATGTAAATAAACCACTAGTAATATATATTTTTCTATTTCAAAATGCATTTTTACCTATATGTACTGCGGGTTTTGCATAACTTTCTTTTTCATTTTGCGGAAAATCCCTACGTGCTGGAGAAAAACTGAGGTCATATTTGGACTCAGCGCACCAAAATACATACGATTCACCCATTACGGTGAACAAAATCAAAAAATTTCAATTTGCAGGCCTGTGTAATGCACAACACTACAAGCCGTGTTAAACCGGAAAAAGTATCAAGGCTTCATTCAACGGTATACTAATTTCGGATTTTTGTAAACAAACTTCCCATTATCGTTTATAGGGATATTATCACAGAAAAGTTAGTTATTATGCCTATTGGTTGTGTTTTTTACAACTACGACCACAAGTACATTTCATTTAATAATGAGTGTTCATTACTGCTTAACAGAATTTGACCGATGGTCCGTTTAAACCAATGACTATAATTGGTTTAAATATACCCTTGTTATTTCTGTGCTAATGGTCTACTGTGCAGCAGCCCTACATTTTAAATGAGGCATACGACGCAGGATACAGCTCTACTTGTCTTATGAAGAACCATTATTTTCACGAACGCAAACGTCTTTTCTATCAGCCTAAGATTCTTTTGACTGAGCTAATTCGAACAACCTTTATACTTGTTGCGTGTCGTAACTGTGGTTTTCCCTCAAACAATTTTTATGTAGAATAACTTCTCTTCCAATTGATTAGGCTATGGTCTCAGTTTGATTAAATGGGGAGCAACGATATAACTGTACGTCTGGAAGTCCCCACCTGGAATGCAAGCCGCGGATCAATTTTGTCCTTTATAGTTCTTCGACTCTCGGACTTGAAATTTTGGTGAGACGAAAAGGTATCGTCCTTTCCAGGAAAGTTTAAAATCCATTTAAGGCTAATACCTTTATTTCTTTATACCACACCGTCTTAAGCACCAAAACCCTATAATTGCAGCAGCCTTGGTTGCCCTGTTAGCATGACAAAATATTGTAAAGATTCTTTTTGTCCCGTTATAAAGTTAACGTGTTGATAAATGGTTTTTGTTATACCTACAAGAGCGATAGAAAAGTGAGGCCATACATAATACATATATGAGTTGTATTATTATTAGTTTTTTCTTTCACTGGTTAAAATTTGCAGTCGTTGATATATACTTGTTCGATAAATGCAAATACATATTTCGTAAAATAAGAAAAGTTGATAGTTGAACTGCATCAACTATTAATAGAAAATGATGTTGGCAACACAAAATCATCAAGTGAAATAGTATGTGGGTTATATTAAAAAATAAATAGTTGTTCGCCTGAAACAGGAAACCCAAGATAGCTCTAATGAAAGGAGACTGATTATACAGTATAAAATTATGTTCTTAAATGTGATTCACCAATGCAACGCTTTTCATAGAAGCCTTTCGATAACGAAGCGCCTTATAGATACAAAATATAAATGCTTCGCAACAAAACAAATGTTTTCGCTTAACGCCATAGCCGTAATAATAAAGTCGCATATAACATCTTAAAAGCCAAATTTACAAGTTGAGATAAGTTAAAAGTTAAGTAGTATATTAAACTAAAGCAGCCGACAAAGATCACTGGCCGCAAAGGAATATATTAGAGACTTGTCGCTTGAAAATATTAAGAAAGCTCAATGAGTCATTGCTACAATCTTGGTAATTTCAAATTATTCCTTGCATTCGAAGCAAGTGAAAACACGCAAGGTTTGTGAGTCCAATCGCTGTAGTACAGCGACGCCTGACCTTATGTTATCCAAGATATTAGGTGAAATAGCCGTGCCCTTAAATACGTCTCCAATAAGGTGGCATTTTCAACTTTACAATACAGATGTAGAATTCTCAAGAGGTTACCCTAAGTAAGTGTTTCATCACCTAAGAAAGCACTGGAAGCACCGAAAAATGCCTACAGGTAAAAAACGCGCGCAGAATAAAGGATTCGCTGTTTAACGGTTGTTTCTAAGCGTTTCATTATGAAAGAGGGGATATTAAGAATAATTCCAAAAAATTCGCAAAACAAAAATGGGCAACTAGCTCTACTTACCAACGATTGACTAAGCCTATGTCCAAGAAAACAGCATTGCAATATTTTAAAGAAAAATCTGCCAAAGAGACGATTTACGAAGATGTTAAAGTGAGCTACTGCGTAACGGTAAAAATCAATTTGGGTCGTTAAAAAATCACGTAGTCGGTACCGTTATACGGTCTTTTAATATATTTTCCTTGACAGATTATATACTTTTCAAACTTACATTTTATACAATGATATACCAAACTCTGAACAATTACAGTATCAAGAAATTTTATTCTGCTATTCGTTCTGAATTTTTAGCAAAATGGTCTGAGAATTGACCATTAAGAATTGCTTATCTTTTACACTGTAAGATTGCGACACTTTAGTTTTAAAGTAATAATTTTTGGTCAACTTTTGGTTGTGCTCTTCTTTCTAGTTCATTAATCTGTTAGTCTGTAGCTTTCGTATATATTGAAGTTTATTTCATTACAATAATATGTTTTACATATTTGGATGAGGTGCAATATAGTATTTTTTAAGGTTCTATTTAAGTTAGGCATTGAATTCTTTTTATGAATAATTTTTACATTAAGGTTTGAATAGAGGAACAACAAAGGTTTTTAACAAGATCTGAATCCCGCCTTGTGGTTGAGTAATATTCAGTTCATTAGTTAATAACTTTCCGTTGTGTTTTTTTTGTAGCTCAAATTATCTTATTATTATGAGTTTTAACCTTTACACCTAACGGAGAGCTCATTTGACTGCAATCCCCTTTCTGGAGGATATTTACACTTTTATGAAAGCTTTTTCTTTCGGGTTACAGTCAGGAGAAAATATTCATATCTTTAGTTGACTAGTTTTGATGCTACACCAGTTCTACTTTACGATTTCCCTTGTACCACTAGCAGTTGCCGCTTGTTCTTTATTCCCAACAACCTGTTGAGAAATTATATTTTTATAAACAAATTAGAAACTAAACAACTAGTATTGAACAAAATTAAATATTTTGAATTCATAAAATAGACTGATAACTAGTCCAATAATGTGGTTCAGCATTTTCTTAAATTACTCATGGTGATGATGAGATGCTATATTTTCTTATGCTGCTTAAGACAAATTTGTATCAGAATAACTGAGAAATTACTGGCGTTAATCGAATAACAGCACACTTTTACTTAAAACTAAGTTAGGGCCGATTTCATAATCAAATTTAAAGCTTCATTTAACTAAAGTGACATTAGAATGCACACAGACTAATGTGCTACATATGACATCATGCGCATTCTAACATTACTTGAGTTAAAATTAGATTTAAAATTGATTATGAAATCGGGCCTCAACCTCATAGCTCGCCAAAGACAGAAGTATTTTTTTTAAGTCGATAGAATTCATAAATATACTAGTCAATCAATTAAACTGAATTTCTTAAAAACATTGAACAAAGGCTAAACAAATACTGTTTTCACGTGCTCTACTTGATTATTCTTCAGCAACCACATGATCCTGTATCATAATGGGCGTAGTAATTTGGGGTGTAAAAAGTGCTATTTGCACATCAATCCATTAGTGGGAAGCAGTTATATACTGGTACTATTAACATACCCGCTCATTATTACTTTATCAGCTTAGTAGTAGAAATTATGGCAGAAATCTACGCTAAACTATGCCCTGTATATTTATTGGCATCATTTACCATGGAAGAACGTGATAAAAAATTAATACACATAAGGCCTTTCAACGTTTACAAGCTCGTCTTTTACATAATTCAGATAACGATTCTATGCGTATCAGCTGCATGTGATTACATGTATGTGCTTTTTGATGAACAAGGGTTATATCAGTATGTTGCTGCAGTTGAAACGGTAATACACGAACTAGTTTATATTATAATAATCGTTTGCAACTCATTATATGGTTAATTGTTACACGAATATGGAACAAACTTCTGACAGTCAAGGAATATTTCATAGCATTACCCTGGAATACCAAATATAATAATTCTGTTAGAGAGTTACTGATTGCGATTATAGTTTTCAACTTCATGCTTATAGTAGTACCGACTTGCTATGTTTCTTGTATAACTCCTTTTAATGTAAGAATTGCGTCTTTCCTGATTACCCACTCGCTAATTACTAGCTGCAGGTTTACGATACAACTACTATTTTGTAGTCTTTTTATGTTATTACGAAACAGATTTCAAATGCTGAACAGTTTTTTGGAAAATAATTATCGTCTTACAAAGTTTGTAGAAATGCAGAGTGTTAATGTTCACCAGATTGCAAAGCTACACCAAATACTTTAATATAAATCGGTGAACAGATCAAATCAACAAATGAAATCTGCGTCGCCAACTAGACGACGACGAAACAAAAGAACAAAAACTTCTGTTTACCGAAACGCCACGATCCTACACAAATTTCAAATAAAAACCTCTGCAGAAATAAAACAATAAATTACGGCATGCCAGTTTAAAAGTACAGCGAATAACCTCCATAAAACGTCATGGCAAAGGGACCGAAGCACAGAGCCCATCAGCGAGGCTCAAATTCGCCGCAATTGGAAATAGGGTCAAAGGCCAGATACAGCAGGCGAATGTACAAATACTACAAATTAAATTTTAATTAGCGGTAGGAAGAATCAAAAGCAGGAGTATTTGGTATCAAAAAACAGAAAAAACAGCGCTCAAATAATAAAAACAAGGAGAACTTTTTAACACACTCGGTAACAATAATGCTTAAGTAACTTTATACGCAGAGCTCGAGGGAAACAAATCCTTATTTTAATTAAAGCCAAACGAAACATAGCAAATGGGGTATCATTAGAATCGGCATTTCAACGGCCAGCCATTGCGACACTCATCAAGGCGCTAATATGTTGCGCCGCAAAATAAAGCGCAAAATTATTAAATACGAGGAAAATAAGTAGTCATCCCTTCTTCTCGGACCAATGAGCGTCCAGGAAGCGCAAAACAAATTACGGGGCTCCTTTAAATAGAGTTACCCAAGCCAGAAGAAATCACTCAACCCAGGAGAGTCAACCAGCAGCATCCAGCCTTCTCGGACAACACTCAGCTCCCAGCTTTGAAATCCATCAGCACCCAGCAGCCTCCAACCTGCCACACTCAACCCCGGAGAGTCCCAGCAGCATCCAGCCTTCCAGACTCAACCCCGGAGAGTCCCAGCAGCATCCAGCCTTCCAGACTCAACCCCGGAGAGTCCCAGCAGCATCCAGCCTTCCAGGACCAACTAGCAGCTCTCTTCAGGGCCATCCAACCACTTCAGGACTTAGGACGAGAACCAGCCATCGCTCTTCCGGACTTTGTCATCAGGGCCATCCAGCCACTTCAGGACTTAGGACGAGAACCAGCCAGCGCTCTTTCGGACTTTGTCATCAGGGCCATCCAGCCACTCCTGCCCCGACAGCAGCCCAAGTCGCGGCCCCCGCTGGCGACGGACCACCCGTCCACGGATACCCCTAGCGAAAGCCCGACCCCGTGCCCCAACAACGCCCCGCTCGAGCCACCGTCCCCGAGAGGGTTACTCGCGCCGCCGACTCCCTAGGAGAACCTCGCAGTCCCGCTCGACGCCCCACCCAGAGCGCCGCCTGCGCCCACAACGAGCCGTGCTCCGTGCCGCTCCCCGGGAGGATCGGGCCGCATCCAGGCCGCGTTTCCCGCCTCCTACAACCGCGAAAGGCCGCCCCATCACCTCCCGCGCCACCGGCGCCCGAGTCTAGACGACTGTTTTGTACATATTTCTTTTCTTGTTATTTTTTTCTCTGGTATATATATATACAGTCTGTTCTATAAAAAAGGCTCCGCCTTCTAGCTACTTTATTATTTATTTTAGACCCAATAAACCTCATATCAAATCAAATGACACATAAAAACCTACATTTTAACACAATCAACAAATTTTTATCTTCAATTGTTTCAGAGTGGTGACGTCACGTGCAATTTTTTTAAATGACACTGTATATATTTTTTTACATTTTCTGGTAGAGGTTTTTTTTCTCTTTTCAACAATATAAATATTTCATGCAATCGCATAAAAAAATTTTCGTGAAAAATTACAAAAACTTTTTCACAGTGGGAAGCCATGATACAAAACTGTAAACAAAAGTGTAACTCAGAAAAACAAAACAAATAGTAGCCAAACGCTTTAACTGTCAGATTTCAGAATAATCTAAAGTGTTTATTGTTTTGTTTTTCTGAGTTACACTTTTGTTTATAGTTTTGTATGGTGGCCTCCCACTGATAAAAAAGTTTTTTAATTTTTCTCGAAAATTTTCTTATGTAAGGGAAATAAAATATTTATATTGTTGAAAAGAGAAAAAAAACCTCTACCAGAAAATGTCAAAAAATATATACAGTGTCATTTAAAAAAATTGCATGTGACGTCACCACTCTGAAACAATTGAAGATAAAAAATTTTTGATAGTGTTAAAATGTAGGTTTTTATGTGCCATTTGATTTGATATAAGGTATATTGGGTCTAAAATAAATAATAAAGTAGCTAGAAGGCGGGGCCTTTTTTATAGAACAGACGGTATATATATAGTAGTAAGTTGGTTTTTGTTTGTATGTATCATCGGGTCATTAGCAATAAACGTATTAAAAGTTTACACCAATTATTTAGCAGCATCAATAAGGGTAACGTCTACACCCCTCCATCCGCTGACGCCATTGTAGAACCTACCGCTGAGCATAGACCCAGGCGTGTTAACTTTTTGAAATTACTGAAAATATCAATGAGGTGTACAATTTTCAACTTTTATTGATCATAGAATTGCGAGTTCATATTACCGTCGCTCAATCGTTTCGACTACTATACCTAATTTTTGACGTTGATGGAGATCCAGTAGTAACGATTATTACCTGCTGCGTATTATGTGAACACGTATTTAACATGATAATGGTTATTCTTACCTGTGGAAGCTTAAGTAAACACGTAAGTAATCTTAAAGTCTACGTTGAAATATCACCTGGCCAGACTTATAGCACATGTATTCTCGCTTTATAATGCTTCAATCTCGATAATTACGTCTAATATTTAAACACTCCATGATCGATAAATGTGTAGGTTATTTGCTTGAATTTATGTATTGCGTCTTTGTATTTTTTTCTATCCGGAAGTTATTACTGCCGTGAAGAAGAAACTTTCCTTATTGAGAATAGAAAAAGATACAAATTAAAGTGTGTGTGATAGTTTGTATACATAAATACTATGTCGACAACATTTGTGTACCGACGGAAATAGCAGTTATTTTTTTATTGTATGATGGCCACTTCCACATCATCTCCGTTAGCTGTTTAATTATCTAGAACTATGTCACTTTGAATATTTTTACTCGTGTTACGGAGTCATGTAGATGGTCCGCTTGCGCATACCGGTGGATGTTAACTAAGCATTTAAAGAAGCATAATTGTGCGTTTTGAAAGCCATTTAAATCGCTCTAAGAAAATATTAGCAATTGTTAGTGCTGATTTCGTATGTATTGTATGTATTATACCTAACATTCAAAACGGTTAAGCCTTACTTAGCTATTAAGGTGGTGGTTTATTGTAGGATGCTAATAATAAATACTTTGGCTATTCACAGTGGGTTGGATCACAATTCAGCTGCAGTCTTCCATGCGATATTAAAAAGAATAAATTCTTAAGACCCCAAGAACCTAATAAACACTTGAACTACTGTTGTTGCCAGACGCTACTGGTGCTCAAATAATGTGCACAATCTATCAATAAATAAGGCTTAGTACCAAAATTTAATAAAAACAATTAACCATTCATAAATAAAAATTCCCAAAAATAATACCTACTATAAATTTTAACAATATGATCGCCTTTGCTCAAAGTATATACTAAGTGCAATTAACCACAGCCAAGATATGCACTCATTCAATTATGGGGAGACAACTAAGTAAATTAAAAAATATGAGTAAGACGTAAATAACACCTGATTCGTTATATTCAAACCAAATCAGAAATTAAATTAAAAACGCCATTTCCGTTGTATTCGAAGCGACCCAAAAATTCGAAATCCAAATCATCATTATATTACATATTACAAACAACTCAGTAAATAAAATAGAATATAGGGTGTAATAATCAGAATATCGGGGTTGATTTAAATAAAGGGACCCAGAAGCGTTTGAAATGAGTATCACATGGTAGGGTACCTTGATGTCAATTTGATGTATTGTTCTTTCCAGAGTAAGGTTAGATCGTTGTTTCCTCTCACTTTAAAGTACTTTAAGGTGATATGGGACAATACTTTGTCCGTATCCTGATCGCTGCCTCTCACACTCTAAAGTGCTTTAGAGTGAGAGAAGATTAACGATCTGTCCGTACCCTGGAAAGGACAAATATTTAAATTGACATCAATGCACCTTATGAATACAATTTTAAGTCTCCATAATTATTACTGTAATTAACAGCATTTCATGAACATGAAATAATATATAAAAATATTTCAGAATGTGCTCATTAAGTAAAAAAGTACTTCCGGGATTGAAACGTGTCATTATTGAGGACGAAAAACTTAACGTTTCACCCACTTTTATAAGGGGCTTCATCAGGAGAAAAACGCAAAGGACCATGGTAACTCAACGTGTAAACCACGCCAGCGGTGAAACTCGACTAACGATCGGAAGAATAAAAACGTACATTTATAGGCAATTGACGTCGCGGTTTAGTAGATGCTCTCGTGGTTTCGTGGTGGTGGGCGAGGCTTAAAAATTAGCAATTTCCACATAGAAGAAAGGGAAAAGCCTTCGTCCCGATTGAGATTGTTAAGGTGTTTGTAAATCGCAATGGCTTCGCGAATCTTTCTGCTAAAGAAGAATAGGGATTTGCAGATGATGGAAGTTTCATCAAAGATGAAGCCCCTTACGAAAGTAAGCGAAAGGTTGTGTTCTTTGACCTCAATAATGACACGGTTCAATCCCGGATGTCGTTTTTTAACACCTGTAACATAAGTTTTGGGAAAAAATTATCATGCCCTTTGTGACATAGTAAAGCTAATACATCTAGTCAACTATGGAGAAACATGTTGCTAGAGTTATTCTCCTTAGCATAGAATTTCGGATTAGACCGCGTAGTATTTGTATATGAACACCCAGCATTTTCTGGCTTAATGTGCCTTGCACCTTGTGAAGTCGAGCAAAAACCCGCGCGATGGCCATGCTCTTTGGTGGCTCGTGTTGTTTGAGTATCTTGAGAACGAGGATACTTAGGCAGATTTGGCCGTTTTGCTGTTTGTGCATCCATATTCACTAACGTTTCGCAAGACCTTGCAGCTTGCATCATCAGAGTGAAAGTCGCACTAAGAACCGAAGGTCGGTGTGGAGCTATTTATAGTCCTCTGTTCGAGGCGCGCGGAGTGGCGTAACGCTGGTTGGTCATCCGAGTGCAACGTAATCCGTGGGGCGTGGCCGTATGACGCACAGCGGTTGTAATGCTTTAGATCGTGTATCACAGGGGTCCACGTTTTACTAAGTTTAAAGCCATCTTCCCTGTTGATATTATTTGGATGTTTTTCTATTTCTATGGCTTCACGTATCACTCGCGGGAAGTAATGAGGTATTCTGGCAAGTACTCTGGCATGCTCATTTGCCCATTTGTAAATGTATGCTCAGATACGGCTGATTTTGTGATGCGTTTGTGTTTGCAATCGCCTTTATGTTCTTGGAGTCTTAGATCAACGGAACGACCGGTCTGTCCAATGTAACTCGAGCCGCAAGAACAAGGAATGCGGTATACGCCCGCGGATTTTAAACTTGGAATCGTGTCTTTTACCGATCTGAAGCCGTTACCCAAAGTTTTCTTGCTCGTAAACACCGTTTTGATGTTGCATCGTTGCAGGACACGTCCTATCTTATCAGTCGGCTGACTCACACCATCATCCAATGCAAAAAGCAACAGTTCTCCAGACTCTGGCGACAAGAGCCGTTCGTATCTCAGACGAGAAAAATCTAGTGAGAGAAAAGCTACATCTGTTTGACTCTTTACAAAGGAACGGATACACAACTACCGCCATAACGAAAAGCACTAGACAAGACTATGACAAAAAAGGCTAAAGAAGAATCTCCATCTCTGGAAGGCTTAGCATTTCTACCTTACGTTAAAGGCTCGACTGATAAGATAGGACGTGTCCTGCAACGATGCAACATCAAAACGGTGTTTACGAGCAAGGAAACTTTAGGTAACGGCTTCAGATCGGTACAAGACACGATTCCAAGTTTAAAAACTGCGGGCGTATATCGCATTCCTTGTTCTTGCGGCTGGAGTTACATTGGACAGACCGGTCGTTCCGTTGATCTAAGACTCCAAAAACATAAAGGCGATTGCAAACACAAACGCATTACAAAATCAGCCGTAGCTGAGCATACATTTACAAATGGGTACACTTTAGAATTTGAGCATGCCAGAGTACTTGCCAGAATACCTCATTACTTCCCGCGATTGATACGTGAAGCCATAGAAATAGAAAAACATCCAAATAATATCAACAGGGAAGATGGCTTTAAACTTAGTAAAAAAAACGTGGACCCCTGTGCTACACTATCTAAAGCATTACAACCACTGTGCGTCATACGGCCACGCCCCACGGATTACGTTGCACTCGGATGACCAACCAGCGTTACGCCACTCCGCGCGCCTGGCACAAAGGACTATAAATAGCTCCACACCGACCTTCGGTTCTTAGTGCGACTTTCACTTTAATGATGCAAGCTGCAAGGTCTTGCGAAACGTTGGTGAATATGGATGCACAAACAGCAAAACGGCCAAATCTGCCTAAGTATCCTCGTTCTCAAGATACTCAAACAACACGAGCCACCAAAGAGCATGGCCATCGAGCGGGTTTTTGCCCGACTTCACAAGGTGCAAGGCACATTAAGCTAGAAAATGCTGGGTGTTCATATACAAATACTACGTGGTCTAAGCCGAAATTCTATGCTAAGGAGAATAATTCCAGTAACCGCGAAAGCCTCAAACAGTACATGTTGCTAGAGGTTTTGTCAATTTGTTTGATATTTTACATTTTTATTTGTCATTTGAGAAATGGCTTATAAACTAAAAATTAGAAAGTCCGTCTACAACCTGGTTGGACAGCTACTGAAACGAGATATAGTAAACATTCATTGCGAGCAAAATATTTCAAAAAGTACTATATATCATACAATTCGGGAAGGCGAAGAGGGTATTATATATATAAACCTGCCAACAACAGGCCATCCACGTTAATTAATTGAAGCTCAGGTCAATAGACTAGCCGAGCATTCCAAAAACACCATCGGGGTGTCCATTCGTAAACTATCCCGTTGTTTCCATTCTTCGAATGCTACAATTGCTCGATAGATCGCAAGAAAAGAATTCAGATGCAGAAATAGCAAGTATACCGCCGCACAATTGGCCAGAATCCCTGGTTGTTGGCTTGCTTTGAAACTTTACCATTGCTCTAACATCCAAATCATTGCCATGGACTACGAAAAATATTTTACCTTTAGCCATGCCGAGCCTCATGGAAATACCCCCCAGGCAAGGGTAATTGAAACTTTTTTGATGTATTGGCAGGAAAGGTGTAGGTGTATAATAATGGGTGGAAAACCCGGAATCAACAACATTTGCGCAAAGATTTAGAAAGCGTCCCGACGCGGATGCGACACGTAAGAGAGGAACTTCGTCTTATTAAGGATAGAGGACCCTTGGCAGCAATATAGCAACCAGGTGTTAAAGTTTTAGATCAATTAGTTATTGCTAAGTTATGTTTACTTCATAAAGGTTTCTTAAATCTTATTTTATAAGAGCTGATGCCGCCGGCCGTCCGACCGTAAGCACTGGCGCGCGCACATGCCGATCGTAAGCACGAGTGGCGAGACCGTCAACAGGAAGCATTTGTATTGTTAAAGCTGGCAGGGCCGGACGTAGTCTGGCTACCAGCTTAAGCAAGCATTTTTATTGTTAACCGTTTCTTTACGCTGGCCAACGCGTTCCAGTTTAAATAATATTTTTCTATAAGTTTTCCCAAAACGTATGTAACAGGTGTTACTTAATGAGCACATTCTGAAACATTTTTATAACTAACTCATTACGTCATTCATTTGACACCATTTCCGTTAGGTAATGAAGCTCATTAGACCACTCAGTTATGTAATGCCGTCATTACGTAACTGAGTGGTGTAATGGTTTCATTACCTAACTAAAATAGTGTCAAATGAATGACATAATCACATTTGCCTACTAAAATATTTTCGAAAATGACAGATCTTAAACCACTTTTCTCAATTTTAGGCAGTTGTAGATAAAATTGTGTACAATACATGTGTGATAATGCATCACTAATATAATTGTGTGCTTACATAGCTCGTGCTATCCACTCGTTTGTAACGTACACGTATATTAATGATGCTCTTATCCCGTTTGTATAGTAAATAACTATTATGTACAACCTGGCAGAATTAGGCACTTTATACCCTTAGATTCCAAGCCTAATGTGTTAATTTATAAAATGTTGTATGTACTTACCTCTTGCATAACTAGCGTGTATGGCCCCTTTTCCTGTTAGAGCCCAAGGCGTTTCCGCAGGCTATAAACGTCTTCTTGCGCTCTTGCTACATAAATAGCTATTCTAAAGGCGATTTAACGTTGAAAGGGATCAATACGTTTACTGAATTTGAAATTATTTCCAAATACTTAAGAATCACTTTTTATTATTTCCAGGCGAATGCTGTCAAAAAATTGCTAATCAAGGTTGCGTTGAGGGTTCAGGATTACAAAGTAAGGAAAGAGGTATGTGCAAATAATAAATTAAAGACAAGGTAGTTAGATATATTGTTTCAGATAAACGCGTTTTCCATGCAGTTGCTCCACTACGACTTCAAAATAACCGCAGGAGAGTTCTTTACTATAGATTTTACTCTAATCTTTACGGTATGGTCTTGTCACCATTGTGTTGTGAATGAAAATGATGATGGTCTGTTTCAGATGGTTTGTGCCATTAGTACGTATCTAATAATACTAATTCAGTTCGATATGGCTCTTGCACGGAATTAAAATATTTAAGTTAATTTAAAAGTTATAAACGTCGTTGTTTGAATTAGTTCTTGCCTAATTAATGAAAAACTTGTACACATATGATTATAAGATAAGTTAAAACCCTCGTTTTATTTGTGGTTGGTCTAAAATTGGTAATTAATTTTAGAAACAAATGTTAAAATAAAGCAACACAACTACTGCTCGGAATGGAGTGACCTTCTGATATGCATGTCTTTGTAGCACTATAACTACCCCTGAAAGTTTTGTAGAAAATGTTGGTCTACATTACCGTCGTTTCTTATTGTTTAATATGATTTATTTGTACATCACAGACAAACAGCAAACATGTAGGAATTTACCTTATAACTCTCCGCCCTTCTGCTATTAAGAGCGTTGAATTAATTAATCACCATCGTGTAGCTCTCTCAGTCGGAGTTAATTTCTGTTCAGACAGATATACACTATGAGACCAGCAAACAAACACCAGGATAATTTTAGACAGTTTAATTATATTGTAATGTATTCACAAATATAGTAAAATGTATTTTACAATAAAATTGGTAGTTATACGAGACGTCCTGTTGCGAAAACCTGGCATCACCTCAACCCGTCATACATCCGTGGGTTCGGAGGCGCTACAGTTTGAGCCCTGGTAGATCGATGGGACGCCACTGGCCGCGTTATTGAGCCGTCGAAGTTAGTCCCGGCGGTACCAACTTTTAAGCTCGAAACTTGATCGAATGTCGAAAGCACGTGTGGCTGTAAATACAGATTAATTCGGCTATGTCAGGATTGGAGTCTTCGGTTCGACTTAGCTACAGGTAAATTCAGGGTGCAGGATTTCAAAGTGTGAGGGAAAAATTCTCTATTAATCGGACGGGACGGACAGGATTGGGGATGATCTGAGATGAATGCTGAGTTTGGATGCTGGAAGGAATTCTGGAGGGAATGCCGGAGAGAATTACTCGTGGAACGCTCATGAAACAGCTCTTATGTCCCCTCTTCGTGCTTCGTGCATTTAGCAACCACTTCGGACATTCTGAGTGGGAGAACGGCGCAAACGGGGACCTGCGCCTCCTCGATGACGTATTTCTAAGATTCAAACTCCGATACGTAACGTTGAATAAGCTATGGACGAACGCGCGAATTAACTTGTAATTAAAAAAGACGCGTTCGCGCTGGGCGAAACGTTACAATTTTATCTACACAACAAACTACCCCAATGGAACAACCCCAATCGTCAATCAACAGGACATTCTTCGAGGACATCGCTTCCACCTATGGGGGCAAAATTGAAAATGTTTCCGCGTTTTAAATAAAGTTGGTTTAACCATTGTAATGGTGAGTGAAAGGTTAGCATTTATTAAACAATGTAAACATTTGCAATTAATATTAGCTTTCATTCGACCTTGCTACGTTCGGCGGCAAACCTGAAGCGCGGGGTCTTTTTCCTACCTGCACTTACTGAATTATTACTTTACTTTGCCCTGGGTTCGCTAGCTGATTTAGTCGGTATGCTTATGAGACTCTTTTTGTATAATTCACATTGCAGCTAAGGACAAGCTAATGTTATTTGAGGCCAGCAAATATTGTTTAAGGCCGGCTCGTGTACACCTGAAATGTTGTACTTACCAATGCAAATTTGAATGACCATAAGAAGCTAAACAGTTTACAATAAAGACATAAAATCTGCAAACCAATACATATAAGTACATGCAAAACAGCGCTAACAAGCTACATATATGAAAATGGTTCAAACAGATACGTAGAAGTTTATTAATCGGCGCAAAGTTAAATAGCGTACACTAGTAAACTTATCGCGACGCTGTCCCTTCTTGAAACGTGCCCGTAACCTGATACCGGCTTTTGAAGATAGTGCGGGAACGTTGAGATGGCGTAACCGTACGCTCGATCAGCAGGTAATTCCCCGTGCTAACAAACACAAGGGTAATGGCACCAGCTGGTACAATAATATTTCGCTTGCACGGTGATTATGGCTATTAACTAACCTGGCTTTTGGGTGCCTTCCCGATGCCCTAGTCGTCTACTGAGGCAGGTGCTTTTCCTATTGAGCCTCAACAATAGTTGTTTTCTGACAAGGCTGCAACTGCGGCTGATGTCGGGCGCTGGTGTCTCTTTCAGAGGCACATTGAGCCGACGGCGACTAATGCCGGCTACCACACAATATATGTTTTCTGTTTAGAGCTGTTATTAGCCCGCCTCTTGTTGTTGATAATTCGTTAGTTCTATCAGCGAACTAGCAACGACCCGCACCTGTGTACAATCTGGGCGGGAATCCCACTTCTTACAGGCGTCCAATGCTGATTCATTTATCGGCCGGTTATTCCCGCTAGTTAAAAGGCACCACTGTCTACACATTTTACCACGTATTTGCGGTGCGTTACACTCTATAGTTATTTCCTACGTATACATTAAATATTACTCTATAGTAGCAAGCTACGTGCATAAATACAAGAGTACTTACTGTCAGGCTTTATTGCTAATTATTATATAATGGAAGGCTGTAAAATAAGAAAATACAGGTGGCACGAATTGACGCGTTTCAATTTGGAAACCTAGACATTGGCAAAAACTACAAGGAATTTGATGCATTCAACGACGTTTGTAGTGTTCCAAATTGTTTTTAAAAAGATATTAAGTAAAAATATGTTTTCTGCAATCGTGCCAAATGACAACTTTTTGCACAGTTTCTGGTGTTAAAAATGACCTTTGTAGCACTCCTAATATTAGCGCCCGGATTACGTCTGTTGCGCACATAAGTAAGTTTGAATGTCAACATAACCGAGAATACCTAACACAAGCTGATGGAAAAAGTGTCACCAAACTAAGTTTTTATTTTTCTGTTACTATCGCAGAAAAAGTAACGTATGATACACGTGTATAAGTGCCATCAAGGCACTAACTACGTTCAAAACACTTCCCTTCGAGTAGTGCCCTTAAACTCGTCGCACGTGCTTTAAACGCGTACTTATACATATTATTACGATGTCGTAATTGTAGCGCATAGGAATGCATTGTATGTTCCATTTATTTCTCTACGCCTTCTGTGCGATTTGTTAAATCGGGGAGTCGGTATCGATATACGGCTTTTAATATATTTTATCTACGTCTGCTTAGATAAAAACCTATTATCAAATTCATTTGACTTAATTAGTGAACATTGTTATCTAAATCAGTTAGGTAATGAAATTAGATCCATTTATTACGTAACCCAAATTACATTACCTAACTGAAATAGTGTCAAATGGCATTTTTCTACTAAAAGATTTTTTAAAATTACAGATTTAACATTTCTCTTTAATGCACTTTTCACAATTTTAGGCAGTTGCAGATAAAATTGTGTACAATACATGTGTGATAATGCATACTTAATATATTTGTGTGCTTACATACACGTATATTAATGATACTCTTATCCGTCTTGTATAGTAAATAGCTATTATTATATTTTGAATCATATTATTGTTCACCGGCCCTGAATAGCGAACGTAAAATGGCTTTTATAGCCCTAGGACCTATAAAGTTGCTAAGCAATACCGATGACACCTGTTCACACAAACTAAAATTGTGATTTATGGAGGAACGTCGAACAGCATAAATTCGATGAGTTACGAGTTTGCAATTAATTATTCCAACAATATGTTTTTAGAACAACATATTTATTAGACCAACAATCAGAAATTATATTTTGTTGAAAGTGAATGTGCAATTGCTTGGATTAGAAATCGTAACGCCACATGAACCAACTCCCAAGCTAACGCGTCCTTCATTTGGCTGATGTATGGTTATCGACGCTTCGCCAGGGATGTTCTCGGCGATTTTGATCTTGTTCTGCAGGGAATTTTCTACATAAGACTCGGCTACTTTATCCGATCGCCATCCACCCATTGCTTTAAAGTCCTCGTCTCACCGCCGCTCTCAGCCAATATATGTAGTTGCAGCACTCCTGCGGAAGCAATTCCCTGTGAACTTATTTGCATCCGGTAGTTGTAGGAATTCAGCAATCATCCCCGGAATTTTTCCTAATGCATTCTTCCCCACTGGCTGGGAACTGCATCTGCCACCGTGATACGACAAAAACAAACTTCTCACTTTGACACGTTTAGGGTGCAAACCAATATATTTGTAGTACAAAGCAATGTAATCGACGAGGCCATCGTTTGGAACCATCGTAAACAGCCTCGGAGTGTAGGTTTTAGTCGGACGTATCTTCACCAACAGGACCGATCCCTCAATGGTCACATCCTGAACATGTAAATCATGCAGCCCCTCGCGTCGGCACTCTCCGAACATACCGAAAACTGTGAGAACCTGCAAACAGCAATGTATAATACGAAAATTAAACAATTTGTCACAACTGTCGTAGCTTAGTCAACAAATACGTAAGATCTGTTGCCTTTAATATGAATCCCTGAATGTGATCTGGTTACAATATCGATGATAGCTTAGCTTCATCACCCACAGAATTGCTCTTCATAAACTCGGAAAGCAACAGTCACCTAGATATATCAACGCCTTCCTAAATCTTAACCACCTTCTTCAGCTTAGAGTAGATACACCAAAGAGATGACGGCTTGTCGACCTGTGACTAAACAAAAAGAAAATTATTAATGAATATAGTAATTATACATTTCTTAGCTATTTCAGATATGTACGCCATAACGAGCCTTTCATCGCAGCTACTGACATTTTTTGTGCACCTCCACTCACAAAACTACTCGCACTCTTTTTCGTACAAGTCTTGACTTTGTCGAAATCAATTTCCTCTGGTCAGATTCAAATACGTCCGCAATTTACTTGGAACAAACTGGAAAATTGACGTGCTCGGATTTTTCCATTTTTATTTAAAAACTTAAATTGTTTGTAAACAAACACTATAGTAACACCAACAATCTCCATAGATACTGTAGCACACCAAAAATTCACAGTGCGAGTACAACGACAACATACTAGCTTTTGCCCAAAATACTGAATCCTTAATTTTGCTCATTTTGAGAACAAAAATAAAATAAAACGTTATATGTAGCACGTGCCTAATCATGATTATAGCCCTCGGTAAATTTAAAGCTCTCCGCTTCGCGTCGAGCTTTAAACATTCCTTCATGCTATAATGTACTGATTACACCCTTAATACATAAATAACTATTATCCAACACCTCTTAGCTATAAAGCTATTTCTAGATCGATTTTAGACCTCTAAAGTGGCCCATAACCCGCTGTTGAAGTAAACCTTAACCCACTAGTGAGATAGAGACCATGTCACTCATTACTGTATTGTTGGTAGCACTGTAAAGCTATGTCAAATTCGAGATTTGCAGGTTAAGTTTTGCGTCAGTCTGTGCGACATAACAAACAAAACCTAATCTACTGTCCTGGAATTTGACATAGACTGACAATACAATTCAGTACTGTCAAACCTATAACACGAATCACAGGCGACTCTAATTATAAAATTAGTTGATCTCTTGGTACTTTTTACGGCTAGCGGCTGCCAATAAAACATTTATGTTTTTCAGATATTTATTGAGCTGTTGGATAAAATTTTGTATCGCACGCGTGTGTTATTATAAATAATTCACTCGATAAAAGACCCTTCCCGGCCTTCTCGTAGGATATTTCTAATATAACACACTTACACCATAATGAATTATCTTACTGGGGAAATGAGCATAACGTTTACAGGTTTTTCGATCCTGCAGTAGTTGTGCTTTACGATTTTTCTTGTAGCGATGGACGATGCCACTTATTCTTTATTGCTAAAAATCTGTCAAGGAATTGTGTTGCTGTCAACAGAGTAGAAATGTAACAATATTGCTACTGAGGAAAATTTTATATTTGGGATTATGAAATAGCGGTGGTACAAATCCACTAGTAAAATGGTGTTGTTAAGGTTTTATGCTTTCCTGTTAGTAATGCTGGGATTATTATTATTTTTATGACAATTACGACAAATATGTATTGAAATTACTGAGAAACGATTAGATAATATAATTTTACAAAATTTAAACAATATTTAAAACCAAATTAACTTCGAAGCTCCCTATATGCAGTAGGATTTTTATTATGCAAAAGCAATTAAATTAATTATTATAACTATGTACGAGTAATTCACTTAAATTTTATAGATTAAATAAATTAAGGTAAAACTTTTTTTAGGGAGAAATCGAATAATGAAAAATGGGTAAGTGAGTACGAATACTTTACCTAGCTATTCTTCAGCAAACAAACGATCTACTATATTTTATCTTATTGGGAGCACCCTTTCAGAATACAAAAGCTGCTGTTTTTACAGCAATCAATTAATAGGCAGCAGTTAGTAATATAGTCTGCTGGCACAATGCGACTGCTCACTCACTATTACTTTTTCATATAGTATACATTACGGCTAGTATCTGTGGTGAACTGTGTCCTCCATATTTATTATCAGTATGTTTAGAACTGGCATTATTTAAACTGCAAAAACGAGCTAATGAGTTTAACTTAACACCCATAAGGTCTTTCAGTCTTTACAAGCTGGTCTTTTACGTAATTCAGGTATTGATACTCTGTATATCTGTTGCATCTGACTCCATACATGTGCTGGTTGATGTACATGGAGTAAGTCAGTATATTGAAGCAGTTGAATTAATAATAAACAAATTCGTTTACATTACAATAATCTTATGCAATGAGTTATATGGTTTATCTGTTAGACGAATATGGGAAAAACTTCTAATAGTCGAGGAATATTTCAAATCATTACCCTGCAATAACAAACATAATAATTCTTTTAGAAATTTATGGATTACCATAATGGTTTTCAAGTTCGTGTTTATTGCAGTACTGAGTTTGCACGCACTATATACGATTGATATTGATGTGAGATTGGTCTCTGGCGTTATTACCAGCCTAATAATTGCAACTTATAAGATGACGATGCAGACACTATTTTTCAGTCTTCTTATGTTTTTACGAAACAGATTTCAAAAGCTTAACAGTTTTTGGGAGAATGATTATCATCAACTTGCAAAATGTGCAGCGGTTCAGCGTGCTTATATTTATCACATTGCAAAATTACACCAAGAACTTTTTGAAATTGCTGAAGATATCAATAAAATGTACAATATCTCGCTTTTATTGATCATAGCATTTCAATTTCATTCGACTGTTTGTCGATCTTTTCGACTACTACACCTGATTTTGGAAGTCGATGAAGGTCTAGGAGAAATGAGTTTTACATGCATACTATTAAGTGAAAATGTTTTTGACATAATGGTGACTATCCTTATCTGTGGAAGCTTTAGTAACCATGTAAGTAATCTTAAAGTCTACTTTAAAATATCACTTAGTCAGTCTTACAGTACATGCATTGTATTAAAAAATTTACGGCTTCAATCTGAACAATTACATCTAATCTGTAAACATTGCATGATAGAGGATATACAATAGGGTGGGCCGAAAAAACAAAATATTTTTTTTGCAAGTCGTAATACCTCGGAAAAGTTGCGAATTGGGGAGACTAAAAAGGGTTAAAAAAATTTATTAAATCGGTTTATATCTTCCGATCGCGCATGTGCTCTAAAGTTTGCCGAAATTGGGAAAAATTCACATTTTTACGATAATTTTTAACATTTTTAAATTAGCTTCTTCCCGAATGTAATAGCTCAAATTCTTACGTATTAGAACCACAGAAAATAATGTTTAAATATTATTTAAATCCATCAACATCTTCCGTTCGCGCATTGCCTTCAAAGTTAATGAAATTTTGAAAAAAAATTACAAATAAAGAAAAATAATACTAACAACTTACATGCTCTTTATATTTGTTCTTTATTGAATACAAGTTTAAATGTTTAAAAACAAATTATTTTAGACTATTGGTAATATTTCTAAACATTTTTTTTTATTGAAAAAACTAAGTTTTTAGTGAAGAGTCGTAAGTCCAAGAAACTCATGTTGAACAATTGGACATCTCCGTTTTCACTCATTCTTAGCTGAAGGTACTTTGAAATCTGATTTATGGGCGAAGTTAGGCATGGTTGACCTTGACAAGAGAGTCGTTCTGATGAAACCATCCCTAGACTCAGCTCCGCAAACTCTTCTTGAGGCTTCTATGACGAGTTTCACACATCGTTCAACTGCCTGTGTGTGAACTGGGAATGTCTTAGGGACCGAGTCACTGAATATGTGATTTAATCTCATCCTCACTGATATCTTTCAATAATGGGGGAGAAGATAAATCACACTCCATCCAGTTAATTATTTCCGAGTAGTCTTGAGCCTTGAAATTGAGTTTTGGCGGCATGAATGTTCTGCTAGTTGTTCTCTTTTGATCTAACTGTCTCGCCTTTAGAATTCGACGAAGTCCGAGCTCTCTTATGCGTTTTGTATTATCTTGTGTCATGGATAACATTAAATGTTCTGGATGAGCGAAAAAGCCATTTCGTTCGATCACAGGGTCGACAATATTACGTAAATCTTCAGGCAGGTACCTTGAAGATTGTATTGATTTGTACACGTTTTGGCCACTCTGTAAAGTATTTACTTGTTTTAATACTAAACCACATTGGCATGTATGACTTCAAAATAAATACAACTCTTTCTTGAAGTTCATGTGTGAGACTTTTTTCACTTAAGTACAATCTGAGAGTTCGATCTGCTGTTATCAACCACCTCGAGTGTGACGAATTCTAAAGGCGAGACTGTGATTTATCTTCTCACCCAATATTAAAAGATATCAGTGACGATGAGATTAAATCACATATTCAAAGTTACTCAGTCCCTAATTGGGATATAAAACATTCAAGACATCCCAGTTCACACACAGGCAGTTGAACGATGTGTGAAACTCGTGATAGAAGCCTCAAGAAAAGTTTGCGGAGCTGAGTCTAGGGATGGTTTCATCAGAACGACTCTGTTGTCAAGGTCAACTATGCCTAACTTCGCCCATAAATCAGATTTCAAAGTACCTTCAGCTAAGAATGAGTGAAAACGGAGATGTCCAATTGTTCAACATGAGTTTCTTGGACTTACGACTCTTCACTAAAAACTTAGTTTTTTCAATAAAAAAAATTGTTTAGAAATATTACCAATAGTCTAATATAATTTGTTTTTAAACATTTAAACTTGCATTCAATAAAGAACAAATATAAAGAGCATGTAAGTTGTTAGTATTATTTTTCTTTATTTGTAATTTTTTTTCAAAATTTCATTAACTTTGAAGGCAATGCGCGAACGGAAGATGTTGATGGATTTAAATAATATTTAAACATTATATTCTGTGGTTCTAATACGTAAGAATTTGAGCTATTACATTCGGGAAGAAGCTAATTTAAAAATGTTAAAAATTATCGTAAAAACGTGAGTTTTTCCCAATTTCGGCAAACTTTAGAGCACATGCGCGATCGGAAGATATAAACCGATTTTATTAATTTTTTTAACCCTTTTTAATCTCCCCAATTCGCAACTTTTCCGCGGTATTACGACTTGCAAAAAAATATTTTGTTTTTTCGGCCCACCCTAATATACAATAGCTTTCCACCACTTTATTTTGTTTGTATGTTACAAACAAAGTCTAGCCATGCCGAGTACCAGGTACCTTAGACGTCGACTGCTGTAGTCAAAAGTCCTACTTAGAATTTTGCTGAGATTGAAGAGGTTCAACACTAGTAATATCTATTACTGATTGTATAAAATTAAGAATCTCTAAAAACTATATAGTTCTTAATTTCATGGCCAATTAGATATGCATTAGATAAGAAAGGCTGCCATAATTTACCTAAATAAAAGTAAAATCTGAAGCTGCCTTTGGTTTAAAAACAATCGTGGCACCCTCGATAAATGCGGCAATATAAAATTGTGCAAAATGTTCACTTGGCTATACTTTTGTTATGATGTAAAAGACCATTTGCCAGAGTTAGAACTCCTTAATCTCGGCAAAATTCTATGTGGCTTTGACCATTTGACCGGGTCAGACGGTGTCTAAGGTACCCCGGTACTAAGATACTCGGCATGTCTAGACTTTGTTCATTACATACAATTCACGTTATATGCTTGCGTTTACGTATGGTGTCTTTATACTTGATTGCGTTCGAGTCATAGCTGCCGTGAAGAAGAAACGTTCCTTTTGTATAATAGAAAAAGACACAAATCAAAATCTACGTGGTAGTTTGCATATATAAATACTTAAACACGATGTCGGCAACATTTGTGTACCGACCTTATTAGCAGTTATTTTCTTCTTCTGTATGATGGTCATTTCCACATATTTCCGTTTGCCCTTTAACTAATCATGCATCACTTTGAAATGTTGTGATTTCTTTTTGGGATTTATATAGACGGTTCACATTAAATTAAATATGTGTACTGGCAGTTCTTAACTAAGCCTATAAAGAAAATAAAACAATTCCTCCTTGTAGGTCAATAAATGCCCTAAAAAAATTCACAAATTGATAGTTTGGTGGTATGCACCACTGGAACTGTTATGATGTTTATTAAACGTTGGTCACCAGTGTGGAGTGAAGTTCAGTAAAATACAACCGTTTGTGGAAAACCATAGCATCCCTTCTATTTACTTTAGAACACAAAAAATTACAAACATATACAAATTCGTTACTATTAATAAATAAAAATACGAACAGTGAGTAGCCTGCTTTTCGAGACGGAATTATTTATTTATAACAAACCTTGAAATCTGACGTTAGTCCTCGACTTCCCCAAAAAAGTCAAGTCGGAATATACAGAAAAAGTTTTCGAAAGCTAAACTACATATGCTTATATAGGTTGCGCGTAAATGAAAGAAACATTCCCTATTCTTTTGCGCACAATAGGATTGTCCAGCTAGGCGCTCTCTATCTATTGTCGCACCAGTGGTTGAAATTAGTGATGGGCTTATTCGAATGAAAAATAACCGGTTATCCGGTTATTGAAATAACCTATGTAACTCGGTTTTCGTTCCAAGTAGTCGAATCAAAAATAACCTCAACCTGATAAGTACTACGTGCCGTATCTCAGCGACCTGCAGGTGATCGAAATTCTGTAAATAATAACTCAAGACCTTTGCTACGTATGTAATTAGATTGACCCAAGTGTGCTCGCGGCTGCTTGTTGATGTTATTAAGACATTTGAGACTCCCAGTCGAGTTAAATTTATGGGGCCGTTCCCATTAAAGATAACGCTCTGCTGACTATGAGATTTGCCGAAGCTGTATGGTATTAATTTATAACAGCCTACATTTTTGCTTCGAAACGCGGTTGATTATGCCTAATAAGGGATAAACAGAAAGCGAAATAAGATTTTCCATTATCGTAACAGATTTATATTTAATTTTTAATAACGAATGGGCCGTCGTCATATGATATGAACCTGGGACAAGAAATGGATTTCTATGTTTAAAATTTTAAGTGTGCGTCCTTAGAACCGCGGAAGGCTGAACGTAGATAAATTATGGATTCTAAAATATACCGGTATGATGTGCAAGCGAAAAGGGAAGGGTGGCTGCTAAAGAATTTTAGGAACAAAAATAGATTCAATAGATACTTTGTATTCGCATATTTATAATTTCTTTATGATTAGTATTGATATAGCTATTCTCAATGGTTTAAACTCCTTAGAAATCAAATAAAAATCATTTATACAATTATTATAATTAACGATTAACTGAGTTCCTCTGCTATCTGCAAGTTACGGTGCCGATGCAGATGACGGTGAACCGCCAACCGGCAAATCGCCAACCGGTGAAATCGAAACGAATCGAGAGCCAAAATTGATTCGAATTATTATTCAAATAATCATTCGGTTATTAATATGATTTGAATGCAAATAATTCGGTTATGAAAATTGTCCGGTTATGCCCATCACTAGTTGAAATAACTTCCGCCAAAGATGGACTCTCCCTTTTCGAGTCGTTTACGACTGTATTGTCCTGTAGGGTTTACTTTTCCTTTTTGCCTGGTCTATTGTTACTCGGGACAAAAAGGTATTTACGTAACTCTTCTCTTCTGTTGGCCGACATCCCTGCGTTTGCGACATGGATCCTGCTGTGCTACAATTTGCATCTTGACGTTTTAGAAAAGTTAGTTTACGTTGTTTACTCGACGCCGACGACACAAATCACACTTGACATTACAGATGTTTCTTACTGCACGCGTACAATTGATACTTTCTCTGGAACTGTCACATCGCGAACACTTTTACTAGCTCATATACTAATGTAGTATACAATTACATTTTACATTCAAACAAACAGATAAAAAGAGTGCAACAAAAGACCGAAGATCGCAACAAGAGCAATTAATGAAGAAATCAGAAAAAGCAACAAAAATCAACTACATCAAAACTTTATATGATGAAACACGAAAAATGGCAGGAGAGACAAGCTACTTGACAACGCATATAAGAGACAAGGATGATAATGTACTTAAATCAAAAGAAGAGATAATTGCGAGATGGTTGTAACATTTCAAAGAAATCTACTCTAAACAGGAAAACGAAACGTAGAAACTAACAACGAAGAGGGCGTTGATAAAATGTTTTAAATTAATCTAAACTTGGGTGATATCTCAAAAGAGGAAGTATGAAAGGCCATAGAAAACCTGAAAACAGTCAAAGCAGCAGGATTGATCAAGATACCGAGTGAACTAATTAAAGCAGGAGAAGAAGCAAGCGTGAATATATTGCACTGCTTAATTAATAAGATTTGAATAGATGAAAAGCTACCGGAAGAATGGACTGTAGGATTAATTATTAAAATACCAAAAAAGGGTGATCTAAAAAAATTTGACAGCTGGCGAGCTATAACAGTATTAAACACAACTAGTAAAATTTAAACGGTCATACTATAAAGGCTAAAAAACGAAGTAGACAGACTGCTTAGAACCAATCAAGGAGGGCTTTAGAGCAAGAAGACCTGGCACATATTTATTAGGCAGGCTAAGGATTATATCAGAAGAAGCTATCGAGTGGCAAAAAGAAATACATCTAGGCTTCGTCGATTTCAAGATTACTGTGCATGGATACAACACAACGACACGAGAACAGAAACATTTGCTATAGAAACCGGAGGTCGACAGGGACGCATCCTGAGACCCCTGCTATTTATTATTGTAATCGACTGGGTGATGAAACAAGTGACGGACAAGAAGAAAGGTTTAGACTGGAGATTTATGTATAAACTGGAAGACTTAGAATTCGCTGACGATGTTTGCTTAATATGTGAAAAAATAAGTCACATGCAAGAGAGACCACTGAACACTATAGCAAGCACGGTCGGCCTGGAAATTAATAGCGATAAATCAAAATCCTTAAGAAAAAACACAGAAGATAGAAAAGAAATAATGATAGAGAGTAGTAAAATACAAAATGTTGAAAAGTTTACATATTTAGGAAGCATAGTTGACGAACACCGGGGGGATCACGCCGATGTAAAATCGAGAATCTGTAAAGCACGAAGCGCATTTAACGTATTACGGAAAGCATTGGCTTCCAATGAATTATCTAAGAAAACAAAACCACGCATCTTTAAAAGCAACGTACAAAGTGTAATTCTGTATGGATCAGAGAGATGGGCCTTGAACAAGCAGAAAATAAAGGACTTTCAAATATTTATTAATAAATGGTTAAGAATAATACTTAAACTGTATTGGCCGGATCAAATCTCCAACGCTGAGCTATGGGAAAAAGCCCGTGGAAATTATTATAAAAATTTAACCATAGAAATGGATCGAACTTACATTATGGAAACCGATGGCGGACATAACCCGGCAAGCGATGGAATATAACGTTAAAGGAAAAAGAAAACAGGTGAGACCAGCTTTGACATGACGAAGAAGTGGTAATAATGAAATTAGAGTGCGTAAAGTATCCTGAAACCAAGTGAAACTGTTAGCAAAAAACAGAACGGAATGGAAAGGATTCGTAGAATCACTTTGTAGCCGTGTGGATAGTTGACTCAACTAAAACTCAAGTGGAGTGTACTAAGACATAGTGTAAGACTGACGACCGTAGGCTGTGTAGTAAAAACTTCCATTGAAACGCCACTGGGCGCCATATGATCCCGACGAAATCAAGAGAAACGAAGAAGAAGAACAAACCTTACTTAGCTGCTAAGATACTGGTTTATTATAGGGCGTTACTAAAGAGTGGGTTGGATCACTATTCAGCTACAGCCTTAGATGCGATAGTAAAAAGAATAAGGTTTCAAGGATATAAGAAAGGTCTGAAGTACCATTGGTGGCAGACGCTCCTGGTTATAAAATAGCGTGCATAAGCTAACCATAATTATTAAGGAAAAGTACTGGTGCTCTAAAAAAACCTTAACAATCATAAATATAGATTTGCAAAAATATTAATATAACAACATTATCGTTTGAAGTCGAAGTACATATCAAATATAATTAAACACAGATAAGATAGGCAAGTGATCATTTAGGTTTAAGTTAAAAAATCCATGTAAGATGTAAATAAACGTCAAATGTCTTACATTAAAACCAACTCGGGAGTCAAATCAATTGCTGCACTAGCACCGTTGAATTCAAACCTACATCAAAATTCATATTCCAAATTATTATTATATAAACTATTACAAAAGATTGCATACCAGGCTCGTTCGCTCAGTGGTTAAGCATTCTGCATCATTCGGAAGTGATGTAAACCCCCCGTGGGACCCAAGTTGCCACGATGTGTAGAATGTAAATATCGCTTGATAGGATTGGAATTCCTTAGTCTCATATAATTCTAATTAGGACTTTGAGCATATGCCCATAGTGTAATAGCACCCCCTTTGGAGTCCTACTTGAGTTGCCAATTGCAATATATCTAAGCTACACTTTCTAGGTCAATTGTGATATATCTCATATCTCGAATTCCACTTACAGTGTTAATTGTAATATTTATCAGCCACACTTGTAATATCAAATTAAATATACTCCTTTACTGATTATTAAAAAGAAATACTATCAGGTACAGTTAACTTATTCACTTACCTTCTTAATGCAATAAGTAGAAATTTACGTAACTCCTAAATCAATTTGACATTTGAAATTATGTCATGCAATTATTATTGTTTGAGCAACGACTAGCGAGGTTTATAAGCAATGGGGCTCCTAATTCCCAGCTGAATAGGATAATCTTTAACTAACAACTGTTTCTATATCTAAAGACTGAATTACTTTTAAAATATAATAACTTTTTGATTTATGAATGAAATACAAGTTTCAGGTACTTCATAAAGTTAAATTCGTACGTTCAGTTTGTTAGTAGCACAATAAATTTAGAAAAAGAATTCTTCTATAATTAACTTCTAAATATAATTTCAATAGAGATTTGCCGTACCAAACTTACTCTATAATTTCCTATTACTGTGTAAGAAATTGTCACTAACCTTCTGAATGTTTATCTTGTACCTGAATACTCTATCTGAGCTCCTAAATGGACAGATTCTAGTCAGCAAACCCCTCCTAGTTATTCCCGACCGAATCAAAAGCTTGTTGCAGCTTTTTTAAAACTCTATTACTTGAATAGACAGTTAAACAGCACACCACAACACTCACTTTCACTGGTTTTACTGGCTTAGAAGTATTCTAACATTTATAATAGAATTTACCACCTTAAATGGAATAAAATAACTTTGAATTATATATTTGGATACAATTTGTGACTTGAAGTAAAATTTGATCGTAGAGAATGCTTTATTACTACTACGTATCAAATCAGCAATAATTATTTTATCAGAATTACTGGGAATTTAACTCTTAACGTGACTATTTCTGATTTCAAGTTATTTTGCTACTCACAAAAAACAAAAACCTTCTGGTTGCCTTTACTACCCCACCAGTTAAACAATTCAACTGTTATATCACATGATATTCATTAGATATCTGGATATAAATTGTTAAATTAAATGTATCATACATCTTGTATGCTGCATTACAATAGCAGTTGGAGTCTAAGGTACCTGGAATTCCGCATGCCTAGACATTGTCTATTGCAAACAAACAAACAACAATATTCCACAAACAAACAGTATACGGCTTACACAGCAAACATAAAAAGGTTGGTTTAATTAAAGGCGCGCAGATTAGTTAAGCCTTAACGAAAATGAATATCAGCTAGTACTAAAAAACTATTTAATATAATTATCTGCGGATTTCGTTACTTGAAGATGGCGCATTCATTGAATATGATCACAAAATGATCCTATTTAGGTGATATAAAGGAAATCATCGCTAGCACGTCAGATTTCGCGTATATTAGCGAGATCATCAGCTTACTCTTTTTAGCATAAACAAAATACAACATAAATCCGGATAATAAGCTCAGCATCTTTAACGTGCTACGAATTAAACTATATATACATCTATAAAAACGTATTTCACAATCCACGCGACTTGGACTGAAAATAAATCCGTTTCAATATAAAATTTGTTCCCTGTTAGATAGAATTTTAATTTATTAATTGCAAATATAATTGCCAACATTTCTTTCTCAGCTACGGTGTATCTAATTTCATACCCTTTTAATATTCTTAAAATAAATCATATTTGTTCTATCCCATCTTGTATTTGTATTAGTTCTGCTGCAATTGCTTGATCAGATGCGTCCGTACGAAGTATAAACTTTTCTTCAAAGTTCGGATATTTCAGTAATAATCCTTCATGAAACCTCTGTTTGATGGTATTCAATGCTTTTTCTCTTTCTTCATTCCATAACGATTTAACATCCTTTCTTAATAATTGTACTAAAAGTAACGTCAACTCTGAGTAGTTACTTATAAACCTTTTATAGTAATTGAAAACACCTAATAACCCTCTTAACTTCTTTAAATTCGTTGGAATATGTAAATTCTTAATCTCCTCAAGACGTTTCTCATTTATGATATCTCCATTTTTACTTATTTCAATTATCCCAAATATGTTACTTTTTCTTGCATAAATTCACATTTTAAAATATTCAATTTTAATCAATTTTTTTTAATGTTTCTATTATAATTGCTAAATGTTGTAAATGTTGTGGTTCGTTTTCAGAAAACAATAAGATATCATCAACGTAATGCACACAAAAGTCTTCAAATTGATTTAATATCTTTTGCATTGCCCTTACCAGTGCTGCACAAGATGTTGACAAACCAAATGGTAGGTACCACCTTAAATTGAAAAATCTCCCCATCAATACTGAAACCAGAATATTGTCTCGACTCTTCATGTAATGGATAAGCCAAAACGAATTTTCTAAGAATCTTCTTATCCAAAATTCTACTTAATAACCCATCAATTGTTTGTGGAGATTCGTATTGTGGCTTTGTTATTTGATTAATGCTGTATGCATCCAAACATAAACGAAGAGAACCGTCACGTTTTTTAACTACCACTAAAGGATTAATAAAACTACTCTTTGAAGCTTCTATTACTCCATCTATTACCATTTTATGTATTTCCTTTCTAACCTGTCCTGTTAATGCAAATGGAATAGGGTAAGATTTACTATTAAAACTTTTTGATTCATCAATCTGCAACCTATAAACATATTTATGTGCATGTCCAACTTTTTCATTAATTATCTCTTTATTTCTGTAAATTATTTCTAATATTTGGCCTTCACATTGTTTATTTTTCTCACCTATTTTTAATTCATTCAGAAATAAGCCATTATTATCATAAATATTCTCTATATTATTTATTATATTATTATTAATCACTATACCTTCTTTATATTTTATTATGTCCCCAATTTTATCTAATTGGCAACACTTATCTTCTTGGCTGACTCTACTGGTACAGATCCAAGATTTAATTAACCCCTTTAAATGAATACACCTTTGTGATCCATCAATATTTATACCCAGTTGCTGAATAATGTAAATTCCTAACACCATGTCCACGCTAAGGCCTTTTACTATAAACAACACCTTCCCATAGATTAATAATTATCTTAACATTTAACATTCGGTTCGTGGTTAATATTTTTCTTTTAGTTGCAGATAGTAAATCTATTTTATTCACTTTAATTATATTCTTATGTAGGACATCCAAATTATTTAAAATTATTTCTTCATTTTTTAATGATGCCATCGCACCACTATCAATCAAAGCTAAATATTTAATATTATTTAAATAAACTTTTATAAATGGTAATGTTGAAATTTGATTTCCTGCTTCTTCGTCTTCAAGTAAAGATTCTCCATCATTTTCATAATTATTGTTAAAACACATGAGGTTCTTCTTTAAACTATATAAAATTGAAGTTTTTTTTATCTTCTGAGGAATCTTCCAAACCCTCAGTTTCCTCTATCCGATTCTCCTCCATCGGTCTTCCTATTTCATTTGTATTTCTGTATAAAGTGTTTATGTACTGTCTTCTAGGATAATTATTTTTAATTCCCTCCTGTTTGGATTTTTCACATTCTTGTCTTCAATCATTTCATGATATCGTTTCCTGTCATTATTTTCGTAGTACCTCTCATTGTATTGCCGATTATTGTTATTCTGATTCTTATTCATTCTATTGTCATTGTATCTGTTATTTCTCCATCTATCCAGGTTTCTATCATAATTATAATTAAAATTTCTTTCCCCAGTTCTGCCATTATTATTATTATTTCTGCCATAATTAAATTTTTGTTGTAATCATCAAAATTTCTATTACTGTAATTTTGAAAACTAGGACCTCCATTCCTGTTATAATTTCTATTCTTATTACCAATAGCCTTATCATAATTTCTAGCTATTTCTAAAAAATCTTTCATTGTCTGAATATTTTGAACAGCTACAGCTCTTGTTCTTTCCCCTTCTAAATGTCGAGATAAATGTTGAATTATCTCTTCCTCAGCTAATGTTGGTGTCAGATGCTGTGCTCTATTTTATTTATTTATTACATACATTGCCCGTGTACTACCTCCTTCAAAAAATCTACCAGTTGTTAATTGTGTTCTCACTTCAGCTTGATGTGCATTACCCCAGTACTGGTCCATGAATAACTGTCTAAATTCTTGATAATTGGTATATTTAGATTTTATTATAGTATGCCAAATATCTGCATGACTTCTTAAGATCATGTTAATAATTTGTAACCTTTTATGTTCATCAAATACTGACTTCATTATATCATCTAATTTAATCAAATAGGTCATCGGTTGTTCTCCTAATCTTCCTTTAAGGATGGGTAACATATCATTCCCATATAATTTCCTCTTTGATTTCCATTTAAAATTCCCGTGCCATCTTGCATTCGTTTCAATGCATCTTCTACCTCTTTAAACATTGTTGAATGATGTTCTTTTAACAAAATAACTTTGCTTACATTGTCATTAATTTCTTCTTGTATCTCAGCTCGATTTTTATCTACCTTATCATCAATTTTAAATTTTTATGCACATTCTTATTAATTCTGACTTTGTATGTCCTTTAATTTTCCATCTAACCCTTCCTTATTCTTTACTAACTTATCTTCCATGATTTGTGTAAAATTTTCTTCTAGCTGTTTGTTTTCGTCCTTCCTTTCTCTTCTCACCTCATTCTTAACTTCATCCTTATAACTTTCTAATGTTACACAAATATTATCTATTTTCTCTTGCAATTCTTGTTTATTCTGAGATTGCACTTTATTAAAATCTTCCTTTAACTCCTTTATTGATTCTTCCATCTTTTTTGCCTGGTCTTTTTGTTCTTGCACCTTCTCTGCAGTTCTCTTTATCGCTGCTTGTAACCTACCTTCCCTTTCCTCAGCATCCTTCTGAATTAACTCTTGTATTCGTCTTTCTCTTTTTTCTGGATCCTTCTTACTTTCTTCTGCCTTTTCCTCAATTGACTGTTGCAATATTCTCTCTCTTTCCTCTGCCTTTTCCTCAATTGACTGTTGCAGGTCTCTCTTACTTTCCTCTGTCTTCCTCTCTAAAGTCTGTAAATCCTGTTTCAACTCTTCTATAGTTCTTTCTATTGTTGCTTGAAACCTACCTTTCCTTTTCTCAGCATCCTTCTTTGACACTGCTGCATCATTCTTTATTTCATGTAAATCCTTCCTCAACTCTGCTGCATTTTTCTCTGCATTATTCTCAGTTGCTTGTTGATTTTCTTGCAATATTTGTTGCATTATCACCATGAACTCCTCTAACTTCTCATCTATATTTGTTTTCTGTTCTTCTACTTTAACACGTATTGCATTTTGCAACTTTTAGATAAGGACTTCTTGCAAAGTCAGTAGATTTAAAAATATTGTGCAGATGCTACACTTATTTCACATCGGGGAATTGCTACTCGACATAATATCTCAGCAGTAGGGCTGGGCGATATATCGATAAATATGGATATTATTTCCATATCGATATATGGAAATAACTGATATCGACATATCGATATATCGAATATCGCAATATCGAATATCGATATTTATCTATATATCGATATTTTTCGATATATTGACAAATATCAATATATCGATATATCGATAAATTTCGATATAATTTTGATATCGAATATCGATATGTAAATTTTAATATCACCCACCCTTACTTGGGGACAAAGAATTAGTCAGAAGTCATTTCCCTCTCTAAGATTCTACAAGACGATATGCATATATTTCACGAATTTTCATTCAATCGGCGCCAGGGTGGGCGAAACAAATAAGACAATTAATGCGCTGCACGGAAGTGCTTACGAATAAATATTGGGGGTAGCGAGCATTTTAGAGTTCTCCCAAACGAATCCACTTGTACATTCGGGGCCCAGGGCCGTACTTGATAAAATTGGTGAAACGTAGGGAATTAAAAATGGCATTACACACTGTATGTTCAATTTATTTCCCTACGCCTTTTTTTTTGTTAAATTGGGGAGTCGGTATCGATATCCTGTTTTTAATATATTTTATCCAACATCTCCTAGTTAGAAGGCTATTAGTAGATCGATTTTAGACGTCTAAAGTAGTCCATAATCCACTGGTGAGGTAAGCCATAACCCACTAGTGAGATAAATACCATGTTACTCACTACTGTATTGTTGGTATCACTGTCTAGCTATGTCGAATTCGAGATTTGCAGGTTAGGTTTTGCACTGCTGTACTGTCAAACGTATAACACGAATCATAGACGACTCTAATTATAAAATTAGTTGATGGCATGGTACTTTCCAATTTGTCAGTATGACTTTTTACGGCTGTCAATAAAACATTTATGTTTTTTAGATATTTATTGAATTGTTGGATAAAATTTTATATCGCAGTTGTGTGTTATTACAATCTAGCTGAAACCCGCGGCATATGCCGCATTTAAAATGTACGACAAATGTAATAACTTCTGTTGCACTAAAGAAAGCTTTAAAAGCACGCTAGAGATTGGCAGTAAGGAAAAGCTTCAAAAAATATATTTTCAAATAGAAACTCTCTGGAATGGAAACGCTCGCCTCTGGAAGGCGTCCTAATTAATACGACGTTGTTGGAACGCAGTAAAAAAAATCAGGAAAGAAATAATACTTTTATGAGATTATATGTGAGAATTATTTGTGCCACCGAAATAATTTTCAGCTGCTTGCAATTTGTGTTTCTTTTCAGGTTTAAGCCGTTGAGGCGTTGAGCGTCATAAAAATATAAATGCGGTAACTCAGGTTTCCAGTTACGCAGTTACTGTTATTGTTAAATAACTCGATTAATTATTATTTCTTTGTCATTTTAAAGTGGCATTATTATTATTATCTCTATAATAGCAACCATAAGTAACTGTATATAATGTATATATGCTAGCGAGTTGTTCTTAAATAGCTAGTGAATTAATAGTAGATTGTTCTACAAGTTAAGAAACGTGAGAGTTTTCCAGCGAATGTAAAAGTTTTACGTGAGCATGGAAGAATCACTTTTCCAATGTGTTGAACATCCAATTTTTTCGTGTAGTTGGGTCTAACGTCAACCGTTTTGGAGATATTAAAGATTTTATGCAAAAAAATGCTGAACTTCAGGCGACTGCTGTATGCGACAGAAAACAATTGAATAAAGGAAAACGTTACCAAAAAATTATGATTTTTGTAAACTATCTTTCAAGTGTAAAATGGTGGATCTGGGTATTAATGTTATATAGTGTGCTCAATATTTGCAAATTTAATAATTTCGATTTTTTTTCAAATAGAACGCCCTGTATATTTTTGTATTTTTGAAGAGCCCTTTTAATGAGCTTTCTTTTGATATGTTACTTCATACTTCTAAGTTCAACTGTTTTTCAGATATGTGTGTTTTAGTATAAAAACAATTTAAACCCTTTAAGATGCTTTATTTCAAGGGATAAAAAACAAACGCGTTTAAAATAGTGATTTAAACGCATGATCTCTCTAAAAATAAAATCACAAAACCAGATTTAGAAAATATAAATTCAGTCAGTGTTGATATAGGAACTTATAAACACGAAAAAAACGATAAATGCAGGAATATATTAAAAGCTACGAATTAAACTATACATACTATAAAAACGTATTTTACAAACCACGCGACTTGGACTGAAAAGAAAAGACGTTGAGTAAAATGCTCATGACCTGTAATGACTGACCACATGCGAGTGCCGCAGGAAGACTGGCAATATGACGCCAAGGCATGAGCTCCTACCAAGTTCCTACCATCTTGTTTAGAATTATTTTATTGTTGTAGTGAACATTAATACCAAGTGTTTAAATTTCCTGCCAATGATTAATGTTTTTAATCTAACCTATGTTATAAATGCAGTTGTGCAGCATATAAGTAATTTCGTTTGTATATTAATCAATTCTAAAAATAGGAAGCAGCACGGCCTGCTGAATTGCGTAAGAAATGTCGCTTTATACGGCCTGGGACTTTTTTTGAAATCTTATTTCTGAGAAAACGCCAATATTGGCAGTTTGGCTCCACATACCCACTTTGACATTTAAATGACAACGGCTGTCAAGACTAATTCGTGTTTAGAAATGATTTTTTAAATGCACTATCAGTAGGATAAGGACCTATTGTTTTGAATGTAATATAAATATGAAAAGTGTAATCTATTTAGTGTCGTGTAAGTACCTTAGATATCTATAGTTTTAATATTTTTCTTGAGAGAGATTTGCCCTAAAATAGCACATTGATATGCAGATAATCGTATTCCTTACAAATTTGGAACATGTTCTAGGTGGTAATAGTAATGAAGTATTTTATTCTGTCTGTTATTGCAAGGTTGTAAGTTTATGTGTAATTTATTGTAAAAAAATTTAAATTAAACGTTTAAAAGTTTTTTGTTTTATTAGATATCTGTAAATGTAGTAATTAAATATGTAATAAAGAAAGTGCAATGTGATTTTATAGTCTTCGCCCAGAAGAAGTTACTCGGAAACACCTTTTTTGAAAGCCACAACTAACAATTCTTTCCCGTTGTTTATGGATACTTATTTAAGTAAAAATAGAAAATAGAAATCGCTAAAAAGGTACGTTGTTTGAAGCACCAGTACGATAATTTAAATTTAGCTTTCTGACCGTTTCCTTCGTGAAACTTAGTTGGAGGTAAATTCATAATAAGATCTTCCCCAATTGGTATATTTGCACGTTGTAGGACCGTTCTCTATTTTAACAATAGCAAACGAAATCATAAGCAATAATAACGAATAAATTAATCAACAAATTATACTGTGAACGTATATAATGTAAATGAGAAAATACACGAACAAACTAGCAGGAAACTGATCAAAAAACACAATAGAAAATCAAAGTAAAAATACACGGAAGGGCTATATTATTGTTGTAAAATTTTAATAAACTTAAAATTTAATCAAATATTTGCATTGTAGTCAACGTAGTAACTGATGTTACATTGCAAATTTGAAATTCCCGCTCGTGTGTATACAGCGCTCTACGGAGAATAGCGAAACTTCACATCTGCCCAGGCCGTATACAGTGACGTTTGTCAAACAATTCAGTAGGTCGAGGGAAGCAGTTACATAATGAGTTTCTGTAGCAGGGCGTAGTATGCACTAGAGACGGGCGAGTGAGTGAGATTTCGCTCACGTTACGCACGTTTTTCGCTTGCTTTAAACGCTCACGTTCATGCACGTTCACGCACACGTTTACTCACGTACACGGCGTGACACGCCACTCACGACGTAACACGCAGTTTTTATTTCAAAATTTAAATTCAGATAGAAGGGAATGTTCAAATTTAAAACCAATGAAAAATACCCTAAAGAGAACTAAAAATATGTTTTGCACGTGACATAATTTACGTGATATGTTGCAATCAAGACTCGCCAAAAGTGATTAATTACAACGGCGAGCGAAGCAGCTTGAATATGAAATAATGATACCGAACGACTGCCTCTCTGTTGCACCCGCAGGGCCTCGTTTTAAATTTACCGCAGAAAGCCAACTGGCAAGCGATATCCCAACGCAGGTGTTCAGCCAGACGTCGGCGTGAGAGAGAGATCGACTGAAACTCAAATCATTCGAGTCAGATATCTCGCTTGCTCTCACGGGCTATGTTTTTGAAATTGATGTAAACAAGCGTTCTTAAAAGCTACGGGACGAAAACAGCTGCACACACAGTGGCGTAGAGATTCGCGCGGCACGCCAGACTTTTAAATAAAGCCAAAGCCACGCGCATGTCAACTTTAGGAATTTAAATGCAAAATAGCGGAAATTTTATATGGTGAAATATGGCTGACTCTGAACCTAAATATATCAGAGATGGTAAACTTTGTACTGAAATTGTACGAAATGGTTACGTAGCTATAGGGATTACAAGAAAACAAAATCATGATCTTGCTTCTCTACAACGTTTTTGTCTGTAGTTAATGGGGATAACCATTCTATGTGATTACGTTTCCATGAGTCCAGATGTAGCGTCTTTGTATATCACTTAATGGCGGTGACGATACATCTGTTTTTTTTGACGGTTGGGTTAGGAGCACTCTTCACCATGGTAGGCGTAGGCAGGAGAATACGTTTTGGCCGAGTTTGTTAAACTGCAATTTTTATCTTTGTAACAGGACAAGTTCAAAAACCCACGTTATTGAATATTTGGCAAATATTGTTGCCGGAGAGTGTGTTATTGTAACGCGAACTTGACACTTCGCACTCTACAACATCTCGAATGCAACTCCAAAGCTAGCCCTTACAATTTTTTTTATATTTCTGCAGGCTTAGACCGAGTTGCGTAATGAAGAATATGTTCTGCACAGTATCTCAGTTATTTGACTCTGATACGTGGTACTTTGGTTGTAAAGCGGAACACAGATAATACAACTTCAACTTAAAGCATTACCAGCAACCAGGCCAGTCCAAATCTTGGGTCGGCTGAGGAAAAGCTCCCACGTTAATTTCAGGCTTAGAGTAGCAGGTGGCGCCTAAGAATGTCCGGTATTTGTCAGATACCCATGCTGTAGGACCCGATTTTGACGTGCAGCCAACAAACGAAAACATAGTAGTCAATTTGTTTAGAGACAAAGCAACGATGGCCTTATTTAGGATAAAAGGCAATGATAACTAATAATAAACAGAAATATTAAATCACGAAGTAATTTGCTGCTTCTACTACGCATTTATCTTAACAATGATTAATTCATGCTGTCGCTAGGATATGTTTATAATGATATTCTACTGCGTTGACGTCAAATCGTCGACACACCGACCAATAATATTAAATTTACCGCACCCAACTTTAAACGACGTGTTCGTCCTGACAATCTATTACGCATATGCTCCAGTTTAGAGCGCACCGAACACTAGAAAACGTACACGTATACACGCTGCCTCGCAATGAATCAATCGGCTTTTACTCTGCGGACCCTCTTGAATGACCAAATATGGCATTAAAGCACTCACCTGCAGCACCTACTAACGACTGTCTGGTTCGAAACACCTGGGTCGGGTTCTCTCAGTTCGGTTCGGCGATGCTTGCATTATTTTATTACTCGGGGACGCGACCGCTTCCTTTAGTGTCTGGTTAAACGTTGGCATCAACCAACAGTAGCGTACCTATGCAAGACGTCGAACTTCTATGTACGGCTACACGGCTGCAATTACCAAACCTTGCTGCTTACGGAGTTCCCCAGAAAAAACAGGAACTTTCGCTTTAAGCGCTCTGCGTGCATTTCTGGTCACATCAGAAGAACACCTTTGCACTCAACGAGTTCAAAGACCGCTATCGTGCTCTTTTCAAAACCGACGGCGACCAGCAGTGACGCGCTATGCACATACGCATACTGGAGCGTGATCCACAAACACATTGGCACGCGTTTAACTTTCACTCATTTTGCTATATTTAACATTTAAAATCTTGGAATAATTAACAAAAAACATATCTACGTACAAATCGGCTCTGTATTGAAATGCTATTCGAATACCTTCATGGAAGCCGGTCGAGTTTCCATTTTATGTGATTAACCACCTTCTTACTTCTGAAAATCTTGTGGCAAAATTTTAAGTTTATTTATTAAAGTCACAGAAACAACACGTTTACTGTTCTTATAATTGGCCTAATGCTGCAACGAGAATAAACTCAAAATATCTTCGATGATTTGCCAAGGACTAAAGCTGTGATTGTAACTTATTCAATAAGTGCGGTAGGTGCCGGATATAAGTAATTGCAATTATGTATTGTCAATTCTAAAAACAAGAAACTTCTGTATAATCAGTTTAGGTAATAGAGTTCAATAAGTATCTTACTCCTTCTGCTACTGCAAAACATGACAAATATATATATATATATATATATATATATATATATATATATATATATATATTCCGAGCTGTCTCCTGTATATTTTTTTAGCTGCGTGTTTAGGACTGGCATCATTTACTGTAAACATTCGTGCTGAAGAGGTGAGCTTAATACCTATTAGGTGTTGTAGCGTTTACACGTTGTTTTTCTATGTGCTTCAGATAATGGTATTCTGCCTGTCAGTTGCAGCAGACCACGCCGTTGATGATCAGGAAGGAATGTTGCAATATATTGAGGCAACTGAAGTGCTAATAACAAAAACAGTTTATATCGTAATTATTTTCTGTAATAAGCTACATGATGTATTCCTTATTAAAATATTGAATGAAGTTAAAATATTCGACGCACTGTTTAAACCTTGTTTCTGGAATATTACATACATTAAGAATAATGGCATTAGACAGACCTGTGACATTACTCCCTACTTACTTCCTATTGTATATTTATAAATTCACAATAAAGATAATATTTTGCAGTCTCATGGTACTGTTACGAAGCAGATTTCACCTGTTGGAAAAGTGTCAATATCTATCAACTTCCATAGGAAAAGTTATATATATCCAGCGTGGTAATATTTTCCAAAATCCAGAGTTATATAAAAAAATCTGCAAGTATTAATAAAACTTATAGTTTTCCACTTCAATGGAGAATGGTAATTCACTTCCAATCTATCGTTATCCAATTATTTCGATTATTACACCTAATTGAGAGAGCCGATGCAAGTCCTTCCTCTTGTAAGAGAAAGTATTTGATATGATACTGATTATTATCATTTGTTGAAGTGTTAGCAACCCGCTAAGCTATTTTCATGTTTTGCTTAGTTATAACGTCATAAATCGTTAAGATTTGTAGAAATATATTTTTGTAAATTATACCGCTTTACAACTGTTGCTTTTTATAGTTTAAAAGTGTTATACAGATGCGTAAATCGCTATTACTGAAATGATTAAGTAAAGTTCAAAATTTACTTCGCCGCCGTGTTTTTACACAACCGAAGATGGGCAATCCGTTGGACAATTCGCGCGGAAGGAAGTTGGCGCAAGGGGCGAGAGGCAGTTGAATAAGGTGTCGCCGCCGTTTCGGGAACATTGAAATCCCTAGTGACAATATTGACGGCATCGAGTGTAAACACTTTCAAGGCGTATCATACTTGAAATTGCGTTTCGTTTGGTTATTGGGCAGTGAAATTCCACCTCGGTTTTCGACGGTACCTGGAAAACACTTTGTAACCATCCTGTATAGACGATGCTTACGTCAACGTAGGCCTGAGTAACCCCATTCGATGCCCGTTCTTGTAGCCTTGGGGTGTTTATTCGGTTTTGTTCAAGCCACGGGGCACGGCACACACTCTCCCAATATCTCAATAAAATTTCATCACTATCATTGACTGATAAGATTGCTTACTAGATGTAAATGGGCAAAACAAACTAAACTGATGTACAACAGGGGTTGATTACTAGCTGCAAAATTAAAATAAATTTAACACTCTGTAGCATAAGATATCCGGGTGAGGTAGCTGCGTCCTCGGATATTCGGAAGATGTAGTAACATGCCCTGACCTTACCTCATAAATTGATTACGTCTAAATATCGTAGATACTGCAATCAATCAGGAACGAAACTGTTTCACTACTTGCTGTTAATTTGACCAGCGTACAGCGCGCAGCTCCAGTCGGTGCCACCATGTACGGCCCCTTTAGTGGTTGAAAGTTGCTCAAACTTAACGTAGGGCTATATTCTCTACGGGTTATCTAAAAATAGGAAAAGGAACCGAACATGCGTACTAATAAATTCAACTAAACATCAGACCACGTGAAGATAAAGATACATTGCATACCTTGAAAGTTCTAACGGCGTACAGGTGGTTTTGCCGTCTAAATCGCATGAGCATATTGTATCAGCCAGTTACGTGCAATTACCCATAACATCAAATCAGCTCCTTACTACTGATGCTTCCTAGAATAAAGTCATGTTATAAATGTTATTAAAAAGAGCATCTTTGCAACTTCGGAAGTAGAAACTGAAAATCATTCCTATAATGGCAAACGTAACTAGCTCTACTGTCAATTTACATGCGAAAATTTCTTAGAAACGGAATACCAATTTCGAAACTCAAAAATTTCCTAAAACTATACAAGTAACTTCATGCACCCATCGACATTTGTGCTATCCCAAACTACTGTAAAAAGAATATGTAGTAACAATATTTTAAGATATCTTACATTGCAGCTCATTGGAATGTTCAATTTATTTCCCTACGCCTTCTTCTTTGCGAATTGTTAAATTGGGGAGTCGGTATCGATATACGGTTTTCAATATATTTTATCCAACATCTATTGAGGTTATCAGTAGATCAATTTTATACCTCTAAAGTGGCCCATAACCCACTGGTGAAAGAAACCGTAACCCACTAGTGAGATAGAGACCATGTCACTCACTACTGTATTGTTGGTAGCACTGTCTAGCTATGTCGAATTCGAGATTTGGTGGTTAAGTTTTGCACTTCAGTAGCGTCACACGTATAACACGAATCACAGGGGACTCTAATTATAAAATTAGTTAATCGTTTCGTACTTTCCAATTTGTCAGTATGACTTTCTATGGCTGTCAATAAAACGTTTATGTTTTTTAGATATTTATTGAGTTGTGGATAAAATTTTATATCGCAGACGTGTATTATTACAAATAATCCACTCGATAAAAAACCGTTTCTCTCTTTGGGATATTTGTAATATAAGATACTTGAACCATTAATAACTATTTCATTGGGAAAATGAGCATAAAGTTTACAGGTTCTTCGACCCTGCAGCAGTTGTGTTTTACAATTTTTCTTGTAGCGATGGACGATGCCACTTGTTCCTTATTTCTAAAAGCCTGCTAAGGAATCGTGTTGCTGTCAACAGAGTAGAAATATAACAATTAATACTGAGAAAAAAGGTTATATTTTGGGATTATGAAATAGACATGGTACAAATTCACTAGTGCAATGGTATTATTAAGGTTGTCTGCTTTCCTGTTAGTAATGCTGGAATTATATATCCTGTTATGCTGAATAAGGCAACTATGTAGTGAAATAACTGATAAATGACTAGGCAAAAGATATATAAATTTACAAACTAAATTAACTTCATAGCTCACTGTATACAGTAGAATCTGGCATTTTACAAAAGCAATGAAATTAATTATTATAACGATGTACTAGTTATTTAATTACGTTTTATGGATTAAATAAATGAAGGTAAAACTTTTTTTCGAAACAAATCGAATAATGAAAAATGAGTAACCGGGTACGAGTACTTCACCTAGTTATTCTTCAACAATCAAACGATTTACTATCTTTAATCAGCAATCAATTGATAGGCAGCAGTTATATAACTCTGCTGGCACAATGCGACTGCTCACTCATTATTACTTTCTCGTCTAGTATGGCAAGTATCTATGATGAACTGTGTCCTCTATATACATTGTCAGTATGTTCAGGACTGGCATCATTTAAAATAATAAAACGAGATAATGAGATTACCTTAACACCCATAACGTCTTTCAGCCTTTACAAGATGGTTTTTTATATGGTTCAGATAATGATAGTCTGTATATCAGTTGGATCGAATTACATACACGTGCTTGTTGATGTACAGGGAGTACTTCAGTACGTTGAAATAGTTGAATTAATAATAAACGAACTCGTGTATATTACAATAATCTTATGCAATGAGTTATATGGTTTGCCTGTTATACGAATATGGAGAAAGCTTTTAATAGTCGAGGAATATTTCAAAGCATCGCCCTGTAATAGCAAACATAATAATTATTTTAGAGAGATATGTACTACCATAATGGTTTTCAAGTACCTGCTTATTGCAATACGTTTTTTTCACGCATTAGGTACGATTATTATTGATGTGAGGACGGCCGTTGGCTTTATTAGCTACTTAATAGTTGCTGCTTATAAGCTGACGTTAGAGCTACTATTTTGCAGTCTCCTTATGTTCTTACAAAACAGGTTTCAAAAGTTTAACAGTTTTTGGGAGAATGATTATCAACTTACAAAATGTGCAGAAATTCACATTGCAAAATTACACCAAGAACTCTTTGAAATTGCTGAAGATATCAATAAAATCTACAATTTCCCAATTTTATTGATAATAGCATTGCAATTTAATTCAACTGTTAGTCGATCTTTTGAAATACTACACCAAATTTTGAACGTTGATGGAGATCTAGGAGCAACCATTTATATATTCTTCATTTTATGTCTACATATTTTTGACATGACTGTGGTCATCATCACTTGTGGAAGCATTAGTAACCATGTAAGTAATCTTAAAGTGTAATTTAAACTGTAACTTTGTTAGACTTATAGCAAATGCGTTGTCACTAAGTAACAATTTAAATTTTATTCCACGCCCTCATCATTCACCCGGTCGGTATCATAACAAACGTGTTTGTTATGAAAAATGCACAATTCACAGTTATACAGTGGGCTAAATATGTCATTTAATCTAAAAATTCCTGACAATATGTTATTTTAACCTAAAAACTACAAAAAAAGTATGTAATTTTTGCCTAAAAATTACGGACCAACTTGTCAGTTGTCACAATAAAGTTGGCATTTATAAATTGCAAAAATGTGTATGTTTTGTGATCGTGGGAAAAATAGCGTACATAACTAGTTCAAAAATGTATTGTACGCTCTTATTTCAAGTCACTCGGCTCCACTACGGTTTGCCTCGTTTCTCAAATATACTCGCACAATATACGCCACTTTCGCAGCTTGTTGTGTAATAGACTATTAAAATAAATTACAGGTTTTCAATAAGCACCATTTATAAAACCAATCATATATCTATATTGCTGAGTCAGTAAACCTAGGAGTCTAATAAACCCAAAAAGTGCCCAAATAATGAAGTTCTGCAAGAGGTTGTCAAAGCTAATAGTTTAAAATTGTTATACAATCTATTCTTCTTATAAATACTTTAATTGGGTACTCTCTCTGTTAGCTTGGAGAAATTTAATGAAACCTATCATAAGAGTCTTTGTTGATAGGTTGTATTACATTCTTAATGATGCTATGCTTATAGCTACTTTACTAATTGTTTAATGATAGCTACAAAACTATTTTATTTTAAATTATTAATTTCCTGAACATTTTAAGTTGTTATTGCGTACGGTAAAGCAAAAATATTTTGCACTTATAGGAGCCATATATCTTGGATGTTTTATGCTTTTTTGTATTTCCTCTGTGGTCAGTACATTTAGAAACTGGTTAAATTGCGCTATGTTGTAAAACCCGTAGGCGAAGGGTTGACAAGCCTCGGCTAGCTCTTTTAACTCTTGGCGGGTATGGCGTGGTGTAAGAACTAGGCAAAGAAAATGCTTCCGTCTTTAAAATTGCAAAGTAGCATTTTTTAACTTAGGCGCCTTGTCATTACTTACAACATAAAAAACAGAGCTAGCTAATTAATAATACGACACCTACCTTTGATGCTTCTCTGCATACCTAGATACTTTGTACAGCTAGAGGGGTTGCAGAAAGAACAAATACAAATAACAGCAATAAGAACATTTAATTACACCCAAAAGTCGCAGTAACACGCGAATTATATACTGTAGTGACAACAAGCACCACATTAAACAGCTAATATTTATATAATAGCTTCTTTTTTTGTTAGCCCTTATTTAATTTTCACATATAATCTCATAAGAGCATTAATTCTTTCCGGAAATTTTTTTGAGTGCGGTCCAACAACGTCGTATTAATTTGCCCGAGCGGGACGCGAGGGCAAATTAGGACGTTGTTGGAATGCACGAAAATAATTTCCGGATATGAATTAATGCTCGAATGCAGATTCGGTAAGAAAATCGTAACGCCACAAACCCTCACAGTTAGGTTGGTCTACCTACAAAAAATTTCCAAGAAATTTTTTTATTGTCTTGGTTACGGCTCGTGAACTAATTTTGCTATTGGTCATTAATGAGTGTCGTACGATTTTGAAATGAATTATGTATTTTGAATAATTATTTTAATCGAGTACTCTTATCAGGAAGGGCCGCCAATATAGTGATCTATTAATTGAATTTTAAATTGTCCAGGTTTCTATCATAATTATAATTAAAATTTATTTCCCCAGTTCTACCATTATTATGATTATTTCTGCCAAAATTAAATTTTTGTTGTTGTAAATCATCAAACTTTCTCTTACTGTAATTTTGAAAACTAGTACCTTCATTCCTGTTATAATTTCTATTCTTAATATTTTGAACAGCTACAGCTTTTGTTATTTCCCCTTCTAAATGTCGAGATAAATGTTGAATTATCTCTTCCTCAACTAATGTTGGTGTCAGATGCTGTGCTCTATTATATTTATTTATTACATACATTTCCCGTGTACTACCTCCTTCAAAAAATCTACCAGTTGTTAATTGTGTTCTCACTTGAACTTGATGTGCATTACTCCAGTACTGGTCCGTGAATAACTGTCTAAATTCTTGATAATTGGTATATTTAGATTTTATTATAGTATGCCAAATATCTGCATGACTTCTTAAGGTCATGTTAATAATTTGTAACCTTTTATGTTCATTAAATACTGAGTTCATTATATCATCTAATTTAATTAAATAGGTCATCGGTTGTTCTCTTAACCTTCCTTCAAAGATGGGTAACATATCTACTTGTATTCCCATATAATTTCCTCTTTGATTGCCATTTAAAATTCCCGTGCCATATTGCATCCTTTTCAATGTATCTTCTACCTCTAACTTTGTTGAATTATTTTCTTTTAACAAATTAACTCTGCTTACATTGTCATTAATTTCTTCTTACATCTCAACTCGATTTTTATCTACCTTATCATCAATCAATTTTAATTTTTTATGCACATTCTTATTCTGACTTTGTATGTCCTTTAATTTGCCATCTAACTCTTCTTTATTCTTTACTAACTTATCTTCCATGATTTGTGTTAAATGTGCCTCTAGCTGTTTGTTTTCGTCTTTAGTTTCTCTTCTCACCTCCTTCCTAACTTCATCCTTATAACTTTCTAATGTTACACAAATATTATCTATTTTGTCTTGCAATTCCTGTTTCTTTTGAAATTGTACTTTATTAAAATCTTCCTATAACTCCTTTATTGATTCTTCCATCTTTTTTGCCGGGTCTTTTTGTTGTTGCACATTCTCTGCAGTTCTCTTTATCCCTGCTTGTAACCTACCTTCCCTTTCTTCAGCCTCCTTCTGAAATAACTCTTGTAATCGTCTTTCTCTTTCCTCTGCATCCTTCTTACTTTCTTCTGCCTTTTCCTCAATTGACTGTTGCAATCTTCTTTCTCTTTCCTCTGCCTTTTCCTCAATTGACTGTTGCAGGTCTCTCTTAGTTTCCTCTGCCTTCCTCTCTAAAGTCTGTAAATCCTTCTCTTTTCTCAGCATCCTTCTTTGATACTGCTGCATCATTCTTTATTTCATGTAAATCCTTTCTCAACTCTGCTGCATTTTTCTCTGCATTATTCTCAGTCGCTTGTTGATTTTCTTGCAATATTTGTTGCATCATCACCATGAACTTCTCTAACTTCTCATCTATATTTGTTTTCTGTTCTTTTACTTGTAATCTTACCTGATCACCTTGCTGTATTTCTTCTACCTCAACTTCACTACCACTCGTTACTGCTTCCGCCTCCTCTTGCCCTTTCTCTTCAGTCTTCTTGCTTTTTCTTGTTACCCTTTTGTCTGCCATATTTTAATTTAAATTTTTTAAATGTACCTACTTTTGATTACAAACCTTTATATTCAATTGTAAATCTTTATATTTTGTTTACCAATTGGACCTTTATAAACTGCTTTAGTTATTCTTATTGATTGTCCTATTCAATTACTTTATTTCTCTAAAAAGAACGCAATTATGATACGTTTTTAAATTATGATTGTTTTAGTACAATCCTGTTTCTTAATTCATAATTGTTAATAACCAATTAACCACAAACTTGGTTTTTTATTTACAATCAAACCCTTTTATTTTTATTTTTTTACTAGCCTCACATTCAGACACCAATATTTATTTACTGATAGCTCCTCGTTAGCTGCATTGTCATTAGTTATGCATATTAATTGCACCACTTTTTGCGACCATTTATTTATGTAGTGACAACAAGCACCACATTAAACCGCTAATATTTATACAAGGTGTTCGGATAATAGGAAACCATACATTGATGGTGAGTTCTACGCATTAAAATAATAAAAAAACTTCATATGCAGTATTGTCCGAAAATCGTTATTGGCGTAGATACCGACCCTTAAAGTTTAACTTTTTTTTTAGTTTTTTATTTATTTTTTATAACTGAGTAGATAAATACTTTAAACTTGGTTTACGTGCTCTTTATTGAAATGCTCACAAACAAAAGGAAAAATAATCGATAACATGTATTTTGAACTGGCAGTTAACCTAAAACCATATTTTCTTTTTAGTCATAACTTTTATATCTGAAGACATACCTCCGATCTAGATACGGCATCTTGTAGGGAATAAAAAAATTCAAAATTAATGTACTCTTGTTTGGTATGCGTAACATAAACCGTTTGGTTAGAAATTCTATCTAAAGTTTTAAGGCTTTTCTTTTCAGGATCATTATCTGATTAGCCTTGATAACAAAAATGCAACTTTTGTTTGTTTTATGTCGAGTTGTTTACGTGCAATTATTATTGTTTAACTTGACGTTTGAGTTTGTGTTAACAATGAATTTTAATTATACTTTTGCTGAGATGGCGGATATGCACCTAATTTATGGACGAGCAAATGGTAAGGCAAGAGAAGCGCAACGTCTTTATAGGGAATCATTTCCTAATCGCCGAATTCCAAATCAAAATATGTTTGGCAACATAGATCGACGACTTCGAGAATAGGGTACATTTATTTCTTCTCGATTAAATCGTGGACGGCCAAGGACAACGCGTAGTGCAGAAATGGAAGAAAGAGTTTTAGATCTAGTTGAGGCAAATCCTGGGACTAGTACGAGAAGGATTGCTTTATCGGAGGGAGTGTCTAACTCGATAGTTTGGGAAGTTCTTCACGAACAACTGTTACACCCTTACCATCTTCAAAAGGTTCAGGCATTAAAAGTTGGTGATTATCCACGGCGAATCGAATTCAGCGAGTGGATTTTGCAAAAACGCGCCACTGATCCAGCATTTCTGTCTCACATTTTGTATACAGATGAGGCAGGTTTCACTAGAGAAGGATTTATAAATTTTCGAAACACTCATTTGTGGGCAGAAGAAAACTCACACGAAATTATTGAAGCTGGACACCAAGAAAGATTTTCCGTAAACGTATGGATTGGGAGACTCGGAGATCAACTAATAGGACCTCATTTTTTTCCGAATAGATTAACAGGACCGATTTATCTATATTTCTTAGAGAACGATCTTCCACAGTTACTTGAAGATGTTTCGTTGGAAGTCCGAAGAAACATGTGGTTATTACAGGATGGAACTCCTGCTCATTTCAGTAATGCAGTGGGCCAATACCTTAATGAAACCTACCCAGAAAGATGGATATGCGGGCTGGATCAGTCCCATGGCCGCCAAGATCGCCGGATTTAAATCCTGTGAACTTTTTTTTGTGGGGATGGTTAAAAGCTATTGTTTATGCTACTCCTGTCAAGAATTTAGAAAAGTTGAGACAGCGTATAATAGATGCTTGTCAAACTATAGGTGATCAACTAGCGACATTCGCGCGCGTAAGGGAATCGTCGGTGCTACGAGCGCAGAGCTGTATACGCATGAACGGAGAGCATTTCGAACATGTGCTGTGAATGTTTATAAAAGTAGCATAAAGTTAAAAAAAACATCAAACTGTGTGTTGTTTTTTTTATTATGTTAAATTTAGATTTATGGTATTTGATATGTGTTCTATAAAGACGAGCTATCGAGTTAGACACTCCCTCCGATAAAGCAATCCTTCTCGTACTAGTCCCAGGATTTGCCTCAACTAGATCTAAAACTCTTTCTTCCATTTCTGCACTACGCGTTGTCCTTGGCCGTCCACGATTTAATCGAGAAGAAATAAATGTACCCTATTCTCGAAGTCGTCGATCTATGTTGCCAAACATATTTTGATTTGGAATTCGGCGATTAGGAAATGATTCCCTATAAAGACGTTGCGCTTCTCTTGCCTTACCATTTGCTCGTCCATAAATTAGGTGCATATCCGCCATCTCAGCAAAAGTATAATTAAAATTCATTGTTAACACAAACTCAAACGTCAAGTTAAACAATAATAATTGCACGTAAACAACTCGACATCAAACAAACAAAAGTTGCATTTTTGTTATCAAGGCTAATCAGATAATAACCCTGAAAAGAAACGCCTTAAAACTTTAGATAGAATTTCTAACCAAACGGTTAATGTTACGCATACCAAACAAGAGTACATTAATTTTGATTTTTTTATTCCCTACAAGAAGCCGTATCTAGATCGGAGGCATGTCTTCAGATATAAAAGTTATGACTAAAAAGAAAATATGGTTTTAGGATAACTGCCAGTTCAAAATACATGTTATCGATTATTTTTCTTTTTGTTTGTGAGCATTTCAATAAAGAGCACGTACACCAAGTTTAAAGTAGTTATCTACTCAGTTATAAAAAATAAACAACAAATTAAGAAAAAGAGTTAAACTTTAAGGGTCGGTATCTACGCCAATAACGATTTTCGGACAATACTTCATATGAAGTTTTTTATTATTTTAATGCGTAGAACTCACCATCAATGTATGGTTCCATATTATCCGAACACCCTGTATAATAGCTTCTTTTTTTGTCAGCCCTTATTTAATTTTCAAATGAGTTATGTATTTTGAATAATTATTTTAATCGAGTACTCTTATCAGGGAGGTTCGCCAATCTAGTGATCTATTAATTGAATTTTAAATTGTATTCTTACAATCTTTGACTACTAAATGACATTTAATGTCAACTTCACTTCCTCACTTTTTCAAACCAAGTCTTGACAATTATACTTTACATTGATACTCATATCAATCAATTCATCTACGTAAGTACTGTATTAAGTTTATTTTTACACTTTCTTTTACTGATTGTTATTCAAAAAGCTTATATAAATTCTTTACACAAACCTTAAAACTTCTCTAGCTTTAACTGTAAAAATCCAACCAACAACAGCTTCTGATTTCGACAGTCTGCAAGGCCTACCGCTTATTCCTCAAACAGTAACAACGATGATGCTCCGTCAACCCTCGAACTACATCTATCCTGCCAATAACTCCTACTGTTCTTAGAATCTAGTCCTGCTCCCTTTTAAACGTCACCGTTACACCAATCGACTCCAGGTAAGTTTCAGTATTATTGTACCTTGTTTATTCTGCAGATAGTCCTATATCTCCAGCAACAACCAATAAATGTATCCAAATCAATCAGCTAATTATGACAACCTCCTTTCAAATGCTTGACTTGTCTTCCATGCGACCACCAATGTTACCAATGAATCCTTATTAGATCTTGTATGTATCAATAAATCCAAATCCCATCCAAATAATATAATTTTCTGTGTTATTTATTTCCAATTCACATGGTACAATTTCTTCACCGATTGTATATCTTTATTTAAACGTTATACTTTTACATCCCATTAAACCATCATACCCAATAAGCCATTTATTTCAAGTTTTTATTATCAAAAAGGGGTTTTCAAAAATTTAAGTACAGTTTTTATGAGTTGTTTATGTAACTAACCAAACAATTTTGATTCCTGTTAGATACAATTCTTATTGCACACTTATTTATTTTAAATATTCTATTATTACGTGCCATTAATTCTTATCATTCTAAAATAGTATATTATACATCAAGGTAGCGAAGCGCAGTATTATAACCTGAGCGCATATTAGATACTGAGCGCGCAGCGCGAAGTATTTAAAGCGCGAAGGTTATAAGACGATTCGCTACCGTGGTGTATATACTATTTTTTGCACTACCAAACAGCTTAATACCTAAATTCCCAACAAATTTCGAAAATATTTTAACTGTCAACCTGACAATACAGCTCTTTAAAACGTCAAAATTAAAATAGTCATATTTGGTAACTTAGCAATTTATCAGTTACCACGGTGAAAATTGTTTATTTTACTTTCTCTCCCTTGGTGGAGAAAATCAACTTCACGACCTAAAAATAGGCCAATAAGGATGCGTTCTGAGACTAGTAGTGCAAAAAATACATTTGTCTATTGCAACCTTGGCTTGAACTTTATTAAAATTAAACTCAACCATCAAATTTGTATACTCAAATGTTATTTCATTATCAAATTTATATTTTTATCTTTCAACCACCTTTAGTGTATCACAACAATGCATAAGCCGTTAGGCCCAGTGACTGCAATTAAAGTTAGTAGGACCATTGCCTATCAAATGAATTAATAAACCACAAATAAGAATTAACTTCCAAGTATTCAAGTCGCAAATTGTTAATTATAGCATTAACTACAACTTCAGGATAACCGCCTGTGCTATCGCAATTGATCTAAACGCTCAAAGGACGCGGCTTATTTGTGACTACAGATACATGCATATTACAGCAATTTAGAAATAATAAAATTTTCGCTATTTAGCGTTAATAAATAATTGAGCTAAAAGAATTACTAAACACGCTTAAGTTTGAGTTCCTAAGCCTTTAGTAAGAACTGAAAAGTTGCGGCATTTGCCTTTGTCGATCAAGAAAACGCTGAGATGGG